>JAKSZU010000001.1:56577666-56980166 GCA_026018925.1 Tupaia tana
TTATTTTCTAACTGCAAGAAATAATATGCCGGTACACCGTAAATTTCAGTATAACTGCTGCGAGGTCTCTCACGAAGTTTTGGTGTAATCCTGACTAAATAAGCAGTGATATTTATGTAGGAAAAAAAATTGACCCTATCAAGTAACTTTCTGAAATTGCTTTCAATAAACTGATATAGTAAAGAGTGCTGTAAGAGTGCTATTCAATTAACAAAGCATACACACATGCTGATTGACTGTAGCACTCTGTAGCACCAGTTTTCTCAATTCTCATTTTAATGTGTTTCTTTTCATATGTAACAAACGGTACCTCTTTAGCACCAGAGCCTTGAGAAACTGAACAGGCTAAGTTTTTATGTAGGCAAAGTTGTATATATATATATATATGTATATATATATATATATATATGTGTGTGTGTGTGTGTGTGTGTGTGTGTATTCTATTACACAAGATAAAGCTGTGCTTTTTATCAGGAGCATCGCTGACTTCACATTGGTAAAGCAGACAAAAGTAAAGTATGAACTCTGTTCATTAAATGAAACTGTTTAATGCAACGGTTTCTGCCTGAGCCTACACATAAATAAGTTTTGTTTTGTTTTGTTTTTGGCAATAAGGTGTGTGCGCTTGCTGAAGAGGAGAGGGGGAAATAAGAAAGCACCCTGGGAGCAGAAGCCGGGATATGGCCATGCCACAATCCCCTCTTGTCCATTCTCTTCCTGAGATTTGGGGCATGCATGCACATGCATTCCGTGTGTTTCTCAAACCCTAGGTCTAGGACTCAAACCTTGCAGTCAGCCATGTGGCAGTCAGCTACCTCATGCCATTGGTTAGTCCTAAAAAAGTAGGTTTCAAAGTATTGAAACTTACAAAAATATTAAACTAACTATAAAATTACATAGCTGATTTAAAGTATCTTATGCTTTCATATGAGTCACCTGACAAGGAGATATATGGTATTTGAGTCACCTGACAAGGAGATATATGGTATTTCCTAATCAAGTTATTTTCAGATGGGTAGAAAATGAATATAGCTACTTCCAATGAGAGGTCTTGATGCTAATCTACATAACCATAAGGATTAATTTTTCTGGCATAGACAGTTCAAGAATTTAAGGTAACCTTTCTTAGGGAACATGTCAATTCTTGTAAGTAGGCTCTGATATAATCAGCATTCGCAGATAATGTTTTAATGTGTTCAGAGGAAAATTTCAAACAGCAGGAAGCCCTTAATTTAATCCTCTTTCCAAATCCATGCAATATTTAATATTCACATAGGTTAAGTGCCCTTAAAGATAAAATCCTAGACATAGACTGCTACCGTTACTTATCATTAAATAATCAAAAGTGTGATATTAGAAATTTGTCATCTCTCACCTTTTGTTCTGAACACTAACCTTCTCACACAACTCAACTCTCTTATATCCATTCCATGAACATTTCAAAATTAATTTTGGGGTTGGGGGATGACATAGTGTTTAGGTCACTAGACTCCCACATGGCTAACCATGGTTAGAGTCCCAGACCAGGCAGTTTCAAACATGCTGGGCATGTCTGCATGCATGCCCAAAATCTCAAAAGGAGAATGGAGACAGGATTGCAGCCTGGCCACTCCCCTCCTCCCCTGATTACTCAAGATGTAACTCAGACAGGTATATTCCTGAAATGTTCATTTATCAGTGATTTTAGTCTTCCAGTTAATCTAAATGGCATGAGTCTCCAAAGATTTAGTTTCTTCCTGGCAGTAGTATAATAATTGACAAAAATTAATAACCAATTTCAATGTGTTCTGATGGACATTTTCTTTTTTCTTTTTCTTCCCTGACCTTTATTGTACCTGTAGGAAATATGTGAAATTTGACAAAAGCACCACGTTATACCAGGATCTTCACCAAAGGGTCAATTCTTCTCTCTTTCAGTGCACTTCTTTTCTTTTGAAAAAATTTTAAAAGAAGAATAAGTAATAGCAATTAGCCTTTAAACTATAACTGAACTTTATTTTTATTACAATGTTATCTTTACACTTTAAGAAAACAGTGAGTGGTTCAATAAATAATAGATTTTTCAAGGATACCTACTGTGAATGTCATAATCTCATGAAAGAACATGGATTTCTTCCAGAACTAATTCATTAAATGGTTATTTTAGTCACTCCAATTTTTGATAGGAAATAAACTTCTCTCTTTTCTTCACTCTCTGGGAAAGATCTGATCTTTTAAACACATGAACTACCCAATAAATTGATTAAATTCAGCCATTAAATGAAAATGATTTTGAATGTTCTAAATTTCTAAGTCTCTATTAGAAATGTTAGCATCATTTCATTTTATAAATTTTGGAGTAGCTTGTTAGGAACTTTAGTTCAGTGTGACAGTAGTAGCTAAGGATTGAATGATAAATAGGGCAGAGGTTAAACAACATATAAGCCAGCTTCTGCTTCCAAAAGGATTAGCACATGGCTCCAGAACTAATAGTTATTAATCATAGCTTTTTTTTTTGTTTTTTTTTTTGGAGAGGTTTTTCGCTATAGGGCGCGTGCGCTCGCCAGACAGACAGAGAGAGACATAGAGACAGAAAGCGAGAAATCACCCCCCAGGGGGGATGGTCACGCCGCAATCCCTTCTCCTCCATTCTCCTCTCGGGATCTTGGGCACGCACGCACACGCGCCCGGCGTGAGTTGTAAGCCACCGGGTCCGAGACGCGAACCGTGGTCGACCACGTGGGAGTCCAGCGACATAGCCATTACGCTAACTGCTGGTTCCCAATCATAGCATTTTTTAAAGAGAGATTTTTGCTATAGGATGCACATGCTTGCCAAAGAGACAGAAAGAGACAGAGATGCACACACACACAAAAGAAGCAAAATATGTAAGAAATAAGAAATGGAAAATTATTTGGTGATGCTAACACATATGGTCATATCCTTGATTGAGCCAAAATGCAATGTATTCTGGATGGAAAAATCTCATTTTGTATACTGTAATGATGTACAGTGAATGAATGTAAATAAGTAAATTTAAAATGAAATAAATTAATTTCTTAAAAATGAAAGAGAGACACATAGAAAGAAATCACCCCCCTAGGGGGATGGCCATGCCGCAAACCCTTCTCCTCCCTCTCCATTTGGGATTATGGGCATGCATGCACACACGCCCTGTGTGAATTTTAAACCGCTGGGTCTGAGACTCAAGCCAAAGTCAACTATGTGAGAGTCCAGCTACATAATTATAGCATTTTAAAAACTATACATATTATGGTTTAATATTATACTGTTCATTTTTATTATGTCTTCAGGAGTTATCATAGGTCCTTTATAGGTAGATTTATACTTTTAGTTAAAATAATCTAGTCTTTAGTTATTATTTTAGTTAATATAATCTAATTTTAATACCTTTAATTTAACTTCATATATGGTAGACATTTTATTTAGTTAATGTAAATTGCTCTGTTATTATAATGTAAATTTAATAATAAATTAATATAATTAAATACAAATGTTACTATAAATGTTAATATAAATTTGTTTGTTCTTATTAAATAAGTGAAATGATCTACTCAACAGAAAGTGCTTAAAATTTAAAAAAATTAATTAAAATAGCATGGCATTGGCATAAAATACCATTAATAAATGGTGTTTCTATTAGCGTTTTTTGTTGTTTTGTTTTGTTTTGTTTTGTTTTGTTTTGTTTTGTTTTATTGTGCCCACTTTCACTTCAGAGTCAAGTTCTCAGAGCTAACCCTACACAAGTACTAGTTTCCTGGGGTCACTCAAACAAAATGCCACAAACAAGAAGTCTTGGACAACATAAATTTATTTTCTTGACATTTTTTATGTGGCCATGCATAAGTCTTCCTGTAGAGTTTTCTGTTCAATTCATTTGCCCATTTTTAATTGGATTATTCATTTTTTGGTGAGTTGTGCAATATTTCATAATACATATGTGACAGTTTTTCAACCCAGTCATCAGTTTTTGGACATTTATGTTGACTCCAAGTTTTAAAAATTGTGAATAATATTGCAATAACATAGATGACAAGTGTCTTTCTAATTTAGTGTTCTCCTATCCTTTGAGTTAATACCAAATATTGGGATCACTAGGTCATATAATTTCTAGTTGTAGGTTTTTGAGAAACTTCCATATTGTTCTCTACAGAAGTTGAACTAATTGGCATTCCCACCAGCAGTGTAAGGGGGGTTCCCTTTGCATCACAGCCTCACCAGAACATGTCATTCTTTGTTTTATTTATTCTAGCCATTCTAATTGTGGTTCAGTGGCATCTCATTTTGGTTTTAATTTGCATTTCCATTATGACAAGAGACTTTGAACATTGATTTCTTATGTTTCTTGGCTGTTCCTAGAGTTAACTCCTGTTAACAGTGTGAGAGAGGGGTTCTGGTTCACTTCTCTGAAGGTGGATATCCAGTTCTTTCAGCACTATTTGCTGAAAAGACTTTTCTTTTCTCCACTGCATTGTCTTGTACCCTTTGTCAAAGATCAATTAGCCATATGATTTGGGGTTTGTTTCTGGATTCTCTACTCTGTTCCATTCATCTATGTGTCTGTTTTTGTGCCAGTATCATACCGTATTGATTGTCATCATTTTGTAATATATTTTAAAGTCAGATAGTGAGATACTTCCTATTTTACTCTTTTGTCACAGTATTGCTTTAGCGTTATAAGGTCTTTTAAGATTCCAGACAAATTTTGTAATTGGTTTTTCATTTATGTGGAGTATTTCTCAAGTAATTTTATCAGAATCACATTGAGTAGGTAAATTGATTTGGGTAGAACTGACATTTTGATTATATTGGTCTTTCAATTCAAGAACACAAGATGTCCTTTCAGTTTTTTGTATCATACTCAAATTCTTTTTTCAGTTTTTCAAAGTTTTCCTTGTTGAGTTCTCTCTCCCCTTTGATTAAGTTTATTCTTAGATATCTTATTTCTTTTGTAGCTATTGGAAATCAGATTGCTTTCTTCAGTTCTCTCTCAGTCTGTTCATTGATGATGTATAAAAATGCTATAGATTTTTTGTATTGACTTTATATCCTGTTACTTTAGTCCTCACTTCTAAAAGTTTTGGGGGATTCTTTTGGATTTTCTATGTATATAATCATTTCACCTGTGAATAGAGACAGTTTGACATCTTCTTTCTATCTGAGTGCCTTTTATTTTGCTCTCTTGTCTGATGACATTGGCTAGGGCTTACAGGCCAATGTTGAAAAGGAACGGAAATAGTGAGCAGCCTTGTCTTGTTCCAGATTTTAGCGTGAATGCTTTCAGCATTTCCCCATTCAGTATGATGTTTGCAATGGGTCTGTTGTGTATGGCTTTTATTATTTTGAGAAAATATTATACTTTATTAAATGCTTTTCTTACATCTATAAATATCACTATATGATTTTTGTCTTCCTATTGTAATGTGATAAATTACACTTATTGTTTTGTCTGTGTTGAACCATCCTTGTATCCTCGGGAAAAAGCCTATCTGATCATGATTTATAATCTTCCTAACATTGCTGTTGGGTTCGTTTGCTAATACCTTTTTGAAAATGTTTGCATCAATATTTATTAGGTATACTAGTCTGTAGTTTTCTTTTAAGTTATGTCCTTGTATGGTTTGGGGATCAATAAAATGGAGGCTCCATAAAATGAATTTGGGAGAATTCCTTTTTAATCTTTAAGAATAGTATGAGAAGAGTTGGGGTTAGCTCTTCTTATTTATTTATTTATTTATTTGAGAAGTTATTGCCATAGGGTGTGTGCACTCGCCAGAAAGAGAGAGACAGAAACAAGAAATCACACACACACACACACCCCGCCAGGGGCGGCACGCTACAATCCCTTCTCCTTCATTTTTCTCTTGGGATCTTGGGCACCCATGTACACATGCCTGGTGTGAGTATAAGCTGCCTGGTCTGGGACTTGAATCACTGTTGACTACATCTGAGTACAGCGACATAACTATTACTGCATCTAAAAGTCCCAAACTTGCTCTTCTTTAAAAGTTTTGTTCAATTTAGAAGTGAAGCCATCTAGACCTGGACTTTTCTTTCTTGGGAGACTATTTATCACTGACTCAGTCTCATCACTTGTTACTGATACATTCGGGCTTTCTGTTTTATCCTGATTTAACCTAGATAACTTGTACTTGTCCAGAATTTTGTCCATTCACCTAGGTTTTCTAGTTTGTTGACATGTCATTTATTTATTCTTTCATAATTTTTTTTATTTCCATTATATCAGTTTTAATAGTACCAGCTTCATTACTGATTGTATCCATGTGGTTCCTTTCTCTGTTTTCTTGATTAGTCTAGCAAGTGGATTACCAGTTTTATCCACTAAAAAACAAGCTTTTATTTTGTTTATTTTTTGGTATAGTTCTTTGATTTTCTATTTTATTTATTTATTTGAGAAGTTTTTGCTATAAGGTGTGTGTGCTCGTCAGGAAAACAGAGAGAGACAGAGAGATAGAAAGAGAGAAATCACCCCCTGGGGAGATGGCCACACAATCCCTTCTCCTCCATTCTCCTCGAGGGATCTTGGGCATATAAGCACATGCACCCGGAGTAAGTTTAAGTCACGGGGTCTGGGACTTGAACCGTAGTTGACTATGTGAGAGTCTAGTGACATAGCCATTACGCTAACTGCTTGTCTCTATTTTATTTATTTCAGCCCTAATTGTTACTATTTTTTCTTCTTTTTTTTATTATTGGGGTTTTATTGAGTCTGTTGCTTGTCTAGTTCCTTAGGATGCAATGCTAAGTTATTTGATACTTTTTTTTTTTCTTTGAGCACTCATGACTATAAACTTGCCTCTTGTGACTCTGCTTTCACTGTGTTACAAAGGTTATGGAGAGTAATATGTTCATTATTGATAATTTCAATTAATCTTTTGACATCAGTCTTAATTTCTTCAAAAGTTAGAAAGTCATTCAGGAGACGGTTGTTCAGTTTCCATGTTTTTGTGTATTTTTGAGGGCTCTTTCTATGATTAATTTCAAACTTAATTCTGCTGAGGTCAGAGAAGGAAGATACTTGATATAATTTCTATACTTTAAATTTTAAATAGGATTATTTTATAGCCTATTATGCGGTCAGTCTTTAGAAATGGTCCATATAGGGACCAGCAGTTAGTGTAATGGCTATGTTGTTGGAATCCCATGTAGTCGACTGCAGTTGGAGTCCCAGACCTGGTGGCTTAAACTCATGCTGGGCACGTATACATGCATATCCAAGATCCCGAGAGGAGAATGGAAGAGAAAGGATTGTAACATGGCCATCCCCCTGGGGGGTGATTTCTCACTTTCTGTCTCTCTGTCTCTCTCTGTTTTCCTGGTGAGTGCACGCATAACCCTATAGCAAAAACTTCTCAAAAAAAAAAAAAAAAAAAGAAAAGAAAAAGAAAAGAAAAGAAATGGTCCATATGGAGATGAGAAAAATAGTGCATTCCATAGTTCCTAGATAAATGTTCAGTCCATTTGATATATTCTATCAATTAGTTCCTATGTCTGCTTATTTTTGGTCTAGAGGCTCTGTTCAATGGTGACAGTAGGGTTAGGGTTTTGAAATCTCCAAGAATAAGCATATAGCAGTCCATGTCCCCTGTTAGAGTTACTATGTTTCTTTTACATATTTGGGAACCCTGACACTGGAAGCATACATATTTATGATTACTTTGTCTTCCTGATGAATTGATCATTTTATAACTATGTAAAGTCCTTCTTTTTCTCTTCTTATGCTTTATATCATAAAATCTATTTTATCTGATAGCAATATTGCATCTCCTGTTTTTTTTTTTTCATTTCAGTTTGTATGAAATGACTTTTTCTAGTTCTTCACTTTTAATTGATGTATATCCTTAACGAGGTGTGTTTCTTGTAAGCAACATATAGAGCATTCCAGGTTTTTCATCCATTGGTTCAATCTGTTTCTTTTAGTTGGAGAATTTAATTCATTCACATTCAAGGTACTATCAATATGCGTGAACTTAGCCCTGTCATTTGCTTTTATTTATTTATTTGCTTGTTTTGTGTTCTCTTACTTCTCTTTATCTCTCTCTAGATTTCCAGGTGTAGTGTTGTCCTAAGTATTTCCTGAAAGACTGGCCTATTTTTGGTGAATTTCAGCTTTTGTTTATCTGGAAATGATTTTGTTTTTCCTTCCCATTTGAAGGATAATCTTGCCAGATATAATATTCTTGGCTGCAACTGTTTTTCTTTGAGAATTTCAAATATGTCTTCAATTTTTTTTTTTTCTTGCTTGCCTTGTTTCTATAGAAAGGTCCACTGTTAGTCGAATGGGATAATTTTTGTAAGTAACCTGGTGTTTTTCTCTTGTCATTTTTAGAATGTTGTCTTTGTCTTTGATTTTATCAGTTTGATTATGATGTGCTTTGGAGAGGATCTTTTTATGTTCAATCTATGTGATGCTCTTTGTACTTCCTGAACTTGAATTTCCATATGCCTCTCCAAGTTGGGCAAGTTTTGAACTAAAACATCATGAAAGAGATTTTTCTAAGACTGTGCCCATGTATACTCAGAGTCAAACAAACCAAGCAATCACAAACAAAATTTACTTTTTGACTTTTTTTGTTTAAATTACATTCCTGGGTGGAGTGAGAAAACTACAAAAGAATAAACTGTCTATAAAAAGTACCTACGCTATTTTTTTTTTTTTTTTTTTTTTTGTAGGCTCTACTCAATTCTCTGATGTTCAGGTAAATACTGAATTTGGGATGATGGGTGTCAGTTTTTGTTTTGGGTAGGCACTGGTTGTTTCTGAATCTGACTCTACATTAACAGAAATGCCTCCACAGTCCTGGAAAACATTTCTTAAACATCCATGTTTCCATGAGTCTTTCTCCAACTTCTGTGTATTCTTATGCAATGGTATAAAGACAGTAGAATGGCATATCAGACATAAGGTTCCAGCTGGGCGTCTGCACAGTTCAAGTACCAGACCCAACAACATTTTTTTTTTTTTTGTAGAGGTTTTTCCTATAGGGCGCGTGAGCTCGCCGGAAAGACAGAGAGAGACAGAGAGACAGAAAGCAAGAAATCACCCCCCAGGGGGGTGGCCACGCCACAATCCCTTCTCCTCCATTCTCCTCTCGGGATCTTGGGCACGCACGCACACGCATCCAGCGAGTTTAAGCCACCGGGTCCGGGACTAGAAACGTGGTCGACTACATGGGAGTTCAGTGACATAGCCATTACACTAACTGCTGGCCCCAACAACATTTTTGTTTTAAGAATTCTTTTATTTTAATTTTATGTATGTACGTATGTATGTATTTATTTATTTTAATCTGACCAGAGAGAGAGAGAAAGAGAAAGTGAAAAAGCAAGCCACCAGGCCCAGGACTTGAACCATGGTCAGCCATGTGGGAATACAGTACCCTTAACCACCACACCACCTGCTGCCCCACCAACAACTTTTAAAACACTCTAGGAGTGTGAATGCATTTAAAAAATTACTAAAGGACAGAGAACTAGAGGAGAAGGGATTTCAACATACCTGTACCCCGAAGGGGAGGGGATTTATTGCTTTCCTTCTCTCTGGTGACTGCGTGCACCATCTGGCAAATTAAAAAATAAAATAAAGTAATACAAAGTATAATTAAACCTACCTAATAAGCCATGGGTTGGGGGAGGGAGATACAAGCACATCCAATAAATACTTGTCGATACCATGCCCATGTGATGCTCATGCTTTTCTCCCAATCTTTTGTCTTTACTCATGTTACTTCTTCTACCTGGAATTCTCTCTCTCGCTCCCTCTTTCTCTCCTAGTTACTCTTTAAAATCAAGATTTTATTTAACCTTTTCTGGAGCTTCCACTTCCATAAACTTGGGCATTCCAGTCCTCTTTGATAAATCCTTTCCTGACAATTCAGTGATGATTATTTTTTTAGAGTTTTTTTTGCCTCAGGGTGTGTGCACTCACCAGAAAGAGACAGAGACAGTGAGAGGGAAAGTGAGAAATCACCCTGCAGCGGGGGATGTCCATGCCCAAAACTTTTTCTTCTCCATTCTTCTCCTGGGATCTTGGGCATGCCATGCACACACTGCCAGCATGAGTTTCAAGCCACTGGGTCTGAGACTTGAACCTCAGTCGGTCATATGGGAGTCCAGATACATAACTGCTATGCCATCTCGGGGCTCCCAGTGATTACTCTTAAAATGAGCATGAAGCGTATTATCCCCCATGTTAACTATAATAGTACTGACTGAGAGAACATAATGACTAAAAACTTATTAATTGTTGATCTATGTGGAATCACTTACCAAGAGATATTACTAAGTGACAAATATTTGAGATGTCCTGCTATACCCCTTTATTCTTCCTTTTTTATTATTATTTTTTATTTTAATTTCTTTTATAGATTCAATGACTTTTTTTTAGCTTGTTTTAAAAGTCAGACTTCTCATTCTTGTTTTCTTCCCACGTTCCTTAACTGACTGTTGCTACTCATCACTAAGTCAAATTTTTTCTTGTCAGCCAGCTACTGGAAACAGTTAGCAGGTGTCATAAGAGAAAGCCCAGAATCTTTAAGGAGTTATCTAATGCCATACTTGGTATGGTTTCTACCTTCTTCCACAGGCTCATTTCATCCTATGTAGTCTCTTCTTTGACCTTTGCCTTCATTCCTTTCTGATAAGAGGTATTTGCATCTGTTCTTCTCACACCTCTGATTCATTCCTCCTGCTGACTCCCTACCACACCCCATTTAATGACTTCACATTTCAAATAAGATACCACTTTCTGGAGGCCTTAGAGTAGGTCATTTCTTTCCTTTATAGAACTTGTCTTCATTTGTAGTTTTAAAATTGCTTGAACATTGGTTTAGTACTTATCTCATCTATTTTAATTTGTAAGGGCCTGCATCAAATCTCCTTTCAGTCACCATTATTTTTCCAACACTAGCCAAGTGTTAAATGCATACTAGCAGCTCAATAAAAATTTGTCAAATGTGTGAATAAATTGAACTCTTCTAGAGTACAGAATTACATTCAATAACTTGATGGTAGATTGTTCTTTGATTGTCACTATCTTCAAGGCGTATGCAATCATTTCTTTAAATTACTCTAAAGTCAAATATTTACTACCAAATTTTTGCTTAGTTGTTTAAACATAGTATTTTAGAAAGCAAAATATCAAAAAAGTGTTTATCTTTTGACCAATGCTTAAATTATAATAACATCTCCCATACTGGTCCAGAGAGAAATTCTGACCTTATACTAAGGTTATTCCCTGAACCAAAACAAATAAATTTGAAATGCTGACCCAAAGGGGAAAGAAAAAATGCTTGATGTTGTAAACACTTTCCCAGGGAGATCAGGGCTATTATCCCTGTTATTTGGTAAACAGAGTCAATTAAAGGCATTCACATGTAAAACATTCTTTACAAAAAACTGACAGGGACTGCTACAAATCTTGGGAGAAAGGAAAGGAAAAGAGCAGAGGGAGAGAGTTCAGACCTCTAACCAAGAGCATTCATGAACGTTGTATGCGCTTGGAATTAATTCATGCACCCTTTAAAATATGTTTGCTACTTATCTTTAAGGAAAAGCAAATTCTATACTCCCATGAAGCGTTGTTTTGTTTCTTATCTACGTAGCATGTGGAAGAAGAGAGACTGGAATAAAATTATTTTTACAAACTGCATTTATATATCTTATTTCCCTTCTCGTCGTTCTTCTTTACCTATTGCTGGAATATCATCATTTCACTCCACTATGTGGTGATTAAATGACTTTATTTTACAAAAGCGTTGCTGGTAGTTTTTCTTATATGTAAGAATTTGTATATGACTAACAATAAAATCCAAAGAGATTTTTAATTATCCCAAGAGCATAAACAAATCTAGATGCAGAATGGAGTTTTTGCTGTTATTGTTGTTTTCTGTACAGTGTGGGAGACTCCAGTACAAAGTTACAGTGAATGAATTAATTTATTTCTCCAAACATGTTTGGGTTTCTGTATCATTCTATTCTTTTGAGGAAAAGGTATAGAGTCTATACTTTTTTTTTCTGACTATGATGTTAAACATCTTTGAATATCTTTGGAGTTTTATTTCTAGATTCTCTGTTTATTAGTAATTTTTAAAATAGGCTTCAACATAAACTGCCATGCTTAGGAGAGTTGCCTTATTTATTAATTAATAAAGGCATTGCAATGAGAAAGAAAGAAAAAATTCACTTTAGGTTAAAAAAAAAAAAAAAAAAATCCAGGGCTGATCCTGCAGCACAGCAGTTAAGCCCTGTGCTTAGAAGTCAGTTTCTCCTTGGCCAACTGCAGATAAAACCCCAGCTCTGGCAGCTGGGAAAATAAGCTAAGTGTGGGTGTGTTCTTGTCCAAAATCCTGAAGGAAGGATGGAAAAATGGAGGAAAAAGTTCTGTGAGATGAACACGCCCCACTGAGGGGTGCTTTATCTCTTTCTCTGTCAAACTCATACACCTTCTGGTAATAAAAAAAATAATAATAAAAATAAAAAAACAAAATGCAAAATGAAGTTTTCTAAATATATAAATAAATATGAAAATGACATTTTCAAACTGTAATATTTGTTGTCTGCATAATCAGAAGCCAGTCAATGGGAAAGATGTTATATTTTAGTTTGGTCCTCAATACATAATATGTTTGCATTAATATATATGTCTTGTACATGATAACAATAATATTTTTCCCTTAGAATCAGAAAATTATTGAGTAAAATGGGATATAAAGAACACTAGGGAACAATAACCTTATTTTACAAAATAAAATAAAAACAATTGAAGTCACCAAAAGATGAATGATTTGCTCAAATTATATAGAGCTTGCTTAGTATAAAAACCAAGAAAACTCAAACAGGTGAGAATTCCTTAATGGACTATACAAAAGAAGATTTAGACTTACAACTGCTCTTGCTAGAATCAGCCTCCATCTGACTCCTTACTAATTCCAAAGTTTGGTTAAAATTAGAACCGACAGGACCAGCAGGTGGCATGGCGGTTAAGGCACTAGATTCCCCCATGCCCAAATGCTGTTCAAGTGCTGGAACCAGGGGCTTGAAAATCACACCAGGTGCGTGTGAACCAAAATCCTGAGAGACTGGAGAAGAAAGGATTGGAGGATGGCCATTCCTTTTAGGGGGTGATATTTCTCATTTACCCTTTTTCTGGCAAGCACACGCAAACTATGACAAAAACCTAAAAAAATTTTTTTAAAAAGTTAGGGACCAGCAGTTAGCGTAATGGCTATGTCGCTGGACTCCCACGTAGTCGACCGCGGTTCGAGTCCCAGACCCGGTGGCTTAAACTCACACCGGGCGCGTGTGCGTGCGTGCCCAAGATCCCGAGAGGAGAATGGAGGAGAAGGGATTGCGGCGTGGCCATCCCCCCTGGGGTGTGATTTCCTGCTTTCTGTCTCTCTCTGTCTCTCTCTGTCTGTTTGGCGAGCGCACGCGCCCTATAGCAAAAACCTCTCCAAAAAAAGAAAAAAAAAATTAAAACCCACATTTATTCATATTCTATGTAATCCTATTTGGAATTTTTTTCTAGTGCATTTTATTACCTAGCTATACATTAATTGTTAAAAATAAAATAATAAGAAAAAGGCTAATGGCCAAGCTTTATTTTTTTCTTCTTCTTCTTCTTCTTTTTTTTTTTTTTCCAGGTACAGAGAGACAGAGAGATAAAAAGCGAGAAATAACCCCTTGGGTGGATGGCCATGCTGCAATTCCTTTTCCTCCACTCTCCTCTTGGGATCTTGGGCACACACGCACACGTGCCTGGGTTAAGGACTTGAACCATAGCCTACTACATGGGATGTAACATTACGCCATCTGCCGGTCCCAATGTCAAAGTTTTATATATTCACATTTTACTGTATCTCAGTCCTTATCTTATCCCCAAAGAATCTTTATGCTTTAATTTATTAATTTATCTGTAACATTTTTACCATAGGGCACCTGTGCACAGGAGAGAGACAGAGAGGGAAATTACCCCCCCCCAGAGGGGATGGCCACTCTCAATCCTTTCTCCTCCATTTTCTTTCTGGATTTTAGGCATGCATGCACACACACTCAGCATAATTTTCAAGCCACCAGGTCCAGGACTCGATTGCTGTTGGCTGTATGGTAGTAAAACCCCTTAACCACTGTACTGCTTGCTGGCCCCTATTCTTTTACTTTTAAAATTGGTAATTTTTTTTCTCATCAATGTCAGCACAAATTTCAGGACTGATAAACAAAAATATATTACATTTGGAACTTTATTTATTAATTAAAATAATAGCTAATTTGAAAATATTCACTATGTTCTCTATTTAATTGTCATGATGTCACTATTGCCTGGTTTTATTATTTTCTTTTTGTATCTTCTCCAAATATATGAGAAAACTTCCTTTCACTAGTTTAAGTGCTTTTCTTAATTTTACAAATGGACAAAACAAGTCTTAATGAGTCTGTGCTCTCCATAAATGCACATGAATTTTCCTGGGAAAAGTCTTTGTAAAACATTTCAACAATGTTAATTATTAAGACTATTTTAATTATCTGTTTTGTAATAGATAATTCTTTCATGTATTTGTTCATTAAAAAACTTAGTGAAGATTAATGAACACCAGGCAGTGTCCCTGAGGAACTGGTGATTAGTAAGGCAATACCCTCAGATTAGTGTTTACATTCAGTGGGGAAGATGAACAAAAACAGGCTTAACTTTATCTGATGTGATAATGTGTTGTTAGAGGGTACACAAAGAATCTACAATCTTTCTGTCTATGGCGTAGTATAATGATAGCAACTATAGAAACAAGAGTTCAAATAAGGTTTCTTTGGAATGACAGAGGCAAAGTTAATTCCCGAAAAACAGTCAGTAATTCGATTCTTCACCAAGCATTATTAACAATATTGTATAGAATAGTCTTAGCTTTTCCGAAGTTCTGCCCTCGTACATCTGACTAAAAGATTTTCCAGTTAAATATTTAATTTGTGTATTGAATGAAGTCCCTGTTCCATCACTCATTCCTTCTCCACTAGAAAATAATCCAGGAAAGAAGTTCCTTCTGTATTTTAGTTTTCCCTGTGCTTCTCTCTCTCTCTCACACACACACACACACACAAACACACACACATATACAAACACAAACATATGTGTACATACGCTGCAAAAAAGGACCAAACCATATCTTTTTTAAAAAACATTTAATAGTCTTTTAAGTATTCATAAAATTAGATGCTTAAGAGGACCAGCAGGTAGCATGGTGAGTGTGGTGTTGGACACTTGCACATGGGTCGCGGTTCAAGTCCCGGATCTGGCAACTTGCTTTCTCACTTACTTTCTCTCTCTCTCTCTCTCTCTCTCTCTCTCTCTCTCTCTCTCTCTCTCTCTTTCTCTCTCTCTCTCTCTCTCTCCCTCTCTCTCTCTCTCTGTGTGTGTGTGTGTGGTCAAATTAAAATAAAATAAATGAATAAACAAAATTAAATAAAATGATTCTTTAAAAAACATTAGATACTTAAAGTAGGTTCTCAATACTGCCTCCCTCCACACACACACACTCTTTTTCTCATCAGCTCATACCCCACAACGTATAGAATCAGAGTCTTCCTAAGATTTTTTACTATGATGAAGATATTTAGCAGAAAATTTAAGTTTGGAATGTGAATTGAGTATTCTGTATATATCTACTGATTAAAGAATTTACTTCTAATTTTCATAATTACATGTTTTCTTACAAATGACTTTCATAAAATAGAACCAAATTAAAATATATGCAGTATTCTAGCTGGTCTTGCACTCAAAAAAATGTTAGTTAATAAACAGATGCTTTGCACACATAACATATTGGGGGGGGTGCTTTTTTTTTATATACTGGTGATCTTCGGTGGTGATCTTGGGTGGTGGTCAAGTGGTTTGGTGTCAATTTTTTTTTTTTTTTTTTTTTTGGAGAGGTTTTCGCTGTAGGGCGCGTGCACTCACCAGAAAGACAGAAAGAAACAGAGAGACAGAAAGCGAGAAATCACCCCCCAGGGGGGATGGCCACGCCGCAATCCCTTCTCCTCCATTCTCCTCTCGGAATCCTGGGTACGCACGCACACACGCCCGGCATGAGTTTAAGCCGCCGGGTCCGGGACGCGAACTGCGGTTGACTACTTGGGAGTCCAGTGACATAGCCATTACGCTAACTGCTGGTCCCTGGTGTCAAGTTTTGATGAGCCACTTTATAAATTCAAGTGAGATGGTCAAACCCAGCTGTTTCACAGTCCCATATTGGCACTATGTGACATTAACAAACACAACATTATGTTGTCCAAAAAGATGAAAATAGATGCAAACATATACACACACACACACTAGCACAAATATACATACATACACAAATACACTCACACAGCCTTAAGTAGTCCAAGCAGAAATACTTCATAAGAAAAAGTTATTTACTAGATCTCATATACTGTTTAAGCATCTCTGAGAAACACAGCTGGCATTCTTCCAAAGGACCAAGCTTTCTCCCAAGCTTAATTGCTGCAGACTCTTCTTTCTCCTGTTAAACTATTTGCATTTTATCACTTTGAACCAATTTATCTACCAACTAATAATCCCCTGCTGTTTCCAAAAAAAGTATCCCATACTTTCAGTTTCACTGACCTTTTTTCTTCTTTCAGAAATTTATTTCAGCAAATAAAAGTGAAGAGGTGATAACACAAATGCAGATGTTTCTTAGTATGTGTTTGTGAAAAAACAGAAAACCTTCACTTCTTTAATAATACTGTCCTCAGGATGCTGAGAAAAGATGAGAGAGACTTGAGCACTGCTGTTCATTCCTATCCTTAGAGGGGAGAGCTAATACATATTTACAAGGCACTGCCAAACAAAGCAAGGACCAGCAGTATTGCGCGCACAATACTAGGAAGATTGGATGAGAAAAGTAAGAAAACAAGTGCTTTTTCTAAGTAGTGCCCATCCTCATTCACTCATGAGTGTGCTTGGTCCTGTTGCCTTCAGTGGCCTGCAAAATCCTCCTTTACAGAAAGTGAGAAAACTTGACATTGGTAAATGCTTCTATGTAATTATACTAAAATTACATGTACTGTAACTGGGACCAATCAAAGCAAACCAAGACATTCCTTTTCTGCTGCAGGAGAAAGAGAGATCATCACTTCGCTTCCTGGATGTTGTGATAGGCGACTGTGTGGACTGCTATGTTTGACCCCCATGTGGTAGCCCTTCACTGAGCTATAGGAACCACAGTAAAGGTTGCAGGTTAGTTAACTCTATGTAGTTATTAAATACCACAGCTGGCCAGGACCAGCAGTTAGCGCAATGGCTATGTCGCTGGACTCCCATGTAGTTGACCGCGCTTCAAGTCCTGGACCCGGTGGCTTAAACTCACGCCAGGCATGTGTGCATGTATGCCCAAGATCCCGAGAGGAGAATGGAGGAGAAGGGATTGTGGTGTGGCCATCCCCCCCTGGGGGGTGATTTCTGGCTTTCCGTCTCTCTGCCTCTCTCTGTCTTTCTGGTGAGCACACACGCCCTACAACAAAAATCTCTCAAAAAAAAAAAAAAAAAATACCAGAGCTGGTATCCAAAACCAAAGCCAAACCATGTGAAACTTCTGCTCTCCACACTGGATTGCTCTTTTAACTGTTTTCCTGTTTGTTTTTCCAATACAAGGCCCCTACTGTTGCTATTTTTTATGTTGTTATCTGCTGCCAAAAGCAGCCCACCGTTCAGATAGCCATGTGCATGCCTGCTCCATAATGCCTCCTGTAAGTTTTTGAGCCATGGGCTCCAACAAACTGTCTATCAAATATTTATCTTTTTTTTTAATGTCTTCTTCATTTTCTTTTCCCTCTTCTTTTTTATTTGAGATCGTCATTGTTATGGAAGATCCAAAATACTTTTGGTGAGTACATCTCACTGGAAAGACAGAGGTGAAGAGTACTGTAAGCCAAGAGGCAGGTTAAGAAACATATACCAGCAATGCATGGCACTCATTTTGGAATGATCAAGACAGACTTCAAGATGTTGTAGTTATTTTCTTGTTTGTTTTTGTTTTTGTTTTTTAAACAGAAAAAAAGAAAAACAAAACAAACAGTAAAATGAGTTATGAGAAATCTTGGGAACCATTCCATATGATTAATTTAATTTATTCCTTTTATATTATTTTTATATTATTTTAACTTTTATAAAAACATTTTATTTTCTGTAGTGATTTTCTCTGTTAAGAAAAATATCCTACCTAGGTATATGTCTTCCTAGATGTCTTTATTTAAGATGATGATTGTTTTGGATAGTGTTGTTTCTTTACCTCCTTCAAGGTATTTTGTATTGTGATAAAAACACACTGTCTCAAGTGTCAATGAAGAAGCAGGCAGTCAGGTTAAGAAAATGTTTCACTGTTGTTAAGGCCTATTAACCCTGTCAAAGCATGACAGGGCATTTTTTTTTTTTTTTTTCTTTAACACATCCTGGTCCAGTCAGGCTGAGAATCAGAAAAAGTGCTTGGCACAACAATTTAGCAGGAAAGAAAGCTATTTTAAAAGTCTTTTGGGAACATGTTTGTGAAACAGGAAAAAACATACAATTGAGTTGATAATAGCACTCCGTAAAGGTTAGACTCACCGAAATGGACTTGCCATCTTTTTTCACAGGGAACGTGTTGTTCTTAGGCAGCCATTCTCACTTAAGCACAGTTTAATTCAGCAAAGATCTCCTTCCTGTGCAACTTCTTTTACACTGGAAAATCTATTTTTAAATTACAACTCAGACTTAGTCACAGGAGTAAATAATTAAAAATAAGCTTTGTTTGGTATATGCAAAATTATAGCAATTCACAGAGTGCATCATGGGACCGTGCCTAGCAAGTGCTTAAAGTCGCATATCCGGATTTCCACTCAGTAATTTCTCAGATAGTCTGAAGCTCCTCACAGCCCGATACCTTTCCTTTCCTCACACAACCTTGCTCATTTCTTCACCCCTGGCTTTGCAATTCCAGTTCTTTGGTCTTAGAAAGTTCTGCCTTCAGCCTCTCCGACACACATTCTTACTTCCTTTGAACACCTTAAACCCTAATGTTTTTAAGTGTGTGCTGAATTAATTCATATACACTTCTCTTACAATACATTATCTTCTCCCTTCCACATATGGAGAAACAGTCTTTCTGAACAAAATGGCAATTCTTTATTATTATTATTTTAGAGAGATTTCTGCTGTAGGGTGCATGTGTTACCAGAGGGACAGAGGAACAGCAAGAAATCACCCCCCAAGGGGCATGACCACACCACAATCCCTTCTCCTCCAATTTCCTCTTGGGATCTTGACCACACATGCACATGTGCTCAGCGTGAGTTTTAAGCTGCCAAGTCTGGGACTCGAACCACGGTGCACTATATGGAAGTCCAGTAACATAACTATTATGCCATCTGCTGGTCCCCAAAATGTCACTTCTTTAACTATTATTCTATTATAGGAGGATGGGACTGAGCTTTCTCTTTCAAGGCGCTACTTTGGTGATCTCCAGAACTATGTAGACAGACATGCCAGGATGCTCTTTCCAAGATGTCTGAGCTGTACTCAGATATTTTCCCACTACCATTTTTCTTCTGCTTTATTCTCTTTATTAGTGATTGGAACCTACACAACTAGATAGAATTTGAGGAATCTATTTAGGTTTCTGGCATTCACTAAGTTCTCAGATCTTCATTGATGACATTTTAAAAATACCTCTAATTTTTAAGCATTCCTTTCTGTCTCAATAAGTTCTGGCTGCTGTAACAAGTTACGTAGACGAAGTGGCTTAAAGAAACAAACATTCGTTGGGCCATCGGAAACATTATGATGTATTTTTTAATGTTTTTTTAATGCAAAAATGTGTCATCATGTTTCCGACAACCCAATATTTCTCACGGTTCTGGAGTCTGGAGTTCTGCCATCAGAGTGCCAACACAGCTGGGTTCTTCATGAGGTCCCTCTCCCTGCTCATGTTCTTATGTGGCCTCTCCTTGGTGGTGCATCTTTTTTTTTTTTTTTTTTTTTTTTTTTTTTTTTTTTGGTAAGGATACAAATTCCATCATGTAGAATCTACTCTCATCACTTTATTGAAACCTAATTACCCCCCCAAAAGACCGAGCATCCCAGGACCAACAGTTAGCATAATGGCTATGTCGTTGGACTCCCATGTAGTTGACCACGGTTCGAGTCCTGGACCTGGTGGCTTAAACTCAGGCAGGGCGAGTGTGCGTGCGTGCCCAAGATCCCGAGAGGAGAATGGAGGAGAAGGTATTGTGGCATGGCCATCCCCCCTGGGGGGTGATTTCCTGCTTTCTGTCTCTCTGTCTGTCTCTGTCTGTCTGGCGACCGCACGCACCCTATAGCAAAAACCTCTCCAAAAAAAAAAAAAAAAAAAGACCGAGCATCCACATACTATCATACTGAGGATTAAGGCTTCAACATATGAAGTTTTATAGGAACATAAACATTTGACCTGTGGCACTTTTCCTTTCAATTATTATTATTTTTACAATAATTTGCTTGCCTCACGTGCTTAAAAATCTCTGCAGTGAACCTCTACTTTGCCTTTTTACCACTCCCTCTGTCTCTATCTTTGAATTCGTCTTCCTCCTTTCTAAAATGAGAATTTTGTCATATTTCTCTACTACTTAATTTTCCTACAGGCACTATTCCTTTTTTTACAATAAGATTAGAAAATATGTGAGGGACCTAGTACAGGTGGCATGGTGGTTAAGGACGCTGGAATCCTATATGGCCAATCGTGGTTGGAGTCTTGGACCTGGAGGCTTACTTTCTCACTTTCCCGTTCTCTCTCTCTCACTCTCACACCCTCTCTCTGTCCCTCTTTGGTCAAATTAATATGATTAAATAAATAAATAAAGTTAAATGGAATGATTCATAAAGAAGAAAAAGAAGAAAGAAAGCAAAAGAAAGAAAGAAAGCAAAAGAGAGAAAGAAAAAGAAAGAGAAAGAAAGAAAGAAAGAAAGAAAGAAAGAAGAAAGAAAGAAAGAAAGAGAAAGAAAGAAAGAAAAGAGCACACATGCCCTGTAGCAAAAAGAAAGAAAGAAAGAGAAAAAGAAAATATATGAAATCCATGCCATCCATTTTCTGGATGGTGTCCATGGAATACATCACTAATGCCTCAGAGAACTCTTTCTCGCTAAGGCTGGACTCAGCTTTAAGACTGCACGTTATATCAGTTCTGGTTGTCATTCCCAGTAAATCAGAGTGGGCACTCAAAATAAATATCTTTAGAGCATTAAATCAAAACTCCTCAGCATAACAAAAGATACAATCTGTAATTTGCTTCCTGGTCTTCTTGAAAAGACTCATGTACCCTGCATCTCCCAAGAACCTGGCACTTCCCAAATCCACTTGTCACATTCTGCATGTAAATCTCTGATACACATACACACAGAGAGACGCATAGTCACTCACACATGAAACTACCGTAAAATGTTTCATTTTATCTAATCAATATCTATTGACGACCTTTAACACTGCATTATCTGTATTTGTGTTTACCTTTCTTACTCTACAAGATTTGAACTATTTCTGAAAGCAGAAATTAGAACATTTTTGATTTTTCAGTTTAACTTTTTTTTAATCATTTCATAGATATGTTTTGATTTTTAAAAGTTAGTTCGTTGGACCAACAGATGGCATAATGGTTACATTGCTAGACTTCTACAGTTTGATTGTGGTTTCAGTGCCAGACCCCGCACCTTAAAACTCACACCAGACCTGTTTGCGTGCATGCCCAAAATCCCGAGAGGAGAATGGAGAAGGGATTGCAGCATGGTCATCACCCCTGAGGGGTGATTTCTCACTTTCTGTATCTCTGTCTGTCTCTCTGTCTCTTCTGCAAGCACACACGCCCTGTAGCAAAAATCTCTCTCTCTCAAAAAAAGTTAGTTTGTGAGTTCGTATTTACTAGGCTTGGAATATACTTGTGTATGAACAATATCTTGCTTTGATGAAAAGAATGTAATTTGCAGGTATTCATACTACAAGATAGAAAGGATCTTGAAGTCATCTCATTTCGTAGATCAGGAAAATGAGACCTACCAAAGTGACTAACAAAAGAATATCAGGCCATTCAATCATAGAATGCAAAATGTAACCTTTTTATTCTATACTTAAAGATCTTTCCTCTTTCCCAGCATTTCTTAAAATGTTTATCAGAAAAGTTTTAGATGCAAAAAAAAACAACAAAAACAAATAAACAAACACACACACACACATACACACACACACACAGAAACTGTAAACCGAACTAGTTTAGGCATAAAATGCAATTTAATATTGCATTGATGAACAATTCTAGAATTGTGGTTGATTTCAAATACAGCCAGATTCTCTAATAATCTTCGGCTCTCAGCTAATTGCCTCTACCTGGCTCCACTTTTAAAATAGGTTTTCCCATATGGAAGGGAGGATGCATGCCCAGTAATAGGCTGTACTTGCTTTGAAATCCCAGCAGAAAGGGAAAAGCTTCCATGAGAACATTGAATGTTCTTCAGGGAATTCTGCAGTACCACAGGCTCATGACTAAGCCAACTTAAATTGGAGGACTGTGCTAGTCTGACCAGTTTTTGTCAGCTTCTTTCTCAGTGACCAGGAGGGAGATCTCACTTGAAATAGAGGGAAAGAATTCT
The DNA here is from genome assembly GCA_026018925.1 of Tupaia tana. Taxonomy (NCBI): domain Eukaryota; kingdom Metazoa; phylum Chordata; class Mammalia; order Scandentia; family Tupaiidae; genus Tupaia; species Tupaia tana. The sequence continues at coordinate 56,600,330 of JAKSZU010000001.1, forward strand.
CCATAAGAAAAAAGATTCGTTTTACTTGGAGGAAAGCAGATATGCTAGACAGAGTTACTGTGCTTCCTAAATGTTGAGACGTGCTACGTAAATTTTATTTTGAGAAGACTGGAAAGCTCCATAGCAAAAATATCAAACTTCTGATGGTGGACTTTGATCATGCAACATAAATTAAAATGCCTGAAGCATTATATACTTCATCGTGGGACGAGGAAAACATGTTTTCACATGGAATTTAACTTCTCATTTTGTGGAAGGGAAATAGGTATAAAATGCTTAGTCCAAAAAAACTGTAAAGATTTGTTTTGTTTCTTTGTACTTCCAGCAACAAATTCTTTCCACACTAGATCTCCTGGAGGGAGAGTGTTCCATCAAGTACAAAGACAGTTTTTTCAAGCACCTTCCCACCTTTTACTAATTGGACTGAGATTTGGCCACTTGCCTCTTTCAAATAAAAAGAGGGTGACCAAAATCACCGGAAAAGGGCTAATTATGACCACAATGGAAAATTATTCCCATGAGTAAGTACTTCAGAGTGTAAAATAAAGTCCCAAACTTAATCACGAAGTTATCTCTCTTTAATAGTTATTCAACTATTCAACCTAGCATGTTCATTAGATAAGCAAGTAAGCATAGAGTCAGTTTTATTCCCTCATTTTTTTTTTTTTTTTGTTCCATTGCAGTGTTAGGGCTATTATAGTCAATTTTACAATAAGGTAAAATAAAGTAAAATTTAAAAATTAAGTTAAAGTGAAATGTAAAGACATATCTTTCTTTAATAATATGGGCATGTCATAGATGCCACTATTTGATTAAAACATACACAAAAAATCAGCTACAGCTTCAGTTTATATAGGTTCAGTTTTAGGAAATGCACAATTATTTTAACTATATTAATGATATATATGTAGAGCATATCATAAAATATACTTAATACTCATTTCATTAGATATTTTCATAACTACTTAAATAATAGAATAAAAAGCAATCATTTTATTTCTGCAGATTATAAAATTCTCAAGATGCAGATGACCACCAACTTGTAATACAGTGTTAATTTTCCACTTTTTTAAAAGAGGTTTTTGCTATCAGGTGTGTGTGCTCACCAGAGAGAGACAGAAACAGTGAGAGGTAAAGTGAAAAATCACCTGCTATGGGGAATGGCCTTGCAACCATCCCTTCTCCTCAATTCTCCTCCTGGGATCTTGAGCATGCACACATATGCACACAGCATGATTTTCAAGCTATCAGGTCTGGGACTCGAACCATGGTTGGCCATGTGGGAGTCGAGTGACGTAACCACTGTGCCATTTGCTGACACCTATCTTCTACTTTTAATATGATTAAAATTATGATAGATAAATTAAAACATGTATAAGCTTACTTGTATTTCTAAAAGTTTTAATGTGATATAATAATAATCACTAACATTGCTGAGTTCTAAGAAGTTTATGCACACTATCTCATTGCATTTTCATGGCGGCTTTCTGATTTCAGTGCTATTTAGTAGATGAGATAACTATTCTTACAGAAATTGTCTCATTACTTGTTTGTGGCTGAGTTGGATTTTAAAATCAGAATGTCTGACTCATTTATAATCTGCACAGCTACTGCCTCTGCTTGTAAATGGCATCCAGTATCAACACTCTATTATGTTAATTATTGCATATCAATCGAATATCATTTCCTTTTTATCTATATCTATCTGGAAAAAGAAAAGCTATGATTAATCAATGGTATGGTATTATAGTCCACCTCACTTACTGATCTACTCGTTTAATGACCACTTAGACTTACAACTCATTCTTCAGTGTGGGAATCCACTTCCTCAGTCTGTGTGGATCTCAGGAATCCTCTTTCTCAGACCTTATTCCATTGCATAGTTGGGTAGTATTCACTACATGAAGCATTCACAATCATGCAAAATTATATACATTTCATTTATAAAATTTATACTTTATGGGGAACCCATAGTAGTACCCAGAATAAATAAAAACAATTATTCCAGATTTATTGTGATGTGTCTTGTCACTTTCTGGCACTTAAGTAATGTATGCTTTTATTAATAGGTAGAATTACATTATTGTAGTGTTGTATTGTGTGGTATCTATCGAAAAATACATACCCTGTGGTGCTGTGACATACCATAACACATATGCCTTTAACTACTTGCTTGTCAACCAATTCATTTTACGACTTAGTCTTAGGAACTTGATCATTAACCAAAGGATGCCTACAACAATATATGTTTGCTTAGCATATAGGCTTTAATGGTTATAATGAAATTCAGGTATCTCTTCAAAAATAAAATACTTTCTGGAAGGTTTTGTGAGCATTTTTATTGACTTTAAAAAGGTGGCTTTTAGATAAGCTTTTATGTATTAGGATTGTATTAATAAAATGTAATTTTTTTATTATTTCATTGATTACCTTGTTGAGTTTATGCATCATTGAATTATTTCTTATCATGTCCTATAATTTTTGGTACCCTATGCTCTGAAAATATTTAGATTATTTTCTGTTAACTACAGAGAAAAAAACCTAGTGAAACCTAAATCCAGAAGTTGTTGGATTTTAGTTCCAAGAGCATTAAAACTATCCCGATTATGATAGTAATAAGTTTAATGTGGGCTAGATGAATTTATGAGATTTTATTCTGAGAAGTCTGTCAAGGGGGTGATTTTATAAAGGAATGTTTGTTTTTCTAATTTGGACTTTCTACAATGGAGGAAAAAAAAAAAAAAACAACTAGATTTCCTCCCAAATGATCTTATGATTTTTTTAGAATATCTCAAAAATAGGCAATATGTAAAGGAGTGGAAGCAGGGCAAGTGATTTTTTTTTTTTTTTTTTTTTTGCCTAGATATCTTCCATGAAATCTCACTTATAATTGTCCACTTTTCACCATTATATTCACCATTATATTCAAATTCAAACTGTCCTGCACTGTGGGTAATAGGAGACCTAGTGAAAGTTTTTCTCAGCTAGGAAGATAAAATGAATAAGAAGTGCCATGATTTCAAGAGTATTTTGGGATTAGGTTATTATGAGCAAAAATTGTTTCTATATATTACATACACCAACCACATTTTTTTCTTTTTATATAAATTTTGAACTTGTACCCAGTGTTTAAATCCTTTTTATCCTACTTCCTCATTTCACAAGTGAGAAACCTGAGAAGGTATATAACTTGCCCAAGCTCATTGAATGACAAGAGGTGGGACTGATGCCCAGACTACTAACTTCATGATCATTCCTCTTTAGAATCTCATGAATGAATTCTTCTTAAATTTTATTTATTTATTTATTTTTATACATTTGATCACAATACAAAGTTTGTCTTGTAAAAAGAATTTAGAACCTCATGAATGAGTTCTATAGATAATGTCTAAAAGCAATGAAGTAAGCCTTTGAATTAACCATAAGATGACTGCTCTCTAACGTGTTCAGTATTTTTATTCAGGAAAAAATCTATGTCCCCACAAAACTAAATGAAAGAAGAAGCTTAAAAAATAATATACAATGACTAGTTATATTTCTAAGAAGTATTTATTAATTAAAAATGCATTTTAAATATTTAATAGTGAGACAATACATACGGTTTTTATTCTAGTACCTTACCAAAATGGCAAGTCTGAGTTATCAAGCTAATTAATATATCAAAATATAACAAAAACATCACCTATGACACCATCACTCAGAAAAGGAATTTACAAACATTGGGAAAAAATACAAATAAATTATATGGATAAAAGTTAAATGAAATGATAAAATTGATTGGCTATGCAAAATAATTGAATAAGCAAGATAGAAAGGTAGGTATATTATTGCATTTTTATTTATTTATTGAGAGATTTTTGCTATAGAGTGCATGCATTTTCTGGAGAGACAGAGAGACAGAAAGTGAGAAATCACCCCACAGGGAGGATGGCTACACCACCATTTCTTCTCCATTCTCCTTTCAGGATTTTGGGCATGCATACACACATGCCTGGTCTGAGTTTTAAGATGCCCAATCCAGGATTCGAATCATGGTTAGTCAACCATGGGAATCTACCTGGGAATCCAGTGACTTAAGGACTACACTGTCTGCTGGTCCTACACTTATAAAACATTTACTATCCATGTGAATCACTCTATTTTCTTCATTATGATAATGTAGGCTAGCAAGGGGTTCCAATTTGGAGTCAGAGAATCCAAGTTCTGAGCTTAGAGTCTGTCCTAAGTATCTTCATGATGACCCTGACAAATTGACTTAAATTTATGTGCTGGACTTGACTGTTTCATTCGATTGAGGTCCTTATTCCCTTTACCAACAGAATCAAAGGCACTACAGAAAATAGCAATAGTTAATACTTACAGTGTACTTATTATAAAGCAAAGTTTGTGTATCTGTTATGTAATTTAACACTGAAAACAACCTTATAGGATGAGTTAAGAATTATGGCAACGTTGACTGAGCCAGGCATTAATTAGTATTATGTTACTTACAAGTCACACCAAGTTCCTGAGACAGCCACCACTTGTATACCCATTGTTGGGTCAGAAAATCAGCTTAGAAAGTTTAAATATGGCAAGAACTAGAGTTTGAAACTGTTTCTTTGACTTCAGTGTATGTTCTAGCTACTACATAACAGCAAACAGGGAGCTGGAATAAAGATCAATTTCGTACTCATTTTCTGTTTGGGCAAACCAAGCAGAAAAAGTTTTGTTTAGTTTTTCAAAATTAAACAGCTGTTTAGGAGCAGCATAGAAGGAACAATGCTACCTAATATGATTGTCTTGCACAATAATGAATGTATTCTAAGGTAAGGAGAAATGACTGGCTATTTGGGAAGCAGAAATTTACCGATCTCAAGGTTTTTTTCATTGTTTACTAAAATTGCAAATTTTCAAGTACACCCAAAGAATCTGATTCAGAGGGTTTTCCATAGAGCTTGGACATTCTAACATTTTCAGCAAGTTTTGGTGGTAATTCTGGTGCTAGTGTCCATGACATCACATTTGAGGAACACTGGTTTAACTGCACCAGTTATTTGGTACCTGTTCATGCAACAACTTGAAAAGCAATGTAAGCCCCAAACAACAATGTGAAATTGAACATATAGGGTCAGCAGGTGGCATGGTGGTTAAGGTGCTAGAATTCCCACGTGGCGGGCCATGGTTTGGGTCCTGGATCTGGCAACTTGCTTTCTCACTCTCCCTCTCTCTCTGTCTTTCTCTGGCAAAACTCACATGAAAAATAATATTAACAATAATAATAATAATAAATAATTATTTTTTAAAAATGAACATACAAATTACTTTAGTTTTTTTTTTTTTTTTTTTTTTTTTTTTTTTTTGAGAGATTTTCGCTATAGGGCGCGTGCGCTCGCCAGACAGACAGAGAGAGACATAGAGACAGAAAGCGAGAAATCACCCCCCAGAGGGGATGGTCACTCCGCAATCCCTTCTCCTCCATTCTCCTCTCGGGATCTTGGGCACGCACGCACACGCGCCCGGCTTGAGTTTTAAGCCACCGGGTCCGGGACGCGAACCGCAGTCGACTATGTGGGAGTCCAGCAACATAGCCATTACGCTAACTGCTGGTTCCCATTACTTTAGTTTTTAAAATTACTTTCATGAAAAAGAAGTCCAAGAGCAAGTGAGGCCAAGTTAGAGAAACAGGCACCCTCAGTGAGATCTTGACACTCTGTGATCCCCTTCCTGTGGCACTTCAGGAAGTCAGGATCTTGGATGTGTTCTTGGTGTGTTTCAGGTAGATTCAGGATATGAACTCATAGTTGGCAATATTGCTTCCAAGTACTGCAGAACATGATGCTAATTCCTGAACCACCAAGGTTGGGCCTAGTTTGAGTTTCTAATATCAGTAGCAGATCTTTAGGAAAGAGAATTCTCTCTCTCTCTCTCTCTCTCTCTCTCTCTCTCTCTGTATCTATCTATCTATCTATCTATCTATCTATCTATATATACATAATTTTTTTTGAGAGGTTTTTGCTATGGAGCATGTGTGCTCACCAGAAAGACAGAGAGAGAGACAGGCAGACAGAAAGCAAGAAATTACCCCCTGGAGGTATGGCCATGCCACAATCCCTTTCTCCACCATTAGCCTCTTGGGATCTTGGTCATGCATGCACACGTGCCCAGTGTGAGTTTAAGCCACTAGGTCTGGGTCTCAAACCACAGTTGACTACATAGGAGTCCAATGACATAACCATTACGCCAACTGCTGGTCCCGAGAATTTTCTCTATATTTTGATTTTCATGCCATTTCATATGATAGAAGTGTGAGGAACATCCCATGGCAGGTTGGGGTAGCATGTTAAACCTGACATTGGCACTTCTTTCTCCACAACTCTATTGGAAGTAAGACAGTCATTTGCAACAGTTATCCAAGCACAAACATAAACAGGAGATGATAAAAGGTAACCAAGGCTCTTGCACTTTGACATTTTTCTCAGTGATATAGTCCATTCCAGATTGTGTCCAATACCAGAAGGAAGTTTCCATTTGCCATATAGTGAGAAACATTGGAATTGGAGAACAGTGTTTGTTCATTGTTTTGATTCAGGATAAATACATTGATAGCTTCTTTTACACGCCTGTAAGTAAAGGAAGCCATGGACTGGAGAGAACACAGCCCATCTTTGTTCTCAAAAGTTTCAGGATATTATGGCAAATTAGTCTTGTGTGGGAAATACATTTTATTCAAAATTATAATGACTAGATAACTATGTGGAAAAGAGAATATGGCTTAGGGGTTATACAAATTCAAACTATTTTGGAAATGAAGGAGTGGAAGATGAAAGTTATTTACTTTTTTTCAAATCTTGGAATGAACATATTTATCTTTAATACTAGGATTAAGTGACAAGTGAAAAGAAATATTAAATAAAAAATAAATTCATGGAATGTATGTGTATGAATAATAAAAATTTGAGAAGATAAGTAGGTTGGATGGCATTGATATGTATATACAGAATTATATGTTCCGGTAAGGTAGTATCGATAGTATTGATTAAGTCACATTGGTTTATAATTTGAATAAAATATCTTTTTTCAATACAGTAAACTAAGAAGATTGCTTTCTTTAAATTTAAAGACTTGGAAATGTAGGTCCCTGAAGATTTTTCTTGCACAATAGATCTATAACTATTATATGAAATGAAACCAGAATAAGCTACATAAAGCTCTGAGTGATTAGACAGCTCTATTTCCAATATCATGTAAGGTTTCAAGACATTCTTCATTTCTCAAAGTTCTTCCTGTGATGAAATAAATCATTTCTTATTTTAACGTTGAAAAATTTGGGGACAAGACTCTTGGAGAATATATAGGAATAATGGCACTTTAAAATTTGATTTGTATCATAAGGAAAAATTATCTCATTTCCAGTAATAGAGCAAAATCATGTACTTTGTTAAATCTTGAGAAAGAAAAATAAAATGGTACATCTACAATCATTCAAATATCTAATGGTTAAAAAATATTACAGTAACTACTACTAAGTACCATTGTGATCACAATTGATTTAAAAATATAAATTAAAGCATTCTCAACTAACATCCTTTTCTTACTAAATAAACCAAAACATGCTTGAAAAAATCTACTGACAGATGTAATCACCTTCTTTCATTATTCACTTTACTCAAATTTGACTGGGAGCTTTTATGCTTCATGAGGTAGCATGCAGTTGCATTATCAGCAAAGAATTTAACAAGATCTGTTAAGAAACTCAGAAGATTTACATAACATATATTTTTAGTTAATGTCAGATTCATTAAAATGTATAGCAACTGTGGGACAAAGATGGATTTTGACTAAGTGTAGAAGAGAGACCTGCTTGCTAAATGAGCCAATCAGAGTCAGTATGCAAAGGTCCAATGAGCCAAACAGAGGATTACAATTAAACATACTTGTTCTGAGAATAATCTTACAACATCTACTGTTTTAGTCTGCTGTGTTGCTAATAACCAGAGTCTGGGCGATTTATGGGACTGGGGTTTATTTTGTTTATGACTCCAAGGTCAAGGATCCACATCTGGTGAGAGTCTTCTTGTTGGTGAAGACTCTACAGAGACCTGAAGTGGCTTAGGGCATCATATTAGGTGAGGCAAAGCAAGTACAGAGCACGTGTGTTGCTCTTCATAGAACGCTACCAGGAGTCAGTCATGGGAACCCCACCCTGTTGACCTCACCCAATTTCAATCATGTGCCAAATATCACACTTTTCAACACCATAATAGGATTACATTTCTACCCTGTCAACACTGCTAACCATTGCTCACAAATTTCAACACATGAATTTCTGGGGGATACATTCAGACCATACCATCTATCAATATAAGACTCGATTTAAGTTGAACTGTGGCTGTTTGCAATGACATTATCCACATGCTAGGACATGATCTATTTATTTTCGACCTACAGAACTAACTCTCCATGAAAGGGATGTTTCATCCATAACTACCACTGGCCACATGTGTCTGCTGGCAGGGAAACTTTGATAGGTCCTTATTAGAGTAGATGACTCAAATGAATTGGATCACCAAATAAAATGGGCACGGCCAGATCTCATAGAGAGTGTAGGTGTCTACCACAAGTGTTTAAATGACTGCCACCAAAACTTGCCGCTCCATCTTTGATAAGCCCAAGGGCTGAAGTCCTGCCCCCTTGGCTAAGAATGCTATAATGTATTTGCCATACAGTGCATAATACTACCTTGCTCCTAGTAATATGTTTTTTAGATCACTTGGGGGTAGGGTAAGGAAGGAAAGCTATGAAAATGGAATTATTTTCAAAGATAATTGTACTATGAGTTGAATAACATCCTCTTAAATTATTGGTGCCAGAATGATTTAATGACTGCTAGGGAATACTTCATTGAGATACATTTTGGAACTCTGATTTTGAAGTCTATTAGATAAGCTTAATAATAATAATAACTGGTAGTGTTGGGTGAAATGCTTTTGAAATATGTTGCATTTGGAAAAACTCTAAACATTTTTTGAAGTACTTTTCCTTCCAATTTTTTGAGTCTATGTACATATTAAAGGTAATTTAAAATGGATTTATGTGTAAATCATCAAAGTCCCATTTTGAAAAACCTATCTGATTTCTAAATAAGATAATATTCATAATACTTATTTATGTTCTAATTTTCATATTTATACAACAATAAAAACTGAGTGTTTTAAATATGAACTATGAATGTTTTAAGTTTGCTTCAACTTTTATGCATTCCAAATTTAGTGCAGTAAACTACTGTTTATTCAACATCCAAATCACCACGACTTGAAGCCTGAATAGTTTTCAGAATTATACTTTATAAAAAAAGCAGACATGCTGTTAAAAGGACTTCCTTCCACTCAATTTTTTTTTTTTTTTTTTTTTTTTTTTTGAGAGGTTTTCACTATAGGGTGCACGTGCTCACCAGACAGACAGAGAGAGGCATAGAGACAGAAAGCGAGAAATCACCCCCCAGGGGGGATGGTCAAGCTGCAATCCCTTCTCCTCCATTCTCCTCTCGGGATCTTGGCCATGCACACACACGCACCTGGCGTGAGTTTTAAGCCACCGGGTCTGGGACTCGAACCGTGGTCAACTACATGGGAGTCCAGCGACATAGCCATTATGCTAACTGCTGGTTCCCTCCACTCAATTTTCATAATCAGTACAGATTGAAACATCAAATAAAACTTTGTAATAAAAGAAATGACGAATTATGACCAGTGTTCTTGATTGTGATTTTAAGATCCTAAAATACATTATTGGTTCATTTCATTCATTCATTTATTTATTCATGCATACAGTATATGTTTATTAACTGCCAGTCAAAAAAGATAAAAGGTAAATGAGATATGTTTTCTGGCTTCAAGAAACCATATAATATGTGATATGAATATATAAAAATAATAATAATACATATTAACAAATAACCCAATAAAGTACTTCAGAAGATTAAACCGTAGTTTAATACAAAATTTTAAAAAATATTATAGATCTCTGAAATTGCTTAAATGAAATATTTAGTTAAATTGTCCACTGTGCCAACCATTCTGGAAAAATGAAAATTGATGTAAGTTTCTCTAATAGAAAACAAATATCTGTCACAAAATTATAACCAAGTAGTAAAATAAATATATCTGAAAAAAAAGTTACTATACTCAACTGGCTTAGAATTTTTTTTTAACATTCCTAATGTAATTGCCCTTTAAATTTTAAATAGAAAGATATTAATTATGGAGACATGGGATCTGCCGCATTGGTTTATATATATTAGGGATAAAATAGTCAAGTCTTCCACACTAATTTGCTGCTATCTGGCTCCATTTATACTAAGAACCAAACTAGTAATTATTAAAGATGTATTAAAGAAAAATCATGTGAAAGTATATTATAAAGAGCAAGCAAGTAGAAAAAAAGAAACCATAATTTCATGTTAATGCATAATTCATTTATTTTGTTTGTTTGTTTGTTTTTATTTTTCTACAAGGGCATGTGCTCACAGGGTGGTGGTGGGACTGGAATGTCCACGGACTGTATAGTTCCAGTCCCAGACCCGGTGGCTTAAAAATCATACTTGGCATGTGTGCATGCATGTCCTAATCCCAAGAGGAGGGAGAAATGGAGAAGAGATTTCAGCATGGTCATCCCCCCTGGGGATTGCTTGCTTGCTTTGTCTTTTGTTAGTTTTGTTGTTGCTGTTGTTTTAAATTCTAGTTCTGCATGCCCAGGGGCCCAAGGGGAGATTAAAGGAGAGAGGATTGTGGAGTGGCCATCCCCCCCAAAGGTTGATTGTTCACTTTCCCTTTTTCTGGTAAGCACATGTACCCTACAGCAAAGAAATAAAAATAAAAAAGATTAAAAAGCAAAACTGGCTGAGGCCCTGGATTCCCACATAGTCAACCATGGTTCAAGTTCTAGACCTGGCGACTTGCTTTCTCACTCTCCCTTTCTGATCGAAATTGAAGAATAATGATAACAAATAAAATTAAAAATAAATAAAGCTTTAAAAATTTTAATTTTTAAAGGCAATATAATTTAGAATAATGGTGGGATTATATAGTTTGTAGATATATTTTCCTAAATTGTGAATTCCTGAGGAAGGTATCTTAGCAATTCTATGAAAAATTTAATAAATAAAATTCAGTATTATTTCTCAGGAAAACAACATTTTCATTTATTCAAAAGCATTACTCATTGAAAATAGATACAATTTAGGCTAACTGTGCTGGCATATATCGATAGTTTACATTTAAATATTATATGGAATGAATATATTAATAATAGTAACTCAAATATAGTCTAAACAAAGGAGATTTTCAAAAATTGGAAGAATTTATTAAAATTATTGTTGTAGTATTTACTTGGAAATTTTCTATTTATAATAAATTTATAAATAACTTTAGCTCATAAATATAACATTAAATTATTACAATATTAATATTCCAGGTCATGACCCCTAGATTTAAGAAATTCCTCAAGACTATGTCAAATATGATCCAAGAGAAAATGTGATTTGAGTCTGGAGACAGTTGTGCATGTAAGTATTGGAAAATTGGATTTTCTTGTGGTCAAATGTAATAAAAACTAAAATATCAACTCATTAACTACTGAATTGCAGAAACTTTAATTCTTTGTTTTCTGTCTATTACAACACTATTTTTTTAACGTTTAAAATTAATATAATGCTTCCTGATTTCTTGGTTATGTTTTTCTTAAGATCACCTAAAAATTAATATAATGCTTTTTGATCTTTTGGTTATATTTTTTTTAAGATCACCTAAAAATATCCAGGTTAGCAGATAGAAGAGAAACAATATTCTGAAGATTGCTAAAATTGAAAAGGAAAATTGCTTTTAGGTGAGTCTTTGGTGGGGACAATCAACGACATAGCATTAATGTGTTAATTAATAGTGTGCTCTCATTGTGTGCGATAAAAATAATAAGCAAAACATGCAAATGTATGGAAAAGGTTTTTCAAATTCTTATTTTGAGATTAGCTCTGTAATAAAAGCCATGACTAGTTTCTTAAGAGAAATAAATCTAAGTTCATAGTTCACTTGCAATTATTTATTGAGTGGATGTTTTTGTCTTTTTTCGAGAAGTATTTTTTACATATGAGTAAAAGAAATGTTATATTTATTGCTATACAATGATAATTCATAGCTCATAAGAATAATATGTCAGGGGACTAGCAGTTGGCATAATGGCTATGTTGTTGGACTCCCATGTAGTCAACTGCAGTTTGAGTCCAGGACCCGGTGGCTTAAACTCACACTGGGCACACGTGCGTATGTGCCCAAGATCCTGAGAGAATGGTGAAAAACGGATTGCAGTGTGGCCATCCCCCCTGGGGGATGATCTCTCACTTTCTCTCTGTCTCTTTCTATCTTTCTGGCTAGCACACGTGCCCTATAGCAAAAACCTCTCCAAAAATAAGATAAAATAAAATAATATGTCAGAAAATGTTATTGCTGGACGTTATGGGGCCTAATCTTTAGGAAGTATGCCCCAGCAATGTTTGTTTCTTAGAATTAAAGAGCTAGTAGGCAGTGTTTTAGAAGCCATTTTCATTAGCTTAAAGTAATGTCTATCGTTGAAAATATTGTAACAGGGAACCAGCAGTTAGCGTAATGGCTATGTCGCTGGACTCCCTCGTAGTCGACCGCGGTTTGCGTCCCGGACCCGGTGGCTTAAAACTCACGCCGGGCGCGTGTGCGTGCGTGCCCAAGATCCCGAGAGGAGAAGGAATTGCAGCGTGACCATCCCCCCTGGGGGGTGATTTCTTGCTCTCTCTCTCTCTGTCTCTCTCTGTCTGTCTGGCGAGCGCATGCGACCTATAGCGATAAAACCTCTCCAAAAAAAATAAAAAATATATATTGTAACAGAAATACTTTAAAAGATATTGTTTATCCTTTGTAAACTTATTTAAGTATTGTAAATAGCTTAGGGACTTTTTAAATTTTCTGCTTAAAGAAAGAGTTGTTTATTTGTCCATAGATAATAATAAGTAATATCAAATTATAAGTACATTTGTATTATGTATGGGTACTGACTCTCAACAAGTTGGCCAGAGAACAGTTTTCCCCATTAAATTACTAAGATTCAGAAAATTAAAAATGACATCATCTGTCATTTATAAATAGTACAGGTTATCTTTATAATATAATATGCTATCAAATTTTTATTCTGTTCATGTAATAATCATTTTGATACTTTAATCATTTTATCTCAATTTTAGTATAGGCATAAAAGCAGATATTTTGTAATTACTTAAAAATATATGTTTAATAGCTTTCCTATTTAGTGCAATTAAATTGAATAAAATATTTTTAATTGAGCTGTTTAGTGCTTTAAGCCATGACGATTTTACACATTGTAACACAGAAGACTATCCAATCCTTAACGTAAGATTATTGTATAGTTTTAAAATAAATTTTTGTTGAGATTTATCTATGCTTATTTCCTACGTATTTGTGAATTATAGTTTTTCATTTTCTATTGCAGTTTGATTTATATTATATTTCATTTGGCTTTAATGATGGAGAAAACATGTATCCTGTATTTTCTATTTCTCTTGTCTTTTTTTATGGTAAGCATAAATTCCTTTAATTTATCTTTCTATCTTTGATTATTATTTGCTTTACTTCTAATATACCTATAATTGATAAAGGTTAATAAAAAGTAAGGTGGTTTTAGATGCATAAGTTAATTTTATTTCCATATCAAATCAACATAGTAACAATTAATTTCCTTTGAGAATGTTTCAGTCCTGTAACAGGTATAGAATAATAAAGCAGTGGGGTGTCAGAGTGGGAAAGATGAATGGATAAAAATGTGGAGACATCAGAGCAAAATAATTACCTGAGTTTGGAGAGTACAATAACAAAAAAGAAATGACTACAGTACAGTAGCACACAGTAGGTAAAATATTTCAATCCGACTTGTTGTTTCTGAATTAGATCTGTTAAAAAAGCAGATTTTAACCTACAGATTTTTCTCCTCATCTGTCAATTGACTGTATATATTTATTAAAAGACAATTTGGAGCCATGTCCTCTTTACATTTAATTTTTCTTCATGTATTTATTCAAATAGGCAAGAATTGATGATATGTTTTTGACAGGTGTGTGTTTAAATGTACTAACACATATAGGCCTCTGTATGTACATCCTGAGGATATGGTGCAGCAGGTGGGAGGTCAAAAGATGACCAAAAATCAACTGCTCTGTTAGAGGGGTCATATGCCTCATATATTTAATTGTATTTTTATTTATAGAGATGCTTTATTTATATTTTCCCTTGCCTCAAAACAGTGACCATGCTCTTCTACCATTGTATGTATGAGCTACTGAGACATAATCTCATCTAATTCTGTGTCTGCAAAGAATTTTCCTGTAGTGTTTCCAAGTAAACCCCACAAGGATTTAAACAAAGAAACTCAGAAGAACTACAGAATACCTAAACAACAACAAAAATAAAACTCCCAGAGTACATTCCTGTGAGCATTCCTATTTAAAAACATCTTCCAGTCTAGGAGCACTCCAAATCTTTCACTTCTTAGATGTTATCAGGTACATTGACTCAAATTCAAGAAACAGGATTCCTTTTTCTTCAGCTCACACTCTCCACAGAGCATGCCAGTGAGCTGTGCAGGCCAACCTTGGTTCCCTGCAGGTAATTACACAACAGGTTAGCAATCTGATTATTGCAGTTTAAGGAACTGTGATCCTTTCTTTTGGATTGACGCACAGACAATGCATACATTTGAGCCATTACTTCAAGTAGAAAGAAAAATGATACTGATTTACGCAATTCTCTTAACTTCTTCAGAACAGAAATTACGTGTTTTTAAAAATAAAATTGTCTTGATGTTCTAAATTTCCAGTTATTACTCATACAGCACAACCACTGCAAATATCTTTGTTAGGAAATTAAAACTAACCACAGAGTGAAAGTTCACATTAAATGATGGGTAAGTGATGGTGAAACTTGAATGTTGCCACACAGGGAGGAAGTCTTAAGATTTTTAACTTCTAGTTAAAGA
Organism: Tupaia tana; assembly: GCA_026018925.1. Taxonomy (NCBI): domain Eukaryota; kingdom Metazoa; phylum Chordata; class Mammalia; order Scandentia; family Tupaiidae; genus Tupaia; species Tupaia tana. Next base: position 56,615,381 of record JAKSZU010000001.1, read on the forward strand.
AGAGAAAATAAATGATTAGGGAAGGGGCAGCTGGTGGCATGGTGGTTAAGGCAGCTAGATACCACAAGGTGGATTGCACAGTTTGAGTCAGGCAGCCTGAAAAACACACCAGGCTCTTGGACATGCATGGCCAAAATTTCCAAAAGGAGAAATGGAGCAGAAGGGATTGCAGAGTGATTATACCCCCAAGGGGTGGTTTCTCATTTTCCTTCTCTCTGTGTCTGTAGCAAACACACATACCTCTGGCAAATTATAAGTAAATAAAAGAATTGAGAAATTAAAAAGAAGAATAAAGCAACTGCTTATGGGAGAGAGTTAGTAGAAATAATGTTAAAAATTAAGAGAAATACAATGGTCCCATGATATCTACAGGGGATTTATTCTATGACCCTCATGGATACCAAAATCTGCAGATGCTCAAGTTCCTTAAATAAAATAGTATGATACTTGCATATAACCTACACACACAACTCCTGTGTACAGTTTAAATACTATGTAAATTCTTATTATATTCTATTGCTTCGGGAATAAAGATAAGAAAAAAAATGTTTGTATATGTTTAGTATAGTCATTTCCAATAACCTAACTATTGGGTTATTGGAAAAGTCATGATTTATTTTTCTATTTTTCTATGAAAAAAAAATGTGTCATGACATTTCCGACAACCAAATATGTAGTCATATCAGTAACACTGTAATATTTCAATCCATAGTAGGTTAAATCCTCAAATGTAGAATTGTAGATATGGAGGGCCAATGGTAGGTTGAAGAGAGATTGATTCAGGTTTCATATTATACATCAGGGGAAAAGTCATAAAGAAATTAAAGTAGAAATGAAACTTAAATGGTGCTAGTAAATTAGAAGAACATAAACATATTCAATAAAATTCTATTTGCCAATATCTTAAGTATAAATTCCATTATTTTATTAAAATATCTTAACAACACTAGCAACGCACTTTAAGTATTTTCCACATGGCAGAAACATCCCCTCTATTATCTTGTTGTTATTTTATACTATTTTATAACAAGAAGTCAGAGGTGTTTGTGTTTGTGTGGGTGGGAGGGTAAATATCTGGCCTACATTCACAGAGATGGTCAAAGAAGTGAGATGAATTTTGAACACATGCAACTCTGAGTAAATTCTAGAACACATGTTTAGCAATATCCTGAGCCAGCTACCACAGGTTTCCAAGAGCCAACTATGCCTCTCAACTCTGCCATTGGTGACGTCTTGGTAGCTTGAGACTGGACATGGTGGGAATGTTTATACCATGGAAATCAACAAACACAGTAAATCAGGGATTTTATCCTGGAGAGCCAATTTACCATCCAGTATATCACTGCACTTGCTGTTTTCCACTGTGAAGAAAGACTGTCTCAATGAACACAATTTCACAATCTGATGTTGTTATTATTTTAATCCCTTAGGTTCTTGTCACAGCAGAATCAGAAGAGAGCCCTGATGACTTAATTCAGTTGGGGGTTACTAGAAACAAAATCATGACTGCTCAGTATGAATGTTACCAAAAAATTATGCAAGACCCTATTCAACAAGCAGAAGGTAAAATAACTAATTTTAAATGCATTTGACATATTTTTAGAGGAAAACGATCCCAAAACATCACTGTGAGTTTCTTGGGCCCATTATTAAAAGAGGATTTGTTACTGATTTTTCAGCTATTTGTGCAATTTTAATTATTTACTTATCAGAATATTTTATGACATGATTTATCCTGCCGCTTTGTAATAAAACCTAATAAAAATATGTGACACAGTGTTCTATTAGTACCATTTTTATGGTATAAAGATATTTAAGATATAAGTATTAATACTAATACAGACATTAGTCTTTAGTTAAATTAGTGACAGTTGACTCAAGTTCATGTTACTTGCATGCATTTTGTTTTATCACAACCTTTTTAAATAGAAATTTGCACAATAAAATTATGAATATAAAGGAATGTGTTTTTGTTTTGTTTTGTTTTGTTTTGAAAATACACAGGCTTTGCAAAGCTAGTGAAATGTAAGTACTGTTTCCATTAAGGTGTTCTTTAGATTATTTTAAAATATTGTTTGAAGGCTTACTACGCATTAGACATTTGCCTAGATTCTGAAGATATAAAGATAAGTAGTACAAGCAGTGATGGGTAGTTAAGCACTGGACTCCCACATGGCTGACCTTGGTCCTAGTTCTGGATCCGGTGGCTTGGAAATCACTCTGGGCATGTGCGTGTACATGCCCAAAATCTTGAGAGAAGAGTGGAAGAGAAGGGATTGCAGCATCGCCATCCGCCATAGGAGGTGGTTTCTCACTTTTCCTCTCTCTTTTTCTGTCTCCAGCAGAAACATGCACCCTATGGCAAAAACCTAAAACAAAACAAGACAAAACAAAAAGCAGATAAGTCGTATAGTTAGAGTTGTTATTTTACAAAACCAAAACCAGGTCATATTGTTTTCCCTGGCAACCCTAAAAAGGTTTAGCTTCAAAATATAAAATGCAAAACTCAAGGTAAAACAAAGAGAAATGTAAAGACTTCAGCAATCTCTAATTTTTCAACCATCAGAGAAACAAAGATCTTAAAAACTTTTGGTAGTGTGATATTTAATGTTTGTATGTAAGTAAAATATTAAAAGTGGAATATTAACATTTATAAATTTTGAAGTGAACTTGTTTGTAAAAAGAGTAAGATGTGTGTTTTTTTCCTACACTGAACAACTTTTAGTCTGATAATTAAGCAGAACAGTATAATTTATTAATTTTTAGAAAATATTTAGGTTTTATATCTGCCCTGTTATTTTTGCTACATTATCCAGTTTAAAAATATGTTTTCAAATATGCTTGACAATAATAAATTATCTGACATAGGTTTAATTATCAAATAATTAAATTACTTATATAGATAGCCTTGTTAACTAGTCCAGCTTCTCACTTTATTTTATTATTAAAGTGTCATTATTTTAAAACTATTGAATTAACCTTTTCCATATTATTTGTGTGTGTGTTGTGTGTGTGTAAAATAGGTTTTAAATTTAGTTCTTGACCAATAGGCATATCTTTATGTTTGTAGTAAAATAATTCTGTGATAAAATAAGTTCAAGATCAATGCATAATGCATGTTAGGCCTTTTTGATGTGTGTCTTAATTTTAAATATTCTAGCAAGTCTTGCAATAGAAAATTATCTTGATTTTATCCCTGTGTTTCTAAAATCTATTTTACCATAGGTACTTTTTAAATGGAGTACCTTCTCATTGTTTAGCCAAATGTCATAAAACATAATTTGAAAAATCATGATATTGAACTCTATCATGCTGCCAGTATAATACACTATTTGTAGCAGCAGTATGGACATGTTTGAAATGCTAAAACTCTATCAAGAAAAATTTCACTGAGAACTCTCAAAATATATTTTATCTTGGAATATATGGATGAAAAATATTCATGTCATTATTTTAAAATTAAAAGGAGACCAAGATGATGTGAAGTGCTTTTTGGTGTAGGTTAATCAGAGCTATTTAGACTTACGGACCATCAGGATTCTTTTGTACTTTCATGAGGACTAGGTTAATTCCAAGACTACTATTTGCATTCATTTAAAATAATAAATACCCTATGCAGCATTCAGTGTTCTATCTATATCTGTAAAGGTAGGACATTACTTTTTTTGGCTACAGTTATCACATTGGAGTATTTGTTAATTTCTCCATACCTTTAAAAAAACTTTATATGTTTAATGTAAGAGGTTCTTTCTCTTTCTGTTTAACAAGAATGTGAGGAAGCTGAAAAACATTTTGGGTACATTTGTTTGCATGTCCCCCAAATCCCAACAGGATGGAGAAATGGAGGAGAATGGATTATGGTATGACCATTGTTTGCAGGAGGCTTTCTCTCCCTCTTTCTCTATCTCTTTCTGGCCAGCACACATACCTTCTGGCAATTAAAAAAAATATATTGTAAAAACACTATGGTTGGGACTAACAGTAGCTTAATGACTATGTCGTTGGACTCCCATGTAGTCGACTGTGGTTCGAGTCCTGGACCCAGTGGCTTAAAACTCACACCAGACACGTGTGCGTGTGTTCCCCGGATCCTGAGAGGAGAATGGAGGAGAAGGAATTGTGGTGTGGCCATCCCCCCTGGGGGATGATTTCTCGCTTTCTGTCTCTCTGTCTCTTTCTGTCTTTCTGGCGCGCTCACGCACCCTATAGCAAAAACCTCTCCAAAAACAAAAAGAAAAACAAAAAACACTATGGTTAAGGACAGTCAACAAAGACCACTTTAACCGTCTAAATCTAAGCTACATATATTTACAAAATTCTAAATTTATTTTAGAAATTGTTATTTTAATAATCAGTTGGCAAAGGCCCAGCTGTTGTGGTTCTAGTAGTAGGGTACTGTTGTCCAGTCCTGGAGACCATGTGGCAAGACTCTGAGTGTTTGTCTGAGATCCTAGCTGGCTGCAGAGCTTGAGGGAGGATTCAAGTGTGAAGATCCCGTTAAGGACACTCCCTCATTCAGGAGCACCCCTCGTGAAGGAACTCAGCCCTAAAAAAATAATGACTTTGTGGAAAAAGTCAAGTTAATTGCCATAGATTTTATGGTATCTTCATTTTCATTAGACAGCCTTTATTCCGTGTCAGTGTGAAACTTCTCTTAAGATTTTATGTCTTCATGGGAAACTAGAGACAGTTAGTTTCTAATTTTTATTCTCCCTTTAAGGTGTTTATTGCAATAGAACTTGGGATGGATGGCTATGCTGGAATGATGTTGCAGCAGGAACTGAATCAATGCAACTCTGCCCTGATTACTTTCAAGACTTTGATCCTTCAGGTAAAAGCAGAAATTGATTTCAAATATTATCGCCATCTCTTTAATAAACGAGACTAATAAAATTATGTTTTTCATTTTTAATTTTAAAGAAAAAGTTACAAAGATCTGTGACCAAGATGGAAACTGGTTTAGACATCCAGACAGCAATAGAACATGGACAAATTATACCCAGTGTAATATCAACACACACAAGAAAGTGCAGGTACGTAGGAAGTGTAAGTTAAAATTCAAATGGTTAGCTGTCTGACACAGAATTAAATAGTCAGCGTTTTGTTCCATTGTAAATTGTTTTAATAATATAATTTGAGAAGAAGAATAAAGAAAAATATCTGTGGAAAGAATGATGAATTCTGATTAATTCTGGCATTACACTGAGGAAGCAATACTGTTAGGTAATAGAGTATTTACAAGTCAATGTCTCCGGGTTGGAGTTTCACATCTTCCAAAGAAAACATACCTTAATAGAAGTGTAAGAAAAGGGAAAACTTTCATTTGTGGTCGAGTTTCTAGAACTATCTCAGAAATTGTGCTCAAGTACAGGAAAAGCCCAGCAGGCTTTAGATAGTCCTTTCTGTCCCCAGCAGAAGGCTTTGATTCTGACTAGCTGAGAGGTCACTCTCTTTCCCTTTGCTCCTTTTAACACCACACATTAAAGTCAAGGTTAATCACAGTTTGTCACAATAATGGAGCTTTGATAGAAGATGCCCGGATATATTCACACATGTGTAAACAGAGGTAGTTTTTCACAGTGACTTAAACTGAATCCTGACATCTGACTTCCTGTCTCTGCCCTTTTCCAGCTGTATGAACTTGGATAAGCCATTTTAAGTCTCTCTGCTCCAGTCTCCTTATGTATAAAAAGGGAATAATAATAAATTTCACCATCTTTATTTTCATAAGGATTGATTTAATACAAGAAAAAGACTTTGAAGACTAGCATATATAAGGATAATTTTAAAAGTTCAGGAAAAAAATGGAATTAAAGCATGAATTTATCTTGGTGCAAAATGCTTTGAAATCCATGTTTAGTTTTTGGACAATGCACATTTTTCTCTGTACTTTTTGAAGACCCCTCAGAGTATGCATTTGGTAATTGCCAGTTAACATTATAATTAAATATCAAATATTCCCTGATTCTTCAGAGATAGGGTTAAAGAGGTTGTAAAAATACACAGGAAACTATCCAAATAAATAGAAATAAATACAATACAGCCAGAAATAAAAGAGAAAAAGGCAAAACCAGTAGAGATTTAGAACATTTTTTTATGACTCATATGATCTTCTAAAACATCGAGATTTGTCTCTAAGCCTCAAATTTGACAAAGGAAAAAGAGCACCCCAAACAGGCAAAAAAGACTTATCTGACATTTAAGTCTAAATACAATAAATCATTAAGTAGTATGTGATTTAAGGAACACAAATGATAAAATACTAATTATGAAACCTATAGCAATAAAATTTCTACTTTATGTATTTAATATTTGACTTCTAATTTCTTATAAAGTACATGCATTTTTTATATTTTGATAAGTCACTTGATACATTTGCATAAATATTCTTTATTCCAGATACATTCAAGTATTATTGGTTTGCAAATTAATCATTATAAGGCTATCAGAACACAATTTTTAAAAAATAATTATTTAATTATATTTATTATGATATTTTAAAACTTGCTATGGGACACATGTGCTCACTGGAGAGAGTCAAGAAGAGAGAGAGAGAGAAGGAAAGTGAGAAAGCAAGCCACCTGGTCAGGGACTGGAACCGCAGTTTTCCATATGAGGATCCAGTGCTTAACCACCACACCACCTGCTGGCCGCAAGAGCATATGTTTCTAAAAATAGAATATATTTGCCTGAATTTGAGTTTCTACACATGTGATTATATGATATTAATATAAGCCCCATTTTTTATTAACACAAATTACAGACTGCACTGAATTTGTTTTACCTGACTATAATTGGACATGGATTATCTATTGCATCGCTGCTTATCTCACTTGGCATATTCTTTTATTTCAAGTAAGTACATACGGATATTTTAAAATTTTATCGATTGTTTTTGATGAGGGTTGTATCACACGGATATTTATGTATGTATGGATAAAATATAAAAATATAGGTGGTTTATGTGTTCAAAATAAATTGAATGTTTTGAAGTAGTTGACTTTATATTGGATTTGTTAACTATACTGAGAGGAGGTTGCTGAGACATATTAACCCCAATTTTACAAAATTAGTAGACCTATAAGAATGGAGTCATATAATAAAAAGGGAGCCAAGCCAATGTGCTTGCTTTGGGAGCTGTCAGATATTATAGGCTTTCTTAATTGAGTATTTAATCTCTTGGTCAGCCTCAATATTCGTATACATGTACATTATAATAACCAAAATATTGTGCAAAAAACAGCAACAGCATTTAATCTATTTTATTGAGGCCCAGCTGCAGTGGCACTGCAGTTCTGGAAGGTATGCAGAAGATCAGGGTTCTGTTCCCAAGTCCACTTGTACTTGCTGGGTGTTTACATGTGCCTGTGATTCTGTCTGGGGAGGCCGGGAGGACGGTGGTGGCATGAGGGGCTTGTCTCGTTCTCTCTCTGTCCCAAGGAGATAAATGAATCAACATAGAATATTTATATCTGTATATTATTAAAAGTAGAATCAGAAAATATTATGGTTAGGTTGTTTTTCCTGGCTTAAAGGAACATCATTATAAAGGTTAAATCATTCTTTCAATTTTACTTATAATTTACGCTTTTTATGGTGGGAGAAATGAATGTCCTGAATGAAGCAACCCACACGTGATTTTAAACCATTAGGAAGGCAAATTCCAAAACATGCATGCATTATTTTATGACTTCTCATGGTTAATATAATTTCGATCACCACCAGTACTTGTAGAATGCAGTGTGACATGAGTACGTAGCTGTATTTCATTGTATTTTCATCACCACTGTCTCGTTCTCCTTCCTCGTCTTCCTGCTTCTGGTTCTCTTTATCCTCTTATTAGCTAATACAAGATTTTTTAAAATGAATGCTCTATTTGGAGTAGAAAAACTTCATTATTCTTGTCTAACATATTTAAAATATCTGTTCCAAAGCATAGAAAATAAATCATTTTCAAATAACAATTTTTAAAATCCTCAAGTCCACAGTGATATATCTGCAAACAAAGTGTAACAATATTATTGGTGCTAACAAGCTTATTGGTAAAATGTGTGAGTAAAAAATAGGTTAATATTTAATTTAGTAAAACTAAGAGACAAAATGAAATTAAAATTTCAAATACTTGTTTAGCAAAACAAAATGACCAATTTAAGATATTGCCCGTGTTTTTCTTTTTTTCTAAAAGCAAAGTCTCTACAATTTAAAAATATGAAGTGTCTAGATTTGAAAATACAATTCTCTTGACTTGGAACTGATCCATTAAAATGATAAAATGGGCCTACAGGTGCGCTGATAGTTTAAACACTGGATCCAACAGGGCTGACCCCACAGTTCGATTCCTGGGACCTGGTAGCTGGAAAATCCCATCAGATACATATGTCTGCATGCCCAAAATTCTGAGAGGAGAATGGAGGAGAAGGGATTGATTCATGTCATCCCCTCTGGGAGGGTAATTTCTTACTTTCTTCCTCTTTCTGTCACTCTCTGGCAAGCACACATGTCCTATGACAAAAATCTAAAAACAAACAAAAATATAAAAAAGGAAACTTAATTTTCTTAAAATTTAACCAATCCTCTAAAAGTGACATTTTTGATTTATAAAAATTACACACTTATTCACACATACTAACATAGATAATTAATTCAAATGTGTCTAGAGAAAATTATCTAACATTTTTTTAAATATTAAAACTCTGACAAATATAACTAAATGCAAAGTAGAATACCCTCTTCCCTAAAGGCATAAAATGCAAATCATAAAGATTTGAAGACTGTCTTACATATCTTACTGGGAAAATAAGTCTCAAACATTTCTAACCCCAGGAAAAAGAATGCAACTCTTAATTAAAAACAAACCAACAAACTATAATTGAGAAATAAGGCTTGTGCTAGAATTTGTAATATATATATGTATATATTTTGGAGGGGAGAGGTTTTTGCTATAGGGCGCATACACCCGCCAGAAAGATAGAGACAGAGAAACAGAATGTGAGAAATTACTCCCCCCCCCCCCCCCATGATGACGGGCACTCCATAATCCCTTCTTCTTCATTCTCCTCTTGGGATCTTGGGAACACACACGTCCAGCTTGAGTTTAAGCCACCTGGTCTGGGACTCAAACCTCTGTCAACTACATGGGAGTCCAGCAACGTAGCCAATTCGCCATCTGCTGGTCTCACAGTATATTTTTAAAACAGAAAATGATATAAACATGTTACTAACTCTTAAATAAAGACAAGTTATGAATACAACTACAATTGTAACATTCTGTCAATTTCTTTTATCTTTCCAGTTTTATTTCATATTCATTTGTTTTTGTATTTTTAACTGAATTATATTGTTAAAGCAGTGTTACTTAATTAGTACTTCGTATACCATTAAATATTTTTAAAACACTTATTTAAGCAGCTAAATTAGATTCCACTTATTAGGTTTTTAAGAGTTTATTAAATACTTACTATATTTTTGAATGTTCACAATACTTCCATTTTTTTTTTTTCCATTAGTAAAGAGTACTGCAATAGACATTTTTACCATGACTTTTCCCGTATCTTACGCTGCTCTATTTTGGGCTACATTCCCAGAATCTTAGATTTCTTGGTCAAAGGGTATATATCTTTTTGTGGTTCTTAAAACACATCATCTCAAAAGTATCTCAGAATCAACATATTCTAAACAAATTCATAATTTCAACCTCCTCCTCCTTTCTCAAAGTTGGTTTTCTTTCAGAGTTAGCCAACTTCATGGATGCCACCATCAGCAATCCAGTTGCACTAGCTAGAAATTTAGTGATACTTTTCCCTCTTCTTACCTCCCTGTCATTTTTTCACATATCTTAAAGATTTCACCTTGTGAAATCGCTCCAATCCATCCAACTCTTCAACTCTATAACCATCAACAATAGTCCTACTTAGTCTTGACAAATCTACTTCGTCTCTTCATTCAATTCTAAACCATGCAAAAAAGATTTATATCAAATATAGATCTGATTTGTCATTCTTTGCTTCAAGTTTTTTAGACATCTTATTGTAATTTACATAAAACCAAAATAATTAATGTACCTTGACTATTCTCTGCCTTTTTGAAAGCCTAGTTAAATATATTCCTCTGTCAGATCTAACTCAGCATAATTTCCTCTGTGAAAGCTTCTGGAAGACTTTATTTCAGTATTTCTGAAACTGCAATTAATTACAGTAGATGTGCACTAAAATTTTAATTGCCATTTTGGAGACCACCATCTCTTCACATTGAAAACAAATACTCAATAAATTATTGTGTTGTTCATGTAGAGATATAAATAAAAGACAATATAAATGGTGACAATAGTGTAAACATTTTTTGAATCAAATTAATAAAACTTTTTAGGTTCAATAATCTCTTTTATTTTGCATGTAATAAGCCAATATATCCAAATACATTGTTTCTGGAGGAGATAAATTAAGATAAATTATAGCAATGATATTGCATGCCAAAACTAGTAATCAGAGAATTCTCTAAGAATTCAGAGTGGTATGGCCCCAAACAAGTTTGAATTTAGCAAGATAAAAGTAAAGCCCTGAGCTAATTTTGCAAAACAAATGCAGAGGTAACAAAGCTCCTTCATGAAAAGCCCAACATTTAATATAACAAATTTTCACTGTAAATGATGTAATAATGGATCTGCCAAGCAAAAATAATGTAGTAAGCCAGACTATGCGAATACGCATAGAGTATTCAACTTTAAATCTCTAATCAGACTACTCATTCACCTAATTTGATATGGAAGAGAAAAAAAAAAAGAGGATATAATAGGAATTGGCTCATCAGGATGGTGACAATATTGAAGAAAATAATATCAGATGATCAGAGCATTAAGGTACCATGAATGTTAAGCCTGGAAAAGAAAAATATATATACAGGGCACAATGCTTAAATAATTCAAGCAACTTTAGTGGAAAATAGTGTTTGTATAATAACAAAGAAAGAAAATAAGGTGGCTCGGTGAAAAAAGAAATGAACAAAAAACTCTAACAGCTAAACAAAATGTAATCATCCATTAATTGACCAAGTGAACTTCCTATCAAGGTTTATAGACAGAACTCAGGACTCAGATAACATTCTAGAACTGATACAGTGGGTTGCTTATTATTCTGGCTTCATAACTGAAGGTATATAATGCTCATTCCAAGACCAAGAGTCTATGAATAAATAATCCCATAATAATTAATAGAAAGGTTAAAATAAATTATTTTAAAAAATCAAAATAGATCATTTTGCTGTCAAGAAAGTTACTATTTGTGAAAGTGTTTTGTGAATAAAAGTAGTCTATACAAGTAAACTATATTTAGTATAGATTAGGCATTAAAAGTAAATCCTGTTCAACATTTTTATATCTGTGTTTGTTTCAAAAATCAAATATGATTTAATTGATAATCACAAGTAATTTTAAATTTTAAATGAACCCTTAAAATTTAAAACCTCAGAATTAATTTAGCTATGGAAAAATATCTTAAAAACTGAAGTTGTATATACGTAAGTACATTCGCTTTAAAAATAATTTCTGTAGACACATTCATCCCTCATTTCCAGAGAGACTGCAAATTTGATCTTTTCTCAAATATCATCCTCACATTTCACATATAAAAAAGCTTGTTCTTAAAAGAAAAAGAACAAAGCTTTTTATTTAAAATAAAGAGTACAATAAATACTTTTTTTTTGGCTAAAGTTTCCATTCTTTTCAAAAAGATGCATAGGATGCTACACTGGAAAAATATTGTAAAAGCAAATAGCCTTGCACTCGTATATAAAACAGTTTTTGTTGACCTCTACACAAAAGAAAACAGTAAAGTTTTCAAATACTACCTTGCTCATCCTTAAAATTTACTGAAAGTACAATGAACTCTTCATTTTCTGTAGCAAACAAAGGTAAAAGGAAAAGAATCTTTCAACCGTGATTTAGAGTCAACCTAACCACATGCCTAGTGTGCATGTGCATGAGATCCTGACTAGCGGTAGAGTTGGAAGAAGACCACAGCCACCGGATGAGACCCTGTCCAGGGTTCCAGTCTCCCTCCCTCTCTCCCGGCCCCTGTCACGTGCTTGTGTACATGCTCTCATGAATAAAATGTAAACATTATTGTGTTGTTCACATAGAGACATAAATAAACATCGTGTGAACATGTTTATGAACCAAATTAATAATATAGCTAGGTAATTATAATTATTCTCTTCTGGGATGATATGTGGACAGATATATATATATATATATATATATATATATATATATATATATATATATATATATATATATATATATTTATAAAGAATAAAATGCCGTACATGGCTTGACCTTTGGAAGGCTTTTCATGTTTTACCTAAGACCTGAGAATGTCTAATAGTGAAAAAAAAAATTTGCAGCTTTGCTTCTTTCTCCTCAGATCCTCCATTATTTAATCAACATACTCCAAATCATCTTTATTTTCTAATCATAGCAAAACCTATGATGAAGAAAATCAGTTAAAGTAATAATATTTTTTATGATCACAAGATACCACGCAGTTTTTTCCATACTTGAAACATGCTAAAGAATTTGTAGTCTTTGAATTGCTAATATATATTCCCCCAAACCATCTACTGAAGCAGAAAATATCACTAAGAATAATGAAAAAAATTTTCTGAAGTTAGCCCCATGAGAGCAGGTGTAACATCTTTAGATATCCCAGATATTTTTTTTTTCTTTTTTTTTTGGAGAGGTTTTTGCTATAGGGCGCATGCGCTCGCCAGACAGACAGAGAGAGACGGAGAGATAGAAAGCGAGAAATCACCCCCCAGGGGGGATGGCCACGCCGCAATCCCTTCTCCTCCATTCTCCTCTCGGGATCTTGGGCACGCACGCACACGCGCCCGGCGTGAATTTAAGCCGCCGGGTCTGGGACTCGAACCGCAGTTGACTACGTGGGAGTCCAGTGACATAGCCATTACGCTAACTGCTGGTCCCTAGATATCCCAGATTTTAGCACAGGGTCTTGCGCATCATAGGCACTCAAAATAATTTTGAAGAATAAAGACATGGACTAGATTTGAAGTTGACATCTAGGACTGCCACTCCCCTGTCTTATCTGTGATCTTCTACAATTCTTTTGAATTTTTCTGGCCTTCCTTATATCCATTAACAAAGAAAGATATTAGGCCAAGACTTCTTACAGTGCTAATCAGTAGAAGGACCTGTGTAAAACAAGATGGGAGACTGAGTTAGACTAAAGGGAAAACTAGGGCAACCTCAGACAATGCTGAAATCTAATGGTTCATGAAACATGTTATTCTAGAGTCATGGGCAGTAAAAATTAGTTTTCTTCCAACTAACTCCATATCAATTTCTTAAAGAGTTGATGTTTCACTTAAAATCATTATATGTGTATATATATAATATTTATATTATATATATTATACACACACACACACATATATATATATATTCTCAGCATATTCTTTCTGCTGCTTAGCCTAATTTCTCATACTGCAGCCATCCTTGCTTAGCCTTTGGTACAGGAACCTTTTTTCCTTTTTGGTAACTGAAGGTCACTTATTCACCCTAATAAAAACCAAGAACCATACAAAAAGCTGATTTAGGGTTGTTTGTTATTTTTATTTAGAGAGAGAAGGAAAAAAGTCTACTATTCATCCATGTTTTAAATTAGAAACAGAGAACATGAAACACTATTCACCAGATATACTTCAGTTTTATATTAGAGCCAATTAAGAGAAAGAGTCAGAGCAGAAGATAAAAAGAAAACAAACAGAAAGGGAGGGGGAAGAGAGAGAGAGAGATATATAACTTTGGAGTTTGCCAAGTTCTGAGAGGCAGTGATTCTTACTCATAATGATCCTTGGAAAAACAGAGCAGACCCTTTGGATAAAAAAAGAAATAAACTTCACTGGAATTAGTTATAAATTATCTTTTAATTACTGTATAAAATCTGAGAACATAGCAAACTTTGCACTTAATTCCAATCCAGGCAAAAAGCTCCATTTTATTGCATATAGAAGATAGGGTATAATAACTAATTAGTTCACTTATATGGGGAAAAAAGAGTTTTATTTTTAAATAATGTCTTTGCTGATATTTCAGACACTGATTGCAAACATTTTCAAAGCCTACTATATGAACATTGATATCTTTTCTTTGTAGTTCTCACAGGTCCCAAATAATATTTGGCATAAAAAAAATCTCTTTCCAATTGATAGGCCAAAGCATTCTCAATTTAATTCATTAAAATCACCCTTGAGTATTTGTATTTCTGCTTTTCAGAACAAATGACCGAGATTCTCAGTTGTTTTCTTAAATGCTGTCTGAATTTATTTACTCAGAATTGTGAACTTTCATCTTAATTTTGTTTTCTTCATATTTCTCTTTAATTATATTGAGTATAGTTTTTTTCTTTAACTACAATTTTCTTTTTTTGAGAATTGTGCTTCATTCCATCTTGAAAACAATTTCAAATGCTTCCAATTTGTTGAAGGAATCCTACACGGAAAGGTCTAGCTCTACAAGTCATATGATGTTAACTGCTGTGTCCAATTAGGTTTTTTACCTAGGCAGTTTATTTAAAACCTGGCAAATTGGTAGTGTGAGAGATCTGAAAAGGTCTGAGTTCCTAAGGCGTCATCTTAGTGTTTCCTTTATAGCATACCTCTTAGTGCCTACTGAGCATCATCTTTGCTTTCTTAACTCTTATCATTCATTGGTTCACTATAAATTTGTTATGCACTATGTTCTAAACTATATCCTATTCTGTGGTATGCATCCCAGGCTTCTTCCAGTAACGCTGGTTATTATTTATACTTAACTATAGTTTTTCCTTTATAAGTTTTTTTCTTTATGTCATTGTTACAGAGTCTACCTCCAAATTAATTATTATTATTAGTTTATGTGTCTGCCATAGGGTGTATGTACTCACTGGAGAGACAGAGAGAGGGAAAGTGAGAAATCATCCCTTGGGGAGGATGGCCATGCTGCAGCCCCTTCTCCTCCATTCTCCTCTCAGGATTCTGGAGGTGTAAGCACATGCACTTGGCATGATTTTCAAGCTACCAGGTCCAGGACTCAAACAGTGGTCAGCCATGTGGGAGTCCAGCACCTTAACCACCATGCCATGTGCTGGCCCCCCAAATAAATTAAATTTAATCAATGTACTGAAAGGTCCATCTCCCTCACACTGAATGTAGTGAGAGTTAAAATAATTTCTACTTAGCCATGTGAGTCTTGGTTGGAAAACTTTTTATATAATAAAATTATTGCATTTCCACATTGGAATATGATATTGAACTAAGTATAGAATGGTACAAGAAGTAATGAATTTACCTTAACAAAAACCAATTCCACTATAAAATGATTGCCATTACAGGCTTATGGAAGAGAGTACCAAGTAAGGAAATAGAAAGTAAATAACTGAATTAGAGAATGTGGGTTCATTTTAAATAATAAATATATTATTTTGAGCAATAAATGCTTGTGACAGATCACAATTTTCCCTTTCTATTGACTTTTTTGATAAATACTTAGTTCTTTTTAAAATTTTTTTATGATTAACTTTTTTTGTAAATTTTATTATTTTTTATTTCATTTTCTTTTATACACTCAATCATGTTATTTAGCTTGCAAAGTGAATATTTCAACATGTGAACATTTCTCCCTAGTCCAGTTGATACAACTATAAAATTTCTTCAACAGATAACACATTTCTTTGTCCCATTAATACTTTGCCTCTCTATTTTTCTTCTAAATGTCCTTCCCAGATTCTACTCTTTCACACACATTATATCTGGTTCTTTATAAGTGCATTTTGTCTATTATGCTTGAGCAAATTAAAACATCAATGCTACTTAAGCATACTTAAATTTTCATGAGAAAAAAAATAACAATAAATCATATTAACAAAGCTGACAATCCATTGCTTGGTTTTAAAAGTATATAATTATTTGAATAAATAAACCTTTATAACTTGAAAGAGAGAATAGAAATAAATAACATTTTTCTCCTAAAAGTCACAATATATTTTGCAATCTAATTTTCAACTCTTGTAGACAGTTTGTTTTCTTAGTTCCTACCACAGACATGACTCTATGAGGAAATAGTTGAAGTAAAATCTGCAAACTGTAGCATCTTTTTTGTATTTAGGAAAAACAGAAACTGGGAATGAATATTATGTACTGTTAACATTTGCTAATAGGACATTGAGATGTCAAAAACTGGAGTACAAAACTGAAGAGAGAAGGATAATATGAAAAATGAGGAATAAGATAAATGATGTTCTATTAATTGACAAAAAGGTATAATATAAAAGAATATGAGCTTCAGAATAAAAAAGATCCCTAAATTTACTAAATGATGCTATTTGTACATAATTTTGTTCATCTATAGAAAAACACAAGTGCACTTTTGCCTCATGTTCTCTCACATTGTCTGTTCTTGCCTCTCAAAATCTTTATACTCAGGACTGAGACTCAGTGATTTCTATGCTTGGAATACATTTCTCCCCTCTCTTCTCTTGTTTCAGGTCTATCTTGAGTATTTCCCTCACTCTGGACAGAGTCTTTTTCTTTCCCTTAATACTATTTTAATTTATAAAACAAAACAAAAAAAAAAAAAAAACACTTCTGGAATTACCTGACATTTATTTATTTATTTATTTATTTATTTATTTTTTAAATTTTTATATACATTCAATCACATTATTTAGCTTACAAAGTGAACACTTCAGTATGTGAGCATTTCTCCCCAGTCCAGTTGATTTATGTGTGTATTTACCCTCCACTGCAATATCAGTACCATGAGATTGGGATCTTGCTTTGTTTGATTCAGTTTCCCGAGTATCCAGAAATGGTGACTTACATGTAACTGTATATTACTGAATAGTGAGGGACTGAATAGCGAGGTAGACAAAAGTCTTATTTCTTCCTTAATACTTTTAGAATTCAAATTCATTAGACCATTTTATCAGCATGACCTTAGGCAGCTTGCTTCAATTTTATTTATTTTGTTTTTGCCATAGGGCAAATACACTTGGAGGGAGAGGGACAGAGATAGACAGGGGGAAAGTGAGAAATCATTTCTTAAGGGGGAATGGCTATGCCGTAATCCTTTCTCATTCATTCTCTTCTTGGGATTTTAGGCACACATGCCAGTCATGAGTTTCAAGCCACAAAGTCTGGGACTTGAACCATGATCAGTCATATGGGAATCCAGTATCTTAATGACCACACTACCTGCATGCTCCAACTTGCCTCAATTTTGTTAAAGGATAATACTTCAACAGGTTGTTAAATAAAATAATGACTTCAAATTGTTTACCTCGGTATTTGGAATAATCCAAGGGCTCAATAAATGGTGGCTGTTATTAAAAAACGTACCTCTAAATGGGTTTTTGTTTCTTTTAGGAATGAAAGAATCATAGTAATTCAGAAACTATCTGTTCTTCTCTTAGTTTCCTGCCATTAGGAGACCAGGAAGAACACTCAAAGAGGGCAATTTACGAATGGGAGGAAACCAGTTGGTCACCCAATGAGCATGACTCTTCCTTACTCAGCCTGGCACCCTTGTGTTACATTAAATAAGCAGCCTAGAAAGGCAATGGAAATATATCTGAGCATTAGGGAATTAAATTAGATAAACTAGAATTAAAATGTAGTACTTTGTAGTAATATTTTTATTACTTGTATTCCCTCCTTCTACATTTTTTGTTCATGATTAATATTAAAGAATGTAGTTTAAAAATAGCTCATAGTAAAATCAAATGGAAAACAAAGGCAAGAGTTATGTCCACACTACGGGCAGAATTTGGAAAATGATAGAGCATAATATTTCGGGTCACCATGCTAGCGAACATGGTAATTTGGAGCATGAAATTCCTCTGGAAGGTAGGTTAGGTTTCTTGAACTGCCTTTTGCCATATAAAAATTGTCTTCTTGATATTAATTTTTTGTGTTTAATCACAAAAAGGACCATTTCTCTACTGCTTCATTGAGTTAATTAATATAGAGGTAGTATGTTTTTAAGAATTATTTTATTATCTTTATTTATTTATTTATTTTAACTTGACCAGAGAAGGACAGAGAGAGAAAGAGAGAGAGAAAGAGAGAGAAAGCAAGTCGCTAGGTCCAGGACTCAAACTGTGGTCAGCCAAGTGGGAGTTCAGTGCCCTTAACCACCATGCCACCTGCCAGCTTCTAATATAGAGGTTTTATGTTACAGAGACAAATCTTAATGCTTTTTTATTATTTGCTACAGAAAAATATTACAGTATTTGATTAAAATCAGCCATGCAAAAAAATTAGCTAATATAACACTGAGTGTTCTTCATGGTTTAAATATTATGCTAAGCATGTGACAAATTTATTTCATATAATCTTAAAGATAATCCTGTGAAGTACTATTGTTATTCCTATATTACAGATGAAGAAACTGAGGATTAGAGATCTTAAATAACTTGCTCAAAATAGCGCTGTAAACTAGGAGTGATGTACTAGTATAGCAGTAAAACACAGTGTTCTACCAGACTGACCCACATGGGAAGCTTCTTGGTCTGTGTCTGGAGACCTCCCTAAGTATGCTAGGTACAATATGCCCATGACCTAGGGAAGCTGAGGCTGGAGGTGGATAGAGGAATCAAAACCATGTTGGGAATGTTATCTCTCTCTCTGTTTCTCTCACTCATAGAAAAAAATAAATAAATAACTTTAAAAAGTAATATGGGGGCCAGCTCTGTACGTTGTAGCTAAGGCAGCCCAATTGCACATGGCTGACTGCATGGTTCAAGTCCTGAAAATGGTGACTTGAGAAACACACAGGATACATGTGCAGTGTACCCAACATCCCAAAAGGAAGGCAGGATAGAGGAGAAGGAATTGGAATGTGACCATTCTTTATGGGGGCAGATGCTTTCTCCCTCTGTCTCTGTCTCTGTAAGTTGGAGGCAGTGTACAGCTTCATCTCAGGCCAGGCTTTAAAACCTATTCTGAAATATGTGTACTGACTTGATGTCAATTGATTCCAATCATTTCAAAGAAAATTCAAAAGACATAATTATATTACCCATGAGGTATAATGGTTTTGTTGCCACACTTGCACCAACTGCCTCTATAACTCTTCTTGCCAAAATTGCATATTAAAATGGTCTTTTGAATAAAAATCTGAAGAGAATATAAAATGGAAACAATCCAAGCCCTTGACCCACATTTTCTATCTTGTGATCATGTAGAGTAGAAAGTCATTCTTTACTAATTAAAGAAGTGAGAGAGTTTTTAAATAAAATATCCTATAAGTTGATAAGCAATTACTTCTAATATTTTGAACTTAAAAAAAATTTAAATTTAGATTAGGTTTAAGATTTGGAAAAAAAAAAATGTCTGAGTATTTTAGGATTTCATGTAAGCCAAACTGTTTGTGCAACAATTACATGTTTTGTTTTTTTTTATTTTCATTTACAAGTTTATTTTATTTGTACTAATCCATTAACATTTGTTAATGAATATGTTTAGAAAAAAATGATATGCATCACTAGAAAATTTTGAGCAATTTTTACCACTAAACATTGATAGAAACCATGTCTGATAGCATCTGTTTGCCTGCATCTAAGTTGCACAGTGCTTAAAGACAGAAATTAAAGAGTCTAAAAAAAAGGTTAATATTTTAGACAGTAGGAGACATTGACACACACAAAATTAAGTTATTTGGCAATTATCCATCTTATTATAACAATTTAGACAGCCAAACAAGGTATCAAGATTTCCAAGGAAGAAGTCTGGGAGTTGATGTATTCAGAGTAGATTATCTAGGTTTACTGAAGTATCTGGATATTTCTTTTTAAAAAATACTAAAAATAAGTTTTTTGTCTCTGTAATCAAACAAGTCTATGTATCCTCTTCAGTATTCATTTGGTTTGATATTAGTATTAAGTTAGCTTCAAGTGGGTTTAATTCTGTTATTTTAAAACTTTGTCCATACTGACATTGTTTGAGTTATGCAATATATGCTTTTATCATATAGTAAAAGAATAAAAAGTATTGTTGTGTGTGTGTGTTGTGTGTGTGTGTGTGTGGTGTATGTTTGGCTGTGGTCACAATAATGTACTCTTTAGAAGAAAATATATGCCAGAAATTTATTTTTAAATCCTTATCTTTCAAGACAGAGGGAAGTAGGAGGAGAGTCTGAGAAAAGAGGGAAAGGAATATAGAGAAAAAAAAAAAAAACACAATCATAGATAAGAACAGGACAAACATTATAATCGTATGTAACTGTTGGTATTAAAAAATGATGTGAAAGATAGGAAGGAATTAAAATGCTAACTGTGGTGTTAAGGTTATGGATTTGAATAGTTGACTGACTTCAATCCTCCAAGCATTCTTGTGATAGTATCTGTGAGCCTATCTGGCTGCATGGCTAGGGAGAGGAATGAAGCAGAAAAGTCTCTCTTTCCCTCCCTCAATGAATAAATAAATAAGTAAACTTAAAAAATGATAAGACTGGGACCACCAGTTGGCGTAATGGCTATGTCGCTGGACTCCCATGTAGCTGACTGCAGTTCGAGTTCCAGATCCAGTGGCTTAAACTCACTTTGGGCATGTGTGCATGCATGCCCAAGATCCCGAGAGAAGAATGGAGGAGAAGGGATTGCAGCATGGCCATTCCCCCGGTGGGGTGATTTCTTGCTTTCTGTCTCTCTGTCTCTCTTTGTCTTTCTGGCAAGCACACATGCCAGAAACCTCTCAAAAATAAATATATAAATAAATAAATAAATAAGACCATGTGGACAAATTTTTTGTTTGTGATTTTCATCATATAAGAGTGATAAACAGCAGAAATAACCACACATAATGTAATTAATTTGAAAAGAATATTCTTTAGTAGCCTTTTATCTTCTTTTTAAGAAAGAATTATTTAAAATTTTAAAATATATTATTATTTTTTAAATTTTGTTTTAGGACCTGTGCATTCACCAGAGAGAGACAGAGGTGGTGGGGAAGGAGTGAGTGAGAAAGAAAGCCAACAGATCCAGGACTGAAACCTCAGTTGGCCATAAGATCCAGGATCTTCACCACCACACCATCCACTGCACTCCCCCCTTTTTCTTTATCACTTAAATCTCTTCATTCTCAGTGAACATAAAGTACTTCATGTTACTTTTGTAGTCATTTTTTTTTTCAAAAATAGGAGCATCTTTATGTCAGTGTTGAATTTCTATATGTAAAAATAAGAATTATGCCACCCATCTGTTCAAAACTTTCAGATTCTTGTTTTCTAAGGTATCACTGATACTCTGTAGATCAAGCTTGATCACTGCTTGTCTCTCACTGTTCCTGTGCTCAAGTCAAAGTAACCTACCCTTTAGTATGAAAATTATAGCAGATCTCAGTTGTTTCTATTTTGATGCACTCCAACTGGATTTCACATAGTGTTGGTCTTCCCCAAACGCAATGATCATTCTAAACCATCTCATTCATGAAGCCTTTCAGAGCAGTCTTCACCATCAACACCACTTCTGTGGAAGGAATATATCAACGATTCATAAATATTGATTAGGATTGAATTTACTTCCAAGTTCTTTAAAATACTAGAGCTAAGGACCAGCAGATGGCATAATGGTTATGTTACTGGACTCCCACATGGCCGACCACAGTCAACTCCCATACCTGGAAGCTTGAAACTAACGCCAGCACGTGTGTTTGTGTGTGTGTGTGTGTGCGCGCGCGCGCGCACAAAATCCCAGGGGAGAGTGAAAGAGGAGGGATTGTGGCATGGCCATCCCACCCGAGGGATGATTTCTCACTTTCTTTCTCTCTCCATCTCTCTAGTGAGCACATACACTCTACAGCACAAATCTCTCTCTTAAAAAAAAAAAGGCAGAGTATATATAGAATCAAAAACATAGAATTGGAAGAAATTTCTAGGACAATATAACCTAAACTTTCCATTTTTAAATGTAAAAAGCCTTGGGCCTGCTCTATAGCATAGCAGTTATGCACAGTGCATAGGGAGTCAGCTCTAACCTGTTCACCAAGATCTGAATCCTGCCTCAGTAGCTTGGAAAACACGTGGCACATGTGCATATGTGTCCAAAATCCTGATGGGATGGAGAAAATAGAATGATCTTGCCCTCTTAGGGAGTGTTTTCTTTTTCTCTGCTGAGTACATATGGCAATAAAAAATAAGAATAAATAGAAAAACCCTTCATATCCCATCCTAATTCTCATATCCTGGGCACACATAGTCTACTTAAGATAAGGGGATATAGTGATAAAATTAGGCAAAATCTCCTTAATGTTTTCATGCTAGAAGTATATGGTTGGGACCAGCAGTTAGCATAATGTCTATGTCGCTGGACTCCCATGTAGTCACCCGCGGTTTGCATCCCGGACCCTGTGGCTGTAAACTCATGCTGGGCACATGTGTGTGCGTGCCCAAGATCCTGAGAGGAGAACGTAGGAGAAGGGATTGTGGCATGGCCATCCCCCCTGGGGGGTGATTTCTCACTTTCTGTCTCTCTGTCTCTCTCTGTCTGTCTGGCGAGTGCACGTGCCCTATAGCAAAAAAAAAAAAAAAGTATATGGTTAACATCAGGTGGATTATCTAGGATGACCATATTACTTGCATAATTTGGTAAAGCACACACAATAAGATACTATGTCTCTGTAATGAAATGATTCTTCATGTCTTTATAAATATGGGTTTAGATCGATATGAAATATTCAGATTTAAGTGAATTTCTTTCTATTATTTAAAACTTTACTCATAGTAAACATTCAAGTAAATACTTCATAAAGGAGGTAAGTTTAATTTTGTTCTTGAATATGGATAAGGCATTCATATGAGAATAATCTTTTCATGGGACCAGTAAATGGCTTAATGGCTATGTCACTGTACTCCCATGTTGATTGCGGCTCGAGTCCTGTACCCAGTGGCTTAAACTCATGCCGGGTGTGTGTGCGTGCGTGCCCAAGATCCTGAGAGGAGAATGGCAGAGAAGGGATTGCGGCATGGCCATCCCCCGTGGGACATGATTTCTCACTTTCTGTCTCTCTGTCTTTCTCTGTTTTTCTGGTGAGCAGATGTGCCTGACAGCAAAATAAAAAAATAAATAAAAAAATAAAAAAAACCTCTCCAAAAAAAAGAATAATCTTTTTAGAATGGACGTATATTTAGTCTGAAGAGTGACAGCACGTATCATTAATTAATGATACCTTTTCCATAATGTACTTCTTTTTTATTTTTTATTGCCAGAGGACTTGTACACTTGTCAGAAAAGAGGGAAAGAAAGAAAGTACTACCCAATGGGGCATGGTCACACCATAATCCTTTTTCCTCCATTTTTCTATTTTGTCAAGATTCTTAACATGCACACACATGCCTGCATGCGCACGTGCGCACGCGCACACCCCCACACACACAGTTTTTCAAGCCTCTGGGGCTGGAATATGACCAGAGTTGACCATACAGAATCCAGCTTTCTTCTTTTTTTTTTTTTTTTGGAGAGGTTTTCACTATAGGGCGCATGCGCTCGCCAGACAGACAGAGAGAGACATAGAGACAGAAAGCGAGAAATCAGTCCCCAGGGGGGATGGTCACGCCGCAATCCCTTCTCCTCCATTCTCCTCTCGGGATCTTGGGCACGCACGCACACGCGCCCGGCGTGAGTTTTAAGCGACCAGGTCAGGGACGCGAACCGCAGTCGACTACGTGGGAGTCCAGCAACATAGCCATTATGCTAACTGCTCGGAATCCAGCTTTCTAAGCACAGCATTTATCCACTGCACTATGGGAATAGTCCCTGACATCTACTTCTGTGTCAACTCCACAAGCCATTTTTTCCCTTTTATTTTAGACAAGAGGAACTCTAGTAAATGGAGATACAATGTTTATAGCTTAAATATTAATATGACTAGGCCAATCAGAAGCTTTAATGAGTTAAAGAAACCTCATTGGTTGCTAAGTTTCTATGTTTATTAATTTGTCTATTCTAAATACAGTGTTGTTTCTCATGGCTAGTCTGCGTACTCGTCACCACTGCAACAGAATACACAGGCTCTATAAATCTATGTTACATAATGAAATAAGCATTAGCTATGTGAAAAATTTGTAAAGCAAATCTAAAATGTTCAAGTTATTTAGCTGTATCATTTCTGATACATTATGTAGTTTCACTGAATCCTAGTTTCTGCATTTGCAGAGTAAGTTAAAATTTCAATTTTGTTCAGAAATTAACAGAAGTTTATGTAGAGGTCTTGTACAGGCAAATTTATTTCTTCTTTTAATTTTAAAAATGTATTTATTGTAATTGTTATTATTATTTATTTTTTAATTTAATCAGAGAGAGACAGAGAGAGAGAGATAAAGAGAAAATGAGAAAGTAAGCCATGAGGTCCAGGACTGGAACCACAGTCAACCATGTGGAAGTCTAGTGCATTACCCACTGCACCACCTGCTGGCCCCCCAGGCAAATTTCTTATCCCTACATTTGTCTATCTCTGTTAAAGCAACTCATTTGTCTCTTAGTTTTAAGAAGTTGTGGGTTATCCCTAAATATATTAAGATTTTATCATGAGTGAATCTTAGGGAGAATTAATTCTTCCAAAAGTAGAATAGCTGTTATGAATTGGGAATGTGTCTTTTTTTTGAATGATAATTAATAGAAAATGTAAAACATTTTATGATATCAACACACTTTGTTTCCCTTGCCTTTTAGGAGTCTAAGTTGCCAAAGAATTACCTTGCACAAAAACCTTTTCTTCTCTTTTGTGTGTAACTCTGTTGTAACAATCATTCACCTCACTGCAGTGGCCAACAACCAGGCCTTAGTGGCTACAAATCCTGTAAGTAAAATAGACCTGTGCTCTGAGGTTAAATGGGTTAGTGGGCCAAGAAAGAAGAGGGGAGGTGGGGATTCTCACTTAATTATGCACACACACACACACACACACAACACATATAATTATACACATATATATATTTAAGTACACAAATATGTATATTTTAAGGTCTGACATACATAGAGTATATAACTATATCCAACCTAGAAAGGCAAATGTTTGCTAATATTTCTAAAGACATGAAAGGAAATATCCAAAGGAGACATACATTTCTTGACTTCAGTTATATATATCACATACCTTCACCTCATTTTCTGACTGTAGAGCCCACTCCTTGTGGGACAGAAGGGTTTATGCATACATACCATTTACATAAGACAATTTTAAAAATCAATCAAAGCAACCAACTCTGTGTGGTTAGAAAAAAAGATACATGAAAATTGGAGATTTAAATGATAATTTTGATATCAGGCTGACTTCACAAGTCAATAAATCTAGGAAAACTGAATTATACACTCCTACATAATGTAAACTGTATTAACATTAAAATTTTAAAAGACTATGGAGTCTCAATAATATTTGTGTGTTTTCTCCTTAAAATTCCTATTTTAAAGACATAAGTTAAATTTTACTTATATAAATGTATATATTTTATGAAAACTATATACATATAAGCTATATTTAAATCCAAGTATCTGTATTTATAACATAGGTTTAAAATTTTAAAATCTGCTTTCATAATGTATGTGTTATCCATACTATAATTTTAGATACAGATGTGTGCATGCATATGTGTGTGTGTGTGTGTGCAGTGCTTTTTTTAATACTTAAGTTATCTAGTTACTAAAATCAGAGAAGGGAAGGAATTTTCACTCAATAGGTCAATAAACAACACTTTCAAATGTGTTTTATGTGTGTTTTTAAGGTAATTTCCAAAATTCTAAAATTCCCTGCATTGTTTGCACATGTGCATCCGGATTGCTTAATCTTGTATAGGTTCCACTGCAGAGTCACTGGGTTAGGAAACACACTGGGGTATAATTAGCAGTATAAAACAATTGGCCAGAGTCCCGCCATTTCAGAGTGAATTTTGCTAGGACAAGGAGAGCCAGAGCTTTGTCACAAGGCTGCATAGCAAAAGATTCTAAATCACTTGCTCACATGTAAGGATCCTGTGTTTAATACATAAACTATAAATTGAGGCATATTTTAATACATTTCTGAGAAAATTTATTGTTTCATTTTATTACTAGTGTCTTGCATAGAAATATTTTTGAGGCGTGCTTAAAAATTCCTTTTGACCATAAGAGTTTATAGATTAGTTTTTAAAATGAAATAATTAGAAGTCTAATTAGATATTAATATCTAATAACAATAGGTTAAAAAACTTGAAATGGAAGTTTATCCTATATATCTATCTAAGATAGATAGATAGATGACAGATAGATAGTTGAGTAACTCATTGTTTTTACCTTTGAGAAGACTTTAACATAATATCGTGTTTTACATGAAAATGTATTATTTAAATCTCAATGTCATGCATTCTACAGATTTATTTAAGGAAGAAAAAGATTTTATAAATAGCTTTAGTCAGGAAGCATTGTACATAGTAGTACAAACAAAGCTGGAATTACAGGAATCATATTCACGGTATAGCTTTGAATACTGTTGTATGAATATTAGTAGAACATTTAACTTCCTCATACTCATGTTTTTAATCTAAATGTGTCTATGATAGTGCATATCTCGCCAAATTAAATAAAGCAATATGTGCACAAGTATTTTAAGCTACCTCCTATGCAAATATTATTACTATTTTGTGGTAATGCAATGTTTATTTTTATTTTTCCAGTGCCCTTTTATTGTGTGTATGTGTGTGAAAAATATTTATTTCAAAGCTAATGATAATTGCCACTAAATATTGAGGGAGTTTTAGACTGGAAATTGGAGATGATGGGAATAATTGGCCATGTATATTTGGGAGAGCTTCAAATTTATTTCTTAGTTAAGGGGGTAAACTCTCTATTTGTTTCTGTTTTTTTGAAATACTGTGTTTGAATCTTTTACTTTTTTGTCTCTTTAAGTGTAGAGAAGATAAAATGGAGATCTAAGAAAACAAGAAAAACCTTTATTTTTCCTTCTACTACATGAATCTCTCAAACTCCATATTTGGATAGGATAGCATATAGACTCCTTAGGTTACTATTTAATAAGGTTTTGCACTGATAGCATGTAGTGTTCAAGATTTCCCAATAACCCTTAGTGAACTGTTTTCTCTTCTTTTTAAAAAATAATTAGTTATTTAATTCTAGTTATAATTATCTTTTAATTTGACCAGAGACAGTCAAATTGAGAGGGAGGAGGAAAGTGAGAAAGCAAGCTACAAGGTTCAGGGACCCAAACCGTGGTTGGACATGTGGAAGTCCAGTGCCTCAACCACCACACCACCTCCTGGCCCTCCCAATGACTATTTTTCTTAATAAAATTGTTCCCACTGAACACAACCACCTAGGAAGTTATGATGACAAATTGAAACATAAATAAATAAATAAAAATTCATTCATGTGTCAAACTTTTATACTTATATAATAACCAAAGCACATTAGGAAAAAACACATCCACCAACTCAAGAGCATTTAGAATATACACATTTTTTAGGAGATAAACCATTGTAGGTCTTTGGAGTCTGTGGCTAAAAACATTAGAGGTATTGGGACCAGCAGTTAGTGTTATGGCTATGTCGCTGTACCCCCACATAGTCGACTGCGGTTCGTGTCCTTGACCCGGTGGCTTAAACTCACGCTGGGCGCGTGTGCGTGCGTGCCCAAGATCCCGAGAGGAGAATGGAGGAGAAAGGATTGCGGCGTGGCCATCCCCCCAGGAAGTGATTTCTCTCTCTCTGTCTCTCTGTCTCTCTCTGTCTGTCTGGTGAGTGCATGCACCCTATAGAGAAAACCTCTCCCCTCCCCCCCCCAAAAAAAAAAACAACTTTAGAGGTATCAATAGATGAACATAAAGACTAGCAATTTATACATCTGAATCTTTAGTGGATAAGATATTGTGGAGAGGAGAGAAAAATCTGTGTTTCCTGAGCTAACCTAGTCTATTGTTTTACATGTCAATTCATAAACCACTAAATATTAATTACTTTCTTTTTTCTCACAGGTTAGTTGTAAAGTGTCCCAATTCATTCATCTATACCTGATGGGCTGTAATTACTTTTGGATGCTCTGTGAAGGCATTTATCTGCACACACTCATTGTGGTAGCTGTGTTTGCAGAAAAACAGCACTTGATGTGGTATTATTTTCTTGGCTGGGGTAAGTGCAATTATACACAACTGCTGATTCAACTGATTAAGGAAGCTTTTAAAGTATGCAAGGTTTTTTTACATAAAAATATGATTAATCACTTCTAAAGAATATCAAGTGATTAACTTGCTCATTGCTATAAATTCTAATAATAGTGAAATGTAACTGAGTAATTCATTGCTTTCAGTGGTCACAAGTTGATTAATAATTGCAATGCTTTTTTTCTACTTAATATTCTAGTGAATAATGTCTCTTGGCTGAATATATAGTGACAAAACCAAAAGAATTAGAATCAAGAGTTCAGAAGCTATTCTTTAGGCTTTTCTGGATCTCCTTTATTGTTACACATAATATGAGGGCCTTGGGTTTTACCAACTTTAGAGTGCCATTCTAAATATATTTGTTTTTCAAATAAACCATTATATGATGGTAAGAAGAGAAGGTCAGTCATTGAATAAAGTCATGAAAAAGATCTATTTGTGTGCACAATTTCCTGACATGGAATTATACACAAAACATACAGCGACACGCTTCTGGCATATCATAAAAAGTAACTGGAATAACGTTGAATATGAAATGCAGAAAATGGACTCAACAGGCCTCATTTCCAGAAAATAAACTGAATTTTTTCTTAATCTAGTTATCTCTGTCTGTCATCCATCTATCTATCACCTCTCTATCTTTAAAGATACAGATGTAGGGAATTACGTATACACATACACACATAATCTTTAGGACATTCTGGTTACCTTTTTAAAGCCTGTCTTCATTTCATGTTTGGAATGTCTTATTTAGAATGCTCAAAACACGTAAAATTTCTGGCACATAAACCTTTTTTGTTCTCTTTTTTTCAGATAAAGGTTTACTATTAATTTGTCCCTTACAGTGGAAATTCTCACCAGTTTTCAACTTCCCTCCACATCTGATCATTTACCAAATATTAGCCAATTCTGCTTCACAAAAATTATATAAATACTGAATTTCTTTCAAGCCTCAGGGTTTAGGAGCACACTTAGGAACTTAAGCTCTGTATTCCACAATTCAAAATGACTTATATTTGAAGAAAATGTACATGTATATACACATAAACACAAAAATATAAATATGTAATAGTTTAACATACTGGTTGCTTGATTATGTGGATAATATTTACTCAATAAATAAGTATAGACCAGTTATTTTTGCCTCTATACAGTCTTTTGAGTTTCATATTCATGACATATTTTAGGAGTTCCATTATTAGTGAATATAGTGAATGTATTTTCTTTCCTCAATATTTCCAGGATTTCCTCTGATTCCTGCATGTATTCATGCTGTTGCCAGAAGTTTATATTACAATGACAAGTAAGACAATCTCTCTTTATGACTTATATTGGAACTAAGTAAAATAAAACTCTTAATATAATACCCTTAATAATATAATGCCTACATTTTTTCCCCTAGTTGCTGGATCAGTTCTGATACCCATCTTCTTTACATTATCCATGGCCCAATTTGTGCTGCTTTACTGGTATGTGATTAAAATTCTTTTCTTATGATTGCTTATACTTTGTATTTATTACCTGATAATCTGGTCTACAATACCCATCAGGGTCCCTCTATACCCAAGGTGACATGATGTGTTCACAGTGCTTAATTGAATAGCATTTAATGAAGATGTTATATTTGAGATACAGACAGAATGTCGTAGGAACTAATTTATAAAAATGATGAGGCACCAGGGACCAACAGTGGGAAATGTTATCAAGGCTAGACTCAAAAGGGGACAGAACAATGTTATTCAGGTTGGATGAGCACCAAGAGAAGTCATCCAACGAGAACTCCAGCCTTGGTAGAGATAAACAGCCACTGCCAAAAGCACAGCCTGGCAGGAAAAGAAAAGCAAAACAAATACTCAGACACCTATTTCCAACCTGGAATCTCTTGGTTCCTCCCATTGTCCAAAAGCAGTGAGTGTCTGGGGTCAAGAAAACCTGGGTATAATGTAGTTCACATAAGTCAGCTTCCTGGGCAGTAATGGATGAATCTAGTAAGTAGGGATGGCAAACAAGAAAAACTAACACACCTACATAAGAGTAACATTTGAGTAAAGACTTTAATTTAGAAAAAGAGGATATTGCCTACACTATTTCATTATCATAGTAACCATCATAATATGAGGGTACCAATTGGATATATATAAATGTGGTTGTGGGGAAATAAAGTTCACATTAAATGCTTAGAGCATGGCATTCATGAAGTTACCATCTCTAAGAATGATACTTCAGTTATAGCTGGTGTTAAATTACAAACACACAAAAAATAAAGGTGGTATATTTCTCCATCTAAAATCAAAGTTTCTTGATTCAATGTAGAAGATATATGTCTATATAGATGTAATTTCTAGTATTTTGTTGTATTTGGCAGCTGCAATTTAGTGTGTGATTACATTAGAACACTATTTAAGCCATTCCCAAAACGTAGCATGGTTACGTCATTCCCCAGTCATTCTCGAAATGTATCATTGTTAAGCTGTTCATACCATAATTAAGAGGATAAATTCTAGTGGCTAATAGTTCGGGTTTAATTCTAGTGGCTGATAGTTCCGGTTTAGACTCTTACTTCCATCTCGTTTGCTGTGTAACTTTAGCCAATTAACTAAACACATTGTGCCTCCTCCAGTCCTTCTTATGTGAAACAGAATGCATTAACAGTGACTCTTGAGGTTTTTAAAATAAAGAAAAAATGAGTACTTAGCCGGCCATGTGGAAAACACAGAGCAAGTGTCAAAATTCTGGTTTGTACCTGGACAGGCAAGAAAGCCAGTCCGAAAATCAACACATGGATGTTAATGTCCTTTACAAAAATTTTGATATGCTTTGATGTACATTCCAGTGAAAATTTCAAAGGCAGAGACACTTCCTTCCTCTGCTCCTTCCACTTACTAAGGACACATGTGACACACTGTGTTTAAGCTGTACCCTCAGTCTGCTTGGCTTTGCGTTCTTTGTCCTCAAAGAGCAGACACTAAATCCTGGCTAAACCACTGTTGGCTGCGTGTCTCAGGACAAGTTCTGTTTTGCTTTGTTTTTAACCTCTCTGTGGCTGTTCTCTCTCATGTAAGGATAGAATAATACGAACACACATTCCACAGAGTTATAAGAATTAAATCAGGTATTTCTTGTTAACGATTAGCACACACCTAGAATTAATAAACTCTTGAAAAATAAAAATGCTGGGAACCAGCAGTTAGCATAATGGCTATGTCGCTGGACTCCCATGTAGTTGATCGTGGTTCGCGTCCCGGACCCGGTGGCTTAAAACTCACGCCAGGCGCATGTGCGTGCGTGCCCAAGATCCCGAGAGGAGAATGGAGGAGAAGGGATTGCGGCGTGACCATCCCCCCCTGGGGGGTGATTTCTCGCTTTCTGTCTCTATGTCGCTCTCTGTCTGTCTGGAGAGCGCACGCGCCCTATAGCGAAAAACCTCTCCAAAAAAAAAAAAAAAAAAAGAAAAAAGAAAAGGCTTGACTAATTAGGCCAGGCTCAAAAAATAAAATAAAATAAAATAAAAATGCTTTAGAGAGTTCCTTGTAATTCATTCATGATATCATGATTCTGTTCTCAGGAGAACTCAAGATGCATTGAGCTATCCAGGAGCTTTCAGAGCACATATAAGACATCGTTTTTGGAAAATAGTTATAGGTTTTAATTTTTTTAAGTTTATTTATTTGTTCCTTCCAACGAGCAAGCAAAATAGAGAGAGAGAGAGACAGACAGACAGAGACAGACAGACACATAATCGGCACCTCCAATATGGTTCTGATGCCACCATCTACCTCGGACCCCCAACCAGCTTAAGGTCACAGGCACACATATACCATATGTCATGAACATACTCAGGTGAAGTCCCCAGAATTGAATAAGGAATATTGTCATGTGAAATTGCCTCACAGAGCATCGTAATTTAACCTCTGTATCACCATCGGGCCCCCAAAGCAACATTTTATTACAAAAGATCTGACTGAGCAGTGTATGATTTAAACTCCTAAAACAGAGATCTGGGGAATAAAAGTGCCTAGGAAGTGAAAAGCATATCTGCAGCTAATTCAATTTGGGAAAAGGCCAAACCACATCAACCTTAGCAGAGAAGAAAGAGTAGAGGATAAAGCTGGGGTAAAATATCATACAGGAACATTACCCATCAAGCTGTTCTGTAAGAAAGGAAGTGAAAGTCCACATTATGTAAACAAAACTTTTCCATCTTGTTGACCAAAAACAAGATCAGAAGCCTATTTTCCTACCAAGATAAATTGTTCTGTCCTTGTTAAGCCCTAGGGTGGCTCACTAGTCTTGATTAATTCCAAGATCCTGGGAGTGGCCTTAGTAATTGTTCATATGGTCATAGGTTTTTGAACAATTTTTAGAAATAAGGTATTTTAACCACAATTACTTTTTTAGCCAAACTTCCTCCACCACATTTCCCCTTGAACAGGGAAGTGCTGGAGTAACTACAATTTATTTATTATTATATATATATATATATATATATATATATATATATATATATTTTTTTTTTTTTTTTTTTTTTTTTTTTTTTTTTTTTTTTGAGATCCTATGAAGGGGAAGTCGAAAAAGGATACTTAACTTCCTCTTTGGGTATTCTTTGAAACCCAAAGGATAATTTGGGCTCAGTGAGAAATATTTTGGTCACTTCAGGTCATAACTAAGCGATCACTGGCTATTGTTGAGTGAGACTCATTTCTAAGAATCCTGTTACAGCCACTATCCTGATTCACCCTGTTTTTCATCACAATGCTAGCATAGTATCATGATATGAAAATGACTTGCTGTTCCTACCAGCCATGTGAGTTTTATGGGCATTGGATAAAAACCAACTTCTTTTCTTCTTAACTAGTTTTGTTCTAAGGTGGATGAAATTCAGATGTGGTTTATTTGAAATTTGAAATTCTTGTTCTGTTTCTGTTTATAATAAAAGAAAGTATTTCAGAAAATAAGGAAAGATGAGAGGATTGTAATTCTCAAAACCATATTATGTGTGAAATAGTATGGAGAAGAGGTTCAAATCACTCAAACATAAATATTTACAAAATAATCAACTTAATGATTTACTCCATTGTTGATTCTAGTCTCTAATTTTAAATTAACTGCTATCTTTTTAAAAATTACTTTATTTAACTTTATTTATCCATTTATTTATTTATTTTCATTTGACCAGAGAGGGGTAGAGTGAGAGAGAGGGATAGAGTGAGAGAGAGCAAGAAAGAAAGTGAGAAAGCAAGCCACCAGGTCCAAGACTCGAACAGTGGTTGGCCATGTGGGAGTCTACTACCTTTAACCAACACACCACCTTAAGGCCCCTAACTTGCTATTTTTTTCTTTTCTTTTTTTTTTTTTTTTTTTTTTTTGAGAGGTTTTTGCTATAGGGTGCATGCACTTGCCAGAATGACACAGAGAGATAGAAAGTAAGAATTCACTCCCCAGGGGGGATGGCCACACCGCCATCCCTTCTCCATTCTTCTCTTGGGATCTTGGGCATACACACATACGCACCTGGCGTGAGTATAAGCCACCAGGTCCAGGACTCAAACCGCGGCTGGCTACATAAAAGTCCAACAACAAAGCCATTATTTCAACCGCTGGTCCCCTAACTCACTATCTTGATGCGGCATTTTTCACTTCAGAAATTTTCATGAAATAGGGATCTAAATTGCAACATTTATGTATTTTTATAATGTATGAATTTATATATTAGGATTATAAAGTATTCGATATTATAACTTAATAGGCAAATAGAAAGGAATTATTCTTTTTTCTCCTATTGACTGGTAGTCATTTCCATTTAGTCAAAATTTAAATCAGCAACAAATGCTTAGCAATAGAATACACTAGGATGGATGGAATAACAGCTGACAAGTTTGATTTGTCATGTTTCATTCTTACACCTGTCGAAATAGCTTATTCTGCTTTTGTCTTTATCACATTCCAATGGCAGTTACTTTTCATAGATGTGTTTCCATAAGGATTATTGTGAGCAGTGTATTTTTGTAGCATATGTTCCATTCAATTCTCTAAGAATGATAGTGTAATATTTTTATGCCTGGTTATTTCCATAACACATGCCTTAAATGAGCAAATACATGTTATTTCTTAGTTGTTTTCTATATTAAATGATACTGCCAGTGTTTTTCCTGTGGAGTAAAGTATGTAATTATGAATTACATATTGTTTGGTAGTTTGGAAAGATGCTGGAAGTCTGGGTGAGAAAAAAGGAAAGAGAATAGCAATTAGCCCTTGTGGGACTCTTCTGGAATTTGTGTCCCTAAACCTATGAAAGATATAAAGAATGAGTGTAGAGTAAATGGATAAAGTAGAAGATATTGACTTTGCTGAAGACAAGAAAGACAGTAAGTAATGTGGAGAGAAGCACAGAGAAAGGGAGAAAGAGAAACGTGTTTCTGCAGAACTCTGCTTTCTGTGTTTCTGCAGAACTCTGCTTTCTGACTACATTTCATTTTTGAAGATTCATTTCCCTTTCAAAGGGAATATTCTCCTTTGGGACAAGTTGTTAAGGCACAGTAAATGATAAATATACGATTACAGAGAGTAATTAACGGAAAGCTCTACAAGATCCCAAATGATTTTAGCTCTAGGATGATCTAGGTGGAGTACAGCTGGTTCAAGTGTCTGACTACATCTCCTCAAAAGGATAAAGAAGACTACATTAATATTCTGGAACGTTATTGTAAAGATTATTATTACAAAAAGATATAAGAATTTGTGTTACAGAAAAAAAACATAACAAGGATAAACCAAAAAGATGAAAATACTTATTATGGAATAAAATACATTTGGGAAGTGTATCTCATGGACACAGAAAACCAGCGATGCTTTAAAAACTAGCATTTGGGGCCTGGTGGTGGTGTAGTGGTTAAGGTGGCTCGTTCCCACACGGCCAGCCACCCCTGACTAGCAGTTTGAAAGGCATGTCGGGTGCATGTGTGCATCCAGAATCCCAAGAGGAGAATGGAGAAGGGATTGTGGTGTCACCCTGCTCCCAGCAGGGGTCCGGGGGTGGCGATTTCTCACTCTTCCTCTCTCTATTTGTCTCCAGCAAGCACAGATGCTCCTTTAGCATATTAAAGCAAAACAAAACACAAAAAAGGAAAATTCTATGATTTGTTATAAATAATTATTTTCTTTGACCTGCAAATGTTCAAAACTTTTAACTTTTGACCAAGAGAAAAATTCAAAAACTTGTGTGAGAAAGTGAGCTCAGAAAAATACTCAAATATTTCTCTGAATATAACCCACAGCAATTCCAGCCTAATTTTACTTTTTTAAAGCTTACATTGATTAAAATTGATGTACTTATTAAATAAGTAAATTACAATTTAAGAAATACAAATGTATGTCTGAGGCAACTATTCGTTTTAATAAAATATGTTTTTGTATATTTAAATATCGTAGATTTATAAAATTAGAATCCTTCAATAAAGCTTCTTAAACTAAGTATGAAATGATTTTCATGTGCCATTTTATTTTCTTTTTAGGTGAATCTTTTTTTCCTCTTAAATATTGTACGTGTTCTCATCACCAAATTAAAAGTTACCCACCAAGCGGAATCCAATCTCTACATGAAAGCTGTGAGAGCCACCCTTATCCTGGTGCCATTGCTTGGCATTGAATTTGTGCTGCTTCCATGGCGACCTGAAGGAAGAATTGCAGAGGAGGTCTTTGACTACATCATGCACATCCTTATGCACTATCAGGTATGGCATTCTTGACATTAAGAAAGCAGCTTGAGAATTATTGACTGTTTATGAACAGGTTGGTTACAAGTATTAATAAATGTATCTTTTCCATTTGGATTCTGATCATTTTATTTATTTTTTAACAGGGTCTTTTGGTCTCTACAATTTTCTGCTTCTTTAATGGAGAGGTATGCTAATTAAAAGTATTCTTTTTACTCTTTTACATTTTCAATACATTTTTCATTTAAAATGAGGTAGAGTTATAAAGTCCCTTACAGACACTGTTTCAATTTCTTTCTTTCTTTTTTTTTGGAGAGGTTTTTGCTACAGGGAATGTGTGCTCTCCAGAAAGACAGACAGATAGAAAGCGAGAAATCACCCCCAGGAGGGATGGCCATGCCGGAATCCTTTCTCCTCCATTCTCCTCTCGGGATCTTGGGCACACACGCACACACACCCAGCTTGAGTTTAAGCCACCGGGTCCGGGACTGGAACCGTGGTTGGCTAAATGAGAGTTCAGCAACATAGCCATTACGCTAACTGCTGGTCCCTCAATTTCTTTTTTCATCAGGTTGGGGGGCACAGCCTATCTTTGCATAGGTGCAACTCTGCTTCATGAAAGCTCAGATAAACTTGGGGATCAAGGCAAGAGAAAAATCAGTCTAACACTAAAATATTCCATGAGTGACTTTTATTCATATAATTCTTTTTCTTTTTTTTTTGGAGAGGTTTTTGCTATAGGACACGTGCACTCACCAGAAAGACAGAGAGAAATAGAGAGACAGAAAGCGAGAAATCACCCCCCCAGGGGGGATGGCCACGCTGCAATCCCTTCTTCTCCATTCTCCTCTTGGGATCTTGGGCATGCATGCACACGCGCCCAGCATGAGTTTAAGTCACTGGGTCCAGGACTCGAATCGCTGTCGGCTACATGGGAGTCCAGTGACATAGCCATTATGCTAACTGCTGGTCCCTATTCATGTAATGTTGACTTACTTTTTGAAGCCTATTAAGTGTAGACTTTGTCTCACATACACTGGCAGACAATTGTTAACCTCATAGAGTACCCACTGTAATAGGAAACAGGATTGGCTCATTTTCTCCCTTTCTCTTTCATGCCTGCCCTACATGTGGCCTTTGGACAGAGTTTTAAAGTGGATTCAAAAGGATTTTCAAAATTAAACTCTCGATTGTACAAGAAGGAGATGCAATGGCTTGAACAATTACAATAGAATGCTTTAATTTATAACATGGTAATGCATTGTAGGATTATTTTTTACGTTTTTATCCATACTTTCCCATTTGGGCAATTCCAAGTATTTTAAACACTGGTGCCGTATTTCTCATGTATATGAATCTTGTAATAGCTCAGTAGTTCGAGCTATATTGACTGCGCTTTGTATGTTTTTAATCTACTTTACAAATTTTAACAACTGGAAGGATTTCGGCAAAATTTAGAAATACAGATAGCAACTGAGTGAGATGTGGACACTTGATAACTGAAGGTTACTACAAAACTTCAGGTAGAGAACACATGGAATCATTGACATCACTTTATTAGAATCATTCCAATAAAAAAATCTACACTGGGTATCAATTGTATTTATTTATTTTTTTTTGGAGAGGTTTTCGCTATAGGGTGCGTGCGCTCTCCAGACAGACAGAGAGAGACATAAAGACAGAAAGCGAGAAATCACCCACCAGAGGGGATGGTCATGCCGCAATCCCTTCTCCTCCATTCTCCTCTTGGGATCTTGGGCACGCACGCACACGCGCCCTGCGTGAGTTTTAAGCCACCGGGTCTGGGACACGAACCGCAGTCAACTACATGGGAGTCTAGAGACATAGCCATTATGCCAGCTACTGCTTCCCGTCAATTGTATTTTATGAAACATACAATATCATTTTCCCTTTCTTGAGAAACATTCTCAGTATCTTGATGTATAATAAAATTCAATGTTTAATTTTAAATAAAAATTAAAATATATTATTATTTCTAAGTATAGGTATAAATTATAGTATATTTATTTATAAAACAGTATAAAACTGTCAAACACATTAAACTATATTTTATACTATTATTTATACTATTAAGCGGTACTTTATTTTTCTACTATACAGAGAACAAGAGTGATTGGTTTTCTGAAGTCAGTGAGAAGGATAGGCAGAAAAAACAATTAGAAAAAGAATTTGTTTTGATGATAAAATTCAAGTAATATTTATTATATACTTCTAGAAATTTATTATTATGTTCAATAAATGAGATTATCCTATATGCTGCCTATGTAGGATGTAACAATTAGATGAGAGTGATATGGATAACATACCAAAGAACATGCATGGAATATGAAATGCATAGTCTGTATCTACAAAGAATAGGTTTTATTCCTAAATAATCCTCCGGAACATTGCTATGTTACAAATTGAAGCATTCCATTCTAATTTTTCAAGCCATTGCATCTCCTTCCTGTACAATTTGTAAATATTCAAAGCATAATCACTAGTGAAATATTATATAATTACAGACACTGTATAATAAACACAGCAATGCATATAAATCCCCCCAATGCTACTTTCTTCCTAATCCTACTCTTTTGGGAGATGTTTAGAGCCTCTGGAAGTCATGTCTACTATTACTAATATTTTTAAAGAATTATTTTTTTTTAACTTTATTTACTTATTTTTAAAATTTGACCAGAGATGGACAGAGCGAGAGAGAAAGAAAGAGAGAAAGTAAGCTGCCAGGTCCAGGACTTGAGCCTCAGTCTTCCATGTGAGAGTCCATCACCCTTAACCGCCAAGCCACATGCTGGCTCCCGTGTATACTATTATTAAAGAGAGATAAAAACAAGTTACAAGTCGGACCAGCAGTTAGCGTAACGGCTATGTTGCTGGACTCCCACGTAGTCAACCGCGGTTCGAGTCCTGGATCTGGTGGCTTAAACTCACGCGGGAAGCGTGTGCATGCATGCCCAGGATCCCGAGAGGAGAATGGAGGAGAAGGGATTGTGGCGTGGCCATCCCCCCTGGCGGGTGATTTTTCGCTTACTGTCTCTCTGTCTCTCTCTCTCTCTGTGTCTGGCAAGCACATGTGCACTATAGCAAAAAAAAAAAAAAAAAAACCTCTCCAAAAAAAGAAAGAAAAAAAAAAGTTACAAGTCTCACAAGGATTAATGTAAGCTAGGGAATATAGTTTTCATAATCATACTTTAACTTCAGTGTTGCTCAGTATATTATAGATTCATTATTATATATGTCGAATCATTCATTTTCAAAAGTACACATACAAATGGAAATATTAATAATATTGGAATCAAAATCTCTAATTGGCTCTTTTATTTAGAGCAAGTGCCCAGAGAATATCTAAACTAATGCCAAACATTCCTGTTATATTCTATTTGTGTAAGCCGAAGAGATACAGAACTTTGATCTTCTGCCAGGTTCTAAAATTGAGAAAATTTTGGCAATGAAAATTATACTAATACAAAATCTTTGAGTCAGTTTGTTGCCAAATCCTTCAGTCCTTCACATCTCTAATATCTATCCACTTTTCTTTATCTCTAGAAATACAATCCCCAGTTAGGTATGATTCATTTCTCATCTTAAGAAATACTATAATCTCTCCTTTTGGTGTCTTATTGCCTCTTTGTTTTCTAACTGTCATAACACAAAGGAACAGCTACCAGAAGCATTTTGAATGATTTTAACTAAGTCATATACTTCTCAGCATCATTTGATCAGGCAGGGTTTCCTTCCTGCTGTTCACATGAGGTCAAATTGGCTTGCCTTTAGCTTGATGTCTGTAATTTTTTTTCTTTCCTCCTGCCTTTACTTACTTTTTAGTCAGTATCTTCCTGCTCATATTTTTCACTAGTTAAATAATTGTGACAAGTGCTCAGTCCACTTTCATCTCATCCTTAGTCCACTCAGACAGACATGTGTACTGTTAACATAAACTAGGAACTCTAGTCATCAGAAGGGTGTAGTTAACGTCTAAAGGTAGATATTTTTATGACACGGACAAAAGATTTGCTGAGAGGCTAGCCTGGTGGCACAGTTGGTAGCAAACTGAACTGCAGTGCTGGAAGCCACATCCATGACTGCAGATTCAGGTCTCCTGGTTGGCTTCAAAACACATTGGGCATACATGTATGTGCCCAGGATCCCAAGAATGTGGAGAACTGGAGAAAGCGAATCTCTATGTGATTAGATACAGTAGAGGATGTTCTCTTTCTCTTTCTTGCTCTCTCTTCTGCTCATGTACTCTCTATCAAGAAATAAAATAAACATAAAAAAATTGTTGGAAAAAACCATACCCACATTCTCTAACAAAAACGAGGCATGATTTTTATATAAAGTTCTATGGACTATTTTTAATTGCTGTAGATTGAGTGGAGGGGTATAGATTTGGTTTCTTATCAGGTGTTAACAGGCATACATAGTTGTAATGTTTATTTTAAACCTTTAGTCTTGCTACTCATATAATACTCATTCATAGCACAATGAAAAACATAAATCTTTAATAACACTAAGTCAACTTCCCTGCCAATGGAAATTTTCCTTGTTATCTTCCCTTTAAATTTTTCTCATTAAAAGTTTAGTAAGAGTGGCCACTTTAATGTTCTGTTGAACAAGTGTGATATTGTATTAGAGGAAGCTGCTGAAAAATGTAACATCCTTACAGAGGATAATATAAACAAACAGAAGACTACAGGCCTGTGAGTCTTTAATTAGGTTTATTTTTAACGTTAGTCACTAAGATCCCACAGTTCAGGAAATTGGCTTTCCATGATTTTTGAGATGATTTAGTTGCAGGGAAGAAATAGGGTGATGACCCTAATCAGAGTAGATATTTCAAAGGCAAACAGTCAGCTATTTCAAAAGTCTTTTGGCTTTAAAAAATAAATTTAAGCTTTCTTTTTTAAGACTATAAGTACTAGACTCTCGGTTAAGAAGATACTTATTCTTGTCAGCTTCTTTTCAATGTTTATGTAGAATCTTTTATGCAAATCTACATTCTACATTTTTTGACCCAAGCTAGTTATATAGATTATGTATATAGTGAGCCAAGCATTTGGTAACAGTGTGAGAATTCATTAAGTGTAAAAAAATTAGGATTAAAAAAAATTTCCATCAGAAATTTCCAAATAATTGGTCAAAAGTCATTTTTGCTTTAAATCTTTGAATACTTATTTAAAATTTCCAGTTGAATACAATTCTATTTGTCCTTTGTTTTTGTTCTTGAAAATATTACATATGCAGGTATTAGTCTTAAATTACCTTAACTTCAATATTTTATTTGGAAGACTTAGAAATGTATTACTATATCAAGAGTGAACAGAGGAGGCTAGTGGGTTCGTGATTAAGGCAGCTAGATCCCAGATAGCAAATGTGTGGTTAGAATTCC
This sequence comes from Tupaia tana, assembly GCA_026018925.1. NCBI lineage: Eukaryota > Metazoa > Chordata > Mammalia > Scandentia > Tupaiidae > Tupaia > Tupaia tana. Next base: position 56,656,691 of record JAKSZU010000001.1, read on the forward strand.
AGACCTGATAGCTTGAGAAATTATGCTGGCGTATGTGTGCACATGCCCCAAATCCCAGCAGGCGGGAGAAATGAAGGTGAAAACATTGACGTGTGTCTACTCTCCCTCATGAAAGTGCTTTGTCACTTTTCCTCTCTCTCTCTCTTTTCCTTTATCTCTCTCTTGTGAGTGCATCCTCCTCTGGTTAAAAAAAAAAAAGAGTGAGCAGAGTGTAAGTTTGTATAAGATAAATATATTTACTACCCTATAAATGCCTTTATTTTTGCAGCACATATACATGAATACAAATTTACTTTTGATGTGGCTACCATATGTAAAGAAAGGAACTTAAAACTTAAAGTCCTGAAGTTACTGGATTCATACATAGCAACTTCTTCTCCACTGTCTTCTCAGGATTTGGGGCACACATGCTCATGTGCAGGGGATGTTTTTCAAGCTGCCTGGTCTGAAACGAACTGCACAGTCAACCATGTGGGATTCAGCTGCCTTAACCTACCATGTCAGTGGGTGGCCCATGTAGTAATATATTTTTTAAAACTAAGTTATTTTAATGGTTTAATTTTGGGATTAGAGAGTAGAGAAAAACTAACTGGAAATTCTAAAACTCACTTTGATTTCTACCTAAAGAAAATGTTGGCTTTGTATTTGCCTCTTTTTTTCTTTTTGTTTTAAATGCCAAAAGAGGATACAAGATGATAAAACTTTGTGTTCATTTTAAGTGATGGATTATGAAAGAATTTAAGAGGATTTTGAAGTAGCTTATATAGTTGCAGGCATTCTGGGAATACCTTTTTACTATAGAATATTTGTAGCTGGAAGAATTGAGTTTTCTTGGCCTATTAAAGAAGAACATGAGAAGAAATAAGTGATCCCTTTTGAATATTTAATATTGTTTGTATGCCTGTATATAGTGAATAAAAAACTGAGAAATTTCAGACCAGAGATAGAAAGTTAAACACTTATTGCATGGATATGTTTGTAGTACATGAATTACTGGAAAATTGCTTTTAGATACTCAGATTTCCCTTGGGAAAGGAAATAATCAATGTAATCAATGAACATTAGAGAATTTGGGGAAGATCATTCAAAATGATACACTCTTTGGGCAGATATATATTTATAAAGTCACAGGGACTTGGGATATATAATACAATAGTAACCTAGAAGCAGAATGTCCCAAGCCAGGCTGCTTACTCATGATACATGGAAATATTCAGGTAGTATAACTGGGGATGTTTTAAATATTACTAGTTGTGCCCACTGACTCATATGAATAAAACGGCCTTAGTATCTTCAGCAAAATTAAAATGAAAGTCACTGTATATGACCTACCTAACTCTGATCTCTGGATCCAAATAGAGAAGAAGGGAGTCAGGAAACTACAAATTCAAATTCAGAGAGCATCCAAAAGTGGAGTAGAGACCCAGTCATGGTGGTACATGCTGCTGTGCACCCTGGGACCATGTGGGAGGCTTGGGTTTGATTCCGCCCTGTCAAGCCTAAAGACTGGGGTAGCATGCACCTGTAATCTCAGTGATTTCAGCAGCTGAAGTGGGAGTATCTCAAGCTTGAGCCTGGCCTGGGCACCCTGTCTGAAAAAAGACTTTGGTGTGTAGTGCATATCTGTGGTCCTAGCTGGAAGGCTGAGGCACTAGGATCCCGACAGCATGAGCCTGACCTAAAATTACAAAAAAAAAAATTTTAAAAAGTGAATGGACAACCAATATAGCAGCAGTTAAGCCCTGTGCATAGAGATACCACGTGATCAGTTGTGGTTAGAGTTCCGTGCTGGACAGGGCATGGGATGAATAATGTTAAATAAATCTAAAAAGTACAGAGTATTGCAATATATTTCTTAATGCAAAATGGTTTGCTCAACTTAATTTTTAAATTAAATATGAAAATGAAGCAATACTATTCACTAATTAACATCAGTTTTTGAAAATTTTGCCTGAGGAGGAATCAGCAGTTGTTGTAACGGCTATGTCATTGGACTTCCTTGTAGTCAACCGCGCTGGTGACTTAAACTCATGCCAGGCACGTGTGCGTGTGTGCGTGTGTGCCCAGGATCCCAAGAGGAGAATGGAGGAGAAGGGATTGTGGCGTGGTCATCCTCCCTGGGGGGTAATTTCTCACTTTCTTTCTCTCTGTCTCTCTCTGTCTTTCTGATGAGCACATGTGCCCTACAGCAAAAAACCTTTCAAAAAATTTGCCTGAGGGGAACTAGCAGATGGCATAATGGTTTTGTCCCTGTACTCCCACATAGTCGACCGCAGTTCAGGTTCCAGACCCAGAGACTTGAAATTCAGCTGGGCGTGTGTGCATGTGTGCCCAAAATCCCAAGAGGAAAATGGAGGAGAAAGGATTATGGTGTGGCTGTCCCCCTGGGGTGGTGATTTCTCACTTTCTGTCTCTCTATTTCTCTCTGTCTCTCTGGCAAGTACACCTGTCCTATTGCATTTGTCTTAAAAAAAATTACCTCAGTGTGCATGTGCTTGCCAGAGAGAGATGGAGAGGGTGCTTTCTCATCCTTTTAGGGGGACAATCATGCTGCAGTTTCTTTTCTCCTTTTGGGAATTTGGGCACATATGAACACATAGCCAACATGTTTTTCAAGCCACAATGTCCAGGACTCAAACACATAGTTGGCCATGTCAGATCCAGCCACCTTAACCACCATGCCAGTAACTAACACAAAACACGATTTTTTTTTTACAAAGGTTATTTGTTTGTTTGTTTGTTTGTTTTTAACCAAACTTGTTTTATTGTTCTTCAAATGTAATATCTTAATTTCAATCAATGGACTGTTCCTGTTCTGTTTCTTTTTGATTGATAGGTTCAAGCAATTCTGAGAAGAAACTGGAATCAATATAAAATTCAATTTGGAAACAGCTTCTCTCACTCTGAGGCCCTCCGTAGTGCCTCATACACAGTGTCAACAATCAGTGATGTTCCAGGCTATAGTCATGACTACCCTAGTGAACACTTAAATGGAAAAAGCATCCATGACATTGAAAATGTTGTCCTGAAACCAGAAAAATTATATGATTGAAAACAGCAGGATTGTTGTCTGTTTTGTGCCACTCTTAACACAAAGACTTGGATCCATGGCTATACAGTGACTATACTAAATGAATTGCTTGAATGCCATGAAGAAAACTTACACATGAAACCAATAATGTATTGATAAATGTTTATCGACAGCTTTATGTGGGGAGAAAATGTCCTAATTTGTAGTGTTTGCCAGTAAATACTCCCGCGATGGCTGATTTCAAGCTACCAACCTGACATCTCTGAATGTGGAATTGTAAAAAAGGATTAAGACAATCGACTCATGAATTGGTGTGAGTCAGCTTCTGTGTACACTGCATGAGTTCACAAATGAATAAGACTGTAAAAGTTCACATACACAGTGGGCATGATTCTATTATTGCCAAAAGAGACCTAACTAAGGGCTAGCGACATGGAGAGAAAATGATCTTTTTGTTATTTTTTAAATCTTTATTCCATCTTCATTAGTGCAATTGACTTTTCCCCCCAGAAAGTATTCTAGCTAGCCTTTTTGTAATTACCCTCTCAAATAGACCAGACAAAGATATAATTATCTCTGTTGGCTTATTCTTTTTCTCTAAGAATAGCAACTGAGCAGAATTGCTGTAAAGCTACTCATTTGCTAGTGTATCAGTAATACCCAGGGAGGGAAGGCATTTCTGTTTTGGGACTTGGTGAACAGAATGGATCATTTGCATTCCTACTTCTGTATCACTAAGGAAGACATCTCGGGCAATGCTATTTTTCTGTCTTACTACACAGGTGCGAGGGAATCAGTTCCCCTGTATTTGTAAGTAGAAACTTTGCCCCTTCCATTTCTACTGTGTAGACAAATTAGCAATCATGTGACATGAAGGAAATCAATGAAGGATTTCTTATTTTCTTGGAAGTTTGTAAAACAATTGTAGTGAAAAATGAGCTTGTAAATATTCTACTACTCTATGTTATAGTCTCAAATCAAATACATATGACCTAGATTTTTTTAATGCAAATACATAACGCAACAATGTAATGCATGTTAATAGCTGATACTGTGTTTGGGCTGATTTTATAATAAAATAGAGTCAGAATTCTATATTTGGTAAATATTTTAAAGACAACCAGATGTCAGTATCAGAAGTTTGTTTGAGAACTAAGAAAACAGAAACATCTATGCTAAGACATAAACTATTTATTTTAAAAACTCAAGGCCACTATTTTACTGAGTATATTACCTTTGGTGATACATACCTTAATAATAGGTGTACTTGACACATTTATCTTTTCATTCTGATGATGAAATCACATTTTAATCCAGAAATTATAAACAGCTACTGTAATGAATGCCAGTCTGCTACTTTTATGGTTTTACTCATTAAAATATTACTTTACTGACTTTTACTATATGAAGATATATGGCCTTAGAAATGTCCCAGATTGTTAAAGAAAAAAAAAAAAAAAAAAGCAGCTAGAGGAATACAATGTAAATCGTATGCGATGTATTAACATTTTAATAGATCTACTGTATCTGATCATATAAAACAGTGAATAACTTGAATATACCATTGAATAAGAATTGTTATTAATGGAATAATGAAATTTACAGAAAAAACAGCTTTGCTAATGAATTAAAATGGCATTGAAGTCGGATGCTATTTTTCACTGAACTCTCTGTAAACAAGAATGACAAATAAGTAAACGTTAATTTTGGGAGAAGTCATTATATGCATGTGTTTTTAAAGTGTGCTAATCTGCTTAAAGTGGGTTATATTAATGACTTATCATAAGTTGTGTCTTAAGCTGTAATAGAGTTCAGAATTCATTTAAAATTGCCAAGGAAAATGACCTAAGTTAGTAAGAATTAACATATTAAATGTTCCAGTTAATATATTTATAATTTATAATGTCTCTATGCATGTAAGGGCATTATAAAGTTAGTTTCAGATTTATGGATTTTATAGCAAGCTGTCACTAAAAGGAACAAACGCTGTTACTACTTTTAATAAACTCAACTTTTAACTATTTATTATTCAGTAATACAGGTTGAAATTCATTGCTGACAGTGTTCAAATATCTCAGTATTCTTTTAGACATAATGTTAGTCTCAACCATAAATGACAGGAAAATACTGAATTATCAGAGTGTTATCATTAAAATGTTATTGTAATTTTAAAGTTTTTTAAAAATTTCGTCATTTTTAGTTCAGATTTCTTTTATTGTCATGGTTCATTTATTGTACAGTCTTCAGATGTGTCAGTCCATGATTAAGCAGTGTTAACTTTTTACCCATATATATTTAGTAGTAATATTTTTAAATATTAGACTCCCCTAAAGCTGAAGGGCTAATTAAAATCTTTGTGTCAACTTACAAAATAAGTCTGATGCTTTTTATAGAAAACTACTTGGATGGTAAAAACTAATGTTGGGTATTTCTAGCTTTTTAAATGTATATCTGCCATTTTTTTCTGCAATTACTTGCAAAAGACTTTACTGGGTTTTTTTTGTTTGTTTGTTTGTTTTTCTTTCCAGTTAGTGGGCCTGTGCATGCTCCAGAAAGAGATAGAGAGAGACATAGGAGGGGGGAGAAAGCAACTCCCATGGGGAATGGTCATGCCACAATGCCTTCTCCATTTCTCCTTCCCTTCAGGATTGTGGGCATGTCTGGCCACTGGGTCTGGGACTCAAACCACACAGTTAGTCATATGAACTCTAGTTCCTTTAACCACCAGGCCACAGGATGGCTCTTGTTTTTAATTTTCTAAAAATTCAGATCTGTTATTTTTTTAAAGTTATTTCATAGTGCATTTATCCATAACATATTAATTCTGGAATTTTGTGTTTGTTCAAATGTAATCCAGTGTACATAGAATTAATGGTAGTTGTGCTGTATTTATTGCTTATAAATGTTGTTTTTCAAATGTGAACTTCCTTTAATTTTCTCTTTGTTTTCATCTGCTAATAAAAACTGCCAGTTATCTATAAAATATTCAAGTTATTCTGTTCAATTAAAATAACTCATGTTATACATATATATATATATGTGTGTGTGTGTGTGTGTGTATATATACATATACATATATATATACACATATATATATATATGTATATGTATATATATATAAAATCTCCTTTTCGGTGGTATGAAAATATTAAAGTTATTAGTTAAAGTTGACTTTTCATTCATATTTACTAGAGTGATCAGTAATTTATAAAGGTAAACTCTAACCCTAGCCCATCGATCAGTGGGGTATTTCTTAAAAATCAGTGAGTAGATCTATAGTATCCATCTATGATCTTCAGTAAACTAGTAAATTAATTCAATACCCAATAAAGAAAAAGTTACACATTGTTTTTCAAGATTGAAAAATCCAAACAAACTACAATTTATAAAAATTCCTTTCTATGCTTAAAAAAGGGGAAGGATGCCTCAAAATGAAAAATGTTCAGCGATTCTTCTCCTATTTCTACTATTTCATTATGAAGTTTTCTTCAAATGCAAAAAAAAAGAAGGAAAACATTATTTAAAGGTAATTTTTTAAAAGCACATCATCATGGGACTGGCAAGTGGCGTGATTGTTAAGGGTGCCAGACTCCCATATAGGTGACTGCCTTTGAGTCCCAGACCTGGGGGCTCACTTTCTCACTTACTCTCTCTCTTCCCCTCCTGTCTCAACTGCTAGTCTCATAAGATTTGACTTGATTATTTACATAGTTGCACAAGAGTGCTAACTGAGAATATAAACCTCCTTAAGTCTTAAGTCTGTTTACTAACATAAGAGTTTTTTTGTTTTGTTTTGGTTTTTTTTTTTTTTTTTTTTTTTTACTAGAGGGCATGGAGGCTCCCAGCAAGTGACAGAGAGAGGAGAGGAGAGCGCACTCTCCCTGTGGGGAACAGTCATGCCACAATCCCTTCTTCACATCCTTCTTTTTGTTATTTTCAGCACACATGCACAAATGCCTGGTGTGTTTCTTAAGCCACCAGACTGGGCTGTCGCCAAATGCAGTGTAGCTGCCTTAACATCCAGGCCATGAAGCCATCTGCATGCTGAATTTTCATTCTTTTGACATTTTTATCTGTTTTGTTTTAGTTATATTTTCTTATTTATACTTCATTGTTGTATATATTTGTGGTGGACAACATAGATTTTCAAAGTATGCATGCAGTGTGCAAGAACTGAATCAAGGATTATACCATATTCAACATTTTTGACAAATTACACCACTCCTGATATATATATATATATATATGTATATATATGTGTGTGTGTGTATGTGTGTGTATATATATATATATATATATATATATATATACACATATATATATATATATATATATGCTATATTTATCAATATTTGTTTTGTACACTCAGTGGTGGTATACGGTTCCATAACCTATTTTTAATACATCATTGATATATATACTTGACATACAGTATAAATCATCTATTTGAAATAGTTTTTGTTATATTAGCATAGTATATTTTATGTATTTATTATTTTGTGGTACTATTTTCACAATCAACTTTAATACATTTTTATGACTTCAAGAAGAAACAAGGTGTTTTTCAGCTGCCAATCCTCTATTGCTCATATCTTAGGGCTCCACCCCATCCCCAAGTACCACAAATCTACTTTCTGTCTCAATAGATCTCCCTATTCCAGATTTCAGATGATTAGAATCATACATAGTATGTGATCATTTATTACTGACTTCTTTCTCTTACAATGTTTTCAAAGCTTATTCATTATAGTAAAGTCATTTCCCCCAAAATGAGACAAAAATGTAATAAACCTGGAAGTGCCACACAATTCTGAGACCAACTTTTATATCAAAAACTTAAACAAAGGAATTCAGTAAGTTTGGTAGAGGGTATATTTTTTTTTAATTTAATGAAAAATTCTGTCCCAATTAAGAACCACTAGTCTAGAAGATGTTAGATTCAAATTCTAAAGAAATAGAACTGTGGTCAACATTTTTTTAAAATAATTTGCCAGAAGGTGCATGCATTTGTCAGAGAGCAACAGAGAGAGAGAGAGAGACAGAGAAAGTGAGAAAGCACCCCCCCCCCCCCCCATGAGGAATGGTCATTCCATATCCCTTCTCTTCCATTTCTTTCTCTTTTCAGATTTTGGGCATGAAAACACAGGAGTGCAGTGTGTTTCCCAAGTCACAAGGTCCAAGAATTTAATTGCACAGTCACCAACATTATATGCAGCCATTTAACCACCATTCCACAAAATGGCCCATCAACATTTTAAATGATAACTAAAATTATGACTAATGACATTTTATTGTTCTCTAATCTGATTAAGCAAAGCACTGCTGGGACAGTGATGATTATAGGAAAACTTGGCAGATTTTCATCAATGTTTTCTTCATGGCTTAAACATGCTGTGAAAATGGAATTGACTTTAAAAACTTTGAAATTTTTATTAGGCATACAATTTATGGCATATTCATACTAATATATATGCACATATATGTATATATACATATTTATACACAGATATATATTGTACATATATATACTTTTTTATTTGCCAGAGGACATGCATACTCACCATAGAGAAAGACACACAGAAAGAAGGAGAGGGAGAAAGAACACCCTAGTAGAATATGGTCAAATTGCAATCCCTTCTTCATTTTTTCATCCAGTCAGGATTGTTGATATGGTTACACAGACATGCGGTATGTTATCCAAGTCACAGTTTCCAGGATTCAACTGCACAGTGTGCCATGTGGTATCCAGATTGCTTAACCAGTATGCCACAGAGCTGGCCTCATATTAATATTTTACCCCAAAAAATTATCCTGAGGAAGACTGGATGTCTCATCTAATTTGAAAACTTTTTCCATACAACTGATACACTACTAATACATCATGCAAAGCTAATTATTTCTAATATCTTTGTCAGAGGACACATGCACTTACTAGAGAGAGAGGAAAGGAGAGAGAGAAAGCACTATGGGTATAGTCATGCTGCTATCCCTTCCCCTCCACCTCTCCATCCTGTTAGGATTTGGGGTGTGTTCTCATACATATTTGGTGTATTTTTCAAGTTACCAGGGCCTGAATTTGAATTGCAATTGACCATGTGAGATCTGTCTTCCTTAACCACTAGGTCACGAGCCTGGCTCCTCTAGCATTTTTTTATTAGGTGAAAACAAGGGTCTTTGAAATTTTTAGGGCCCTCTGGAAATTCTCACTAATAATTTTGGGTGAAAAATATGTTCTAAAATTTTATTTTGCTTTTTCTGTATATATATATGTGTGTGTGTGTGTGTGTGTGTGTGTGTGTGTGAGTGTGTGTGTGTGTGTATGTGTGTGTGTATGGCTTTTGGAAAGATATGAATAAAAAACACCTAACCAAAAAATTGGACAAATATACCTATTGGGTGATCAGAAAAGTCATGACACATTTTCGCTGCAGTCTCAGCAGGACTTTCCTCCTGAGATCAGCCCCAACCCCTCACACTCTGGGTTTGCCTTTCCAACGTGCGGCCCTCCAGCCACAGCTGCAAGGTGCATTCTGCAACTTAAGCCTCTTCACTAAGTCATATCTCCTTAATTTATCCCCAACTCATCAGAGGCTGAAAGGTTGATAGAAGAGCCAGCCACCTGAAGCTACCTGTATAAACTTTATCTGCTCAGATCTGAACAGACAATCCTCTTACAGGAACATGCTCAGAATCTAAGGGTGATAGTCCCTCCTCTGATAGTACTAAGTTTTCTCTGATAAATAGAAAAGCTTGAATACTGCAACAGATGACCAAAAATCAACAGACAGAAGAAACATATGAAAACAAGGTAATAACACTTTGCCGAAAGAATACAGTGATCACTCACTAGCAATGGACAACATGAAATAATTCATAAAAATGTCAGAAGAGTTCTAAACATTCATTGTGACAAAACTCAATGAGATGCAATTAATTCCAGGAAATAAGATCATTTCAAATCATTAAGGAGGAATTCAATAAAGAAAGAGACACCCTTAAAAAGAATCAATCAGAACTTTTGGAAATGAAGAACAAAATAAAATAAATTAAAAACTCAGGGACCAGCAGATGGCATAGTGGTTACACTGCTGGACTTTCACATGGCTGACGGTGGTTTGAAACCTGAACTTGGAGGCTTGAAACACACTGAGCATGTGTGTGTGTGTGTGTGTGTGTGCCAAAAATCCCAGGAAGAGACTGAAGGAGAAGGGATTATGACATGGCAATCCCTCCTGGGGAGTGATTTCTCACTTTCCCTTTCCCTCTGTCTCTCTTCTCTCAGGCAAATACAAGTGCCCTATGGCAAAATCCCTGAAGAAAAAGAAGAAATTGAAATCGCTCTCAAAATATTGACAGCTGGGGGCCACTAGGTGGTATGTTGGTAAAAGTGCTGGACTCCCACATGGCTGACCACTTCCTTGCTTTCTCACTTCTCACTTTCTCTCTCTTTCCCTGTCTCTTTCTGGTAAAAAAAAAAAAAAAAAAAAAAAAAAAAAAAAAGAGGGACCAGCAGTTAGTGTAATGGTTATGTCACTGGACTCCCATGTAGTCGACTGCGGTTCACATCCCGGACCCGATGCTTAAAACTCATGCAGGGTGTGTGTGCGCGCATGCCCAAGATCCTGATAGGAGAATGGGAGAGAAGAGATTGCGGCGTGGCCATCCCCCCCCCAGGGGGGATGATTTTTCGCTTTCTGTTTCTCTGTCTCTTTCTGTCTGGCTGGCGAGCGCACGTGCCCTATAACAAAAACCTCTCCAAAAAAATAAATAAATAACCAACCAACTATCTGTATAATGGGTATTCCAGAAGTGAACAAGAAATGGAAAACCTCTTCCATAAAATAATTGGTTGCTGGAAAAGTCATTATTTTTTATGTTTTCCTATGCAAAAATGTGCCATCACTTTTCTGACATCCCAGTACTATCTGATCACTTTCCAAATCTAGAGGAACATGGAGAAATTAAGACCCAAGAAATAAAAACTCTAAATAGAATTAAAAAAATATGATCCTCCCCATGGCAAATCATAGCCAGATTGGTAAAATGAAAGACAAAAACAATATTCGAAAAGTGGCAAAAGAGAAATGTCAAGTTAATTACAAAGTCTATTTAATTAGGCAAACATCAGACCTCTCAACTGAAAAAATGCAAGCCAGGAAAAAATGGAAAGACATATTCAAAACATTAAGAGAAAACAATTTCAACCAAGAATACTATACCCAGAAAGATTATCCTTCAAGTGGGAAGAAAAAATAAAATTATTCTCAGACAAACAAAAACTGAAAGAATTCACCAACACAAGACCAGTTCTTCAAGAAGTACTGAAGGGAATACTATACCAGCAACTAAAGAAGGACAGACAGAAATAAGAGAACAGAAACAATGAAGAAGATGGCTAACAAAATTGCAGGGATAAGCTCATAAATATTGATAATAACATTGTATGTTTATGGATTAAATTCTTAATTAAAACACACAGACTGAGTGAATAGATAAAAATACAGGAGTGCTTACAAGAAGCACACAGCACTGATAAAGACATGCATAGACTGAGAGTGTAGGGCTAGTGAAAGACATTCCATGAAAATGAAAACCAAAAAAAAAAAAAAAAAAAAAAAATGGAGTTGCAATACTGAAATACTGATAGAGACAAAATAAGCTTCAAGACAAAAGCTGTAAGAGAAGACAAAAAAGACACTATATAATGCTAAAAAGGCTAGTTGACCAAGATGTAACACTTTACAAATATCTATACACCAACACTGAGAAACCTAAATACGTGAAAGAGAGACTAGTAGATATAAAGGGAAAGATAGATCACAAAACAATAAACATTGGGGATCTCAACACCCACTGTCTCTTCTGGAGACAGGTAGATCTGGACAGATCATCTAGACAAAAAATAAACAAAGAGTTACAAGATCTAAATGATACCATAAACCAAATGAACTTAATACACAGCTGTAGAACATAACAGTCGAAAAACACATATTTTTCTCATCCCAACATGGAATATTTTTGAAGATCTACCACATGATAGGGCACAAAGCAAGGCTTTACAAATTCAGAGGTATAGAAACTATATTCAGCATTTTTTCTGACCATGATGGAATCAAAATTTAAATCAATTACAGAAAGAAATCTCATAAATACCCCCAAAAATATAAAATAAACATCTACTCCTGAATGACTTCACAACAGAAGAAATTAAGACTGAAATCAGAAAATTCATTGAAACTGATAATGAACACACACAAGTTTTTATAACTTTTCTAAAAAAAAAATGTGGAAAATAATCTAATGATAGGAAACTAGAAAATTAAGAATAAAAAAGCACCCAAAAATATCAAGAGAAAAGAGAGAGACTAAATGAAATAAAGATAAAACCATATGATTATATCAATTGATGCAGAAAAAGCATTTGATAAAGTACAGCATCATTTCATGATTAATACTCTCAGCAAAAGTTGAATAGAAGAGACATTTTTCAATACAATATAAGCTATCTATGACAAACCTATAGCTAAAAAATATGAAAAGTAAAAAGAAATTTTAGAAGATACAAAAAAGTGCAAAAACATCCCCTATTCCTAGGTTGAAAAATATAATATAATCAAAATGCCAATCCTACACAAATTAATCTGCACGTTCAATGCAATTTCCACCAAACTACCAGAGATATTTTCCACAGAAACAGAAAAAAATTTCTAAAATTTGTCTAGAATTATAAAGGGCCCTGTGCAAAAATAATAAAATAGGAGGCCTTTCACTGCCTGACCTTCAAATATATTACAAATCTGTGATAATTAAAACTGCATGTTATTGGCACAAAAACAGGTAAGTATATCAATGGAACAGAATTGAGAACTCAGAAAGTAAACCCCAAACATACAGCCAACTGTTCTTCAGCAAAGGGCACAAGATAATCTAGTGGGAAAAAGAAAACCTCTTCACTGAATGGTACTGAAAAATCTGGATATCCACCTACAAAAAAATAAAATTGAACCCCTATTTATCACCATTAACAAAAATTCATTCAAAATGGATGACTGATCTACACATAAAACCTCAAATTATAAAACTACTGGTGGAGGGACCAGCAGTTAGCGTAATGGCTATGTCGCTGGACTCCCACGTAGTCGACCGCGGTTCGAGTCCCGGACCCGGTGGCTTAAACTCACGCCGGGCACGTGTGCGTGCGTGCCCAAGATCCCGAGAGGAGAATGGAGGAGAAGGGATTGCGGCGTGGCCATCCCCCCTGGGGGGTGATTTCCTGCTTTCTATCTCTCTGTCTCTCTCTGTCTGTCTGGCGAGCGCACGCGCCCTATAGCAAAAACCTCTCCAAAAAAAGAAAAAAAAAAAAAAAAAAAAAAAAAAAAACTACTGGTGGAGGGACCAGCAGTTAGCATAATGGCTATGTCACTGGACTCCCATGTAGTTGACCGCAGTTCAAGTCCCGGACCCAGTGGCTTAAACTCACGCCGGGCACATGTGCGTGCGTGCCCAAGATCCCAAGAGCAGAATGGAGGAGAAGGGATTGTGGCATGGCCATTCTCCCCTGGGGAGTGATTTTTCACTTTCTATCTCTCCGTCTCTCTGTCTTTCCGGAGAGTGCATGCGCCCTATAGCGAAAACCTCTCCAAAAGAAAGAAAAAAAAAGTCTCACATTTTTGCACACAGACATACATGTATACTGAAAGAAAAACTGTGTGGGAATGTGAAGACCAGATATAGATTAGTAAGAACAAGTCCTTGTTAAGCAGTTCCTAAAATACATTGTCATGTAGATATTATCTTTGACTCCAGACATCTGCATTATGATAGTGTTTTTTTTTGCAACATACAACATACCTTTCTCATTTGCAATTTTATTTCTCCTATTCTCCTTAATTCACCCATAGATTTTCATGTACTTACCGATGATATATAACATGAAAATCCTTATGTCTTAAGGTTTACATAAACCTAATATACCACATTCAATCTAAAGAAAATCAAGTGTGTCTATGTTAAAATTTTTAAATCATTTTGAGCTATTCTGAGTATTATAATCACATATATTGATATTTACTATATTGGTAACTTGGTAATTAAACATGTTAAATTATTAGTCTCTTTTCACAGGTAAGAAAATTGTGATTCAAAGACATAGGACCAAGAAGACAAGCTTTAGAAATTTTCAGTATAAGTTCCTCACTTCTCAGAAGAGTACAATTTTTTTATGTACTCATCAAATATTCACAGCTGCCACCACTAGTGCTTTTTATTTATTTATTTATATTTAATTTTTTCTTTTTTTCACATTAATTCACTATCCATCATTATAGTATACAAAATGAATTTTCCATCCAAAATACACTGTCTATTGGTGCAATAAATCACATCAACATACATACAAATAATTTTCCATTCTTTACGTCTTGTATATTTTGCTTTTTTTTTTTTTTTTTTTTTTTTTGCCATTCTTGATTCCCTATCCCTAACCCTCTGCCCTGTCCAACCCTCCTCCCACATTTTCTCTGGTATCTATGGTTACTTTCTATGCCTTTCCCCCATTTATTTGCTAATGAACTTAATTTGTCTAAATATTTGCAATAGCAAGCACAGCTGATATATACATACACATGAATCCATGTCTGACTTTAGGCATAAACCTCAGTGAGTACAATGAACATACTATGAAATAGTACCTAGCTGGGGCTGTATAGCTTACTGTGGTCATCAAATGCAGTTGTTTATTTTTTTTTAATTTCAATAATAGTTTTAGTGGTTTTTTTTCTTCTGAAATTTTTTTTATTAATTTACATTCATTCCCTGAGCATCTTCACAACCTACTAAATGTGATTTCCCATCTAGAATAAACTACATAGTGGCTTAATCATGCATGTTATCATCCATAATATTCCATTTCTACTTTCATATATATATGTTTTTTACACCATGTCTGACCCTCTGCCCTATTCCACTCTCTTATTACACTATCTCTGCTGTCTACAGTTGTCTTCAATTCCTTTTCCCCCAACATTTTGTTGATCACACAATATCATAAGTAATCTAACTACTTTCAATAGCAAGTTTAGCTGATGGTTTCAAGAAAAGCAGTTTTGAACTGGTAAGGATATTTCCTTGAAACTTAAAGCCTAGAAACAGGTTAGTATTCTGTTCAAATAGTAGGTATATGAAGCTATTGACAGCTGAAGACAGGACAAAAATCCTTCAAACCAGACAACAAAGCTTAGAAGAAAAGCAGCAATATTTTAGTCAAGTCACAGAATGTTGTTTCATCAGTTCAGTCTCATGTACTTAATCTTTCTTCTGTTTCTGTTGAGGTTCGATCTTCCAGATTGAATTCTGGGGTATAATACTCAACTCCAGACTTTGTCCCTACAGTTAAGTTGCCCATTTTCATAGTTTATGAACTCTTATTTCTGTGTGTCCGCATTAATTTTATTGACATAGCACTCCCTTAAGAACTTGGAGATCTGGTCTGGTGCTGGTAAATTCTTTCAGATTTTGTTTATCTAGGAATGTTCGTGTCTTTTCTTCCCACATGAATGATAATCTTGCTGGGTACAGAATTCTCGGTTGAAATTGCTTTTCCCTTAATATTTTGAATATATTTTCCCATTCTTTCATTGCTCTCATTGTTTCCGATGAGAGGTCTGCCGTTAGTCTGATGGGATACCCCTTGTAGGTAACTTGCCATTTTTCTCTTGCCAGTCTTAGTATCTTGTCTTTGTCTGTGGTTTTGGTCAATCTGGCTATAATGTGTCTTGGAGAAGATCTTCTAGGGTTGATTCTATTTGGTGTCCTCTGTACTTCTTGGGACTGAATCTTTGAGTACCTCTCCAGATTTGGAAAGTTTTCTTGCAGGATTTCATGGAATAGATTATCAATGCCCTTATGAGTTTCTTCACCTTCTGGGATGCCTACTATCCGGGTGTTTGGACGTTTAATTGTATCTAGTATTTCTCGTATATTATTCTCAAATTTTTGGGCCATTTTCTCAGTCTTCATGGTGGATTTTTCTAGACCAGCAATTTACTCTTCTACATCTGAGATTCTATTTTCTGTATAATCTAGTCTGCTTTTAATACTTTCAAGGGATATTTTGACTTCTTGTATTATAGCCTTCATCTTTAACAGTTCCATCTGATTCTTTTGTAAAGTGTGAAATTCCTCTTTTAGATCTTGCATGAATTTCCTCACCTCCTGGAACTCTTCAACTCCTTTCTCCTTCCTCTTCAGCAGTTCCTTGTCTCTCTTCTCTTCCATCTTTGTAAGCTTTGCCATAATGAATGTTCTGAATTCTTTATCAGACATTTCCATTGAACTGTGGGTGGATGAAGAGGAGTTGTCCTTTTCCCTTGGAGGAGAGGTATTTTCCTGCTTTCCCATATTACTTGTGGTCCTGCAGCGATTTGTAGTCATCTGGTGGATGGTCGGTTTCTTCCCAAACTTGGAAGTTCAATCTAAGGGTTGAGGAGTGTGTAGAAAAGGAAACAGAGAGAGGTAAACAATAGCAACAACAGAAAAAAAAAGGAAACAGACAAGAAACAAAGAAAAAGAGAAAAACTTCTAATAAAACTAAAAAAAAATTAATATTCAAAAAATTTCAATAAAACCAAAAAATTAGAAAACGGCATGGCGCACTTGTGAGCCACGCAAAATGACTAGATTGCAGGAGCCATGGAGCTATCTCTTGAAGAAGGTCTGTTCTGTTCCTTTCCACCTCTCCAGGGTTGGTAGGGGGAGAAGGAATTATTAATAAGATAAAGGGCTAGGAGGGGCCAACAGGCCCAGAAAGATGCCTCACCTTAAAAAATTTCTAAACAGCAAAAATTAAAAAAAGAGAGAGGAGAGAGAGACAAAGACAGATACAGAGACAGGAGGCCTGAAAGGGGTCTTCCTACCACGCGAGTTTTGTATGCTGGAGGCAATATTATCAGTGAGACCTCTTCATTTCTCCATTTCCCCCAAAATGGCTAGATCGCAGGAGCCATGGAGCTGTCTCTTGAAGAAGGCCTGTTCTGTTCCCTTCCACCTCTCCATGCGAGTTTTGTATGCTGGAGGTAGAATTATCAGTGGGACTTCTTCATTTCTCCGTTTCCCCCAAAATAGCTAGATCGCAGGAGCCATGGAGCTCTCTCTTGAAGAAGGCCTGTTCTGTTCCCTTGACTAGTGCTTTTTATGAAAAGATAACTATTAAAATATGCCTCATACAGTTTGTTACATAGAGAACTATATAAAATCCTAATATCATAAAATCAAGAAGTAAGTCAGAAAAGATGCCAGTTAAAATACTTAGTACAACTACAGCATAAAATATGTTGGCATCATAATTCATCACAAAGTTAAGTTTTATTTTTAAGATAAACATCATAATGATATAAGATATTCTTCAAGAATAGTGGAAGCCAGGGTCCTAGCGTGTTCAGGGAAGCTATGCTCTAAATTCCATCTTCTGGACTCCCAAAATCTTCAGACAAGAAGCCATTTTAAAGCTGAAGTGCATCCTGGCGTGTTCAGGGACGCTAAGCTCTAAACTCCATCTTCTAGACTCCCAAAATATTTAGACAAGGTAGGGCAACCTCCATCTTCTTTCTGTCTTGGGCTGTCTCTGTCTGTCTCACACTCTGTCTCTCTTTAAATTAAAAAAAAATAATTTTAAACCACTTTTCCTCACCTTGGGCCTTTTCTTTTACTTGCTAATTTCAGAAGCCATTTTAAAGCTGAGGTGCATCCTGGTGTTTTCATGCTAAAAAAATTTTTCCCTCTTTTTTGGTACTACTTTTCTAGTTTTCTTTCCTTTTTCCTTATATTTCTTTTAACCTTACTTTCCCACTCTAAGCTTCACTCTCCACACACTGAATGTCTTGATAGGCCTAGGTGCACAGTAGCCTAACACCTGAGTACTTTTAGAGTCATTGAAATCTTCAACACTTAGAGAATCTCCTGCTTTAATGAAGGAATTTGTTTTTATAAATCTGAACGTCTAATCCTTCTGTGTATACCATATTGCAAAGCATTGTGGAGGAGAGATTTTGTCACAAAATGACCAGAAACAACTCTAGAAGCACAAAAAAACATGAGAAATCAAGAAAATATCTCTCCTTTAAGGAAAAAGAAAAATCCCTCATCATCCACAGACAGTACAGTAGAACTCATGGAAATATCTGATAGAGAATTCAGAATATTCATAGTGACAAAACTAAACGAAATGCGAGAGCTGAGAGATAATGAACTACAGAAGATGCAGGAGAAAAGAGACAATGAGTGCCAGGAGGTGTTGAAGTTCTTCCCTGATCTTGAAGAGGAAATACACACCATAAAAACGAATCAAATGGAGCTATGAGAGATGAAGGTTGCCATTCAGGAAATCAAAACCTCCCTCAAAAGTATTAAAAGCAGATTAGTCCATGCAGAAAATCGAATCTAGGATCTTGAAGGCAAAACATTTGATCTAGAAAACAACAGTCAAAAAAACTGTGAAAATAACCCCCAAAAATGCGAATACTATAAGAGAAATACTAGACAGCATTAAGCGCCCAAACATCTGGATAATCGGTATCCTAGAAGGTTAGGAAATTAATAAGGGCATTGATTATCTATTTCATGAAATCTTGGAAGAAAACTTTCCAAATCTAGAGAGGCATTCAGATATCCAGGCCCAATAAATACAAAGGACCCCTAGTAGAATCAACCCAAGAAGATCTTCTCCAAGGCACAGTGTAGCCAGACTGGCCAAATTTACAAAGACAAGACACTAAAATTGGCCAGAGAGACACGTCAGAATACTTATAAAGGTTATCCAATCAGGCTAACTTCAGACCTCTCATCAGAAACAATGTGAGCAAGGAAAGAATGGGAAAATATATTCAAAATGTTAAGTGAAAAACAGTTTCAACCAAGAATACTATACCCATCAAGATTATCTTTCATATGGAAAGAAGGAATAAAAACATTCTCAGATAAACAAGACCTGAAAGAATTTGCCAATAGCAGATTCACTCTTCAAGAAGTTCTGGAAGGAGTCCTCTACCAGGAAAACTAAAGACACATGCAGAAATAAGAGAACAAAAGGCAGCCAAGAAAATAACCAATGTAATGCGAGGGACAAGAAATATCAATAACAACATTCAATGTTAACTTCCAGGATTTAAATGGAAAGATTGCACCACAGTAACACTTTACATTCAACAGAAGAGAGTTTGAACAGAAGACTGAAATGGTGAAATTGAATTTTATGAATTTTGAGTAAAACATTACTGATTTCTTTTTTTAACTATGCTTTGTTTTCCCAATTTAAACATTTTATTTATTTGGGGTTTTTTTAGAGAGATTTTTGCTATAGGGCACATGCACTAGCCAGACAGACAGAGAGAGACATAGAGACAGAAAGCGAGAAATCACCCCCCAGGGGGAATGGTCACGCCGCAATCCCTTCTCCTCCATTCTCCTCTCGGGATGTTGGGCACGCACGCACACGTGACCGGCGTGAGTTTTAAGCCACCGGGTCCGGGACACGAACCGCGGTCAACTACATGGGAGTCCAGCGACATAGCCATTACGCTAACTGCTGGTTCCCTAAACATTTTATTTTCTTTTGAGTTGTTGATAGTTCAGTAATTTGTTAAAATAGTTTTATTGCTTGTTTATTTAAATGGAAACAAAACGTTTTTTCATTCCTGATTCCTCTTGAATTGGAAATATTTGGGAGTATTCTTATTTTGTGGCAGGAGGGTTATTTGTATAAGTTCAATAATGCTTGTTCATTGAATCAGAAGTTGGAAATACTCATTATTGACAGGACATTCACTGGAATGTCATACCTGAAGATTAATCAGAAAACTATGGAACGAAGGTGGATCTCAAGTAAGCTAACAGAAGCTCTTAGAAAGATGGCCTAGCACCATAAACAGTTCTGCCTGGCAGAGAGGATTAGAGAAGATATATGAAAGAATTTATAACATAAATAACCTAGAATTTTCCAACCCAGCATTGTAAGCAGTAGAGATTGCAAAAGAGCAACCACACCAGATGATTATTTAGAGAGAGACTTTGAAGGAAGGAAAAGGGACTGATCTTTGCTAGCAGATGTATATCACAGAATACTTGGTAGGCAGGGCTGTATTGAGAAGGTTTGTGTGTGACTTGTGTGTTGGACATTTGCGTTTCAACAGTTTGAGTGGTTGACATGAAAATATTTTCTCAAAAATATTTAAAACCATACTGTTTCTGTTGTTATAGGGTCACAAACAAAATTATACAAAATTATAAGAAATATTTTGAACATTATCTTTAAAATTCAGTATTCTGAAATTTTGATAGTTGTTTATTAACTGTCAAGAACTATGGAGTATGAGCGAAAATTTTTGATATGTAAAGTAATTGTGAAAAAATGTAAAAATAAATAAATAAGTGGGGAAAAAGTTGATCTATAACATAAATAAATAAATTTCTTTTCCTAAAATAAAATAATACAATACATAAAAAAGAATATTGGAAGCCAGATGTCAGCACAACCCTAAAATGCAGTACCTCTATGAGATAAAATATAATGGAAAGTTTGCCAGTTCACGTCCAGAGACCTCCCAGAGTAAGTCAGGCAAATGTGCCCATGACCCAGGGCTGACTAAAGAGCTGAGGGTAGATTGCAGCATCAAGTCCCTGCCCACGGCTGCTATAGCTCTCTTTCTCCTTATCTGTATTTTTCACTCATAGAATAAATAAATAAAACCCTTTTATAAAAAATTAATAAAATACATTTGTCTATAAAATTAAGCTAGGCATTAAATACAATTACAATTAAACTAGAGTCACCTGGACAGAGAAAACATTAAAATATTATTACTAATACTGAGAAGAGATAACAAAAACACAAGCATATCTTAAGAGCGAACTACTCAAATTCAGTTAAAAAATTATCTTTCAAGCCATTGAGAGATGAAAGAAATAATGTTTAGTGTTACTATATATACATCAACCAATCAGAACAGATGCCACATACTGCATATTCATCAACTTCCAGTCTGTAAGTATGCCATATGGGAAAAAATATATATATATAAGGGTGATGTATTTTAATAAATACTGATAAATTTACAATATTGAGCTAATGGTGTTAAAACAGACGTTAGATTATTAAACAAATTTAAATATACAAATTTAAATATCAAGTTATCTGCTATTTCAAAAGCACAATACTATAACATTACAGTATAAAAAGCAATTCCTCCAGGGAACCAGCAGTTAGCGTAATGGCTATGTCGCTGGACTCCTACATAGTCAACCGTGCTTCGCGTCCCGGACCCGGTGGCTTAAAACCCACACCGGGAGCGTGTGCGTGCGTGCCCAAGATCCTGAGAGGAGAATGGAGGAGATTGGATTGCGGCGTGGCCATCCCCTCTGGGGGGTGATTTCTCGCTTTCTGTCTCTCTGTCTCTCTCTGTCTGTCTGGCTAGCGCACGCTCCCTATAGTGAAAAACCTCTCAAAAAAATAGCAATTCCTCCATAGGAATTTTACAGTTTCATTGGCATTTTTGCACTCTAATGTATTTCAACTAACTTTCAAACTAACATTTCTGGACTAAATCCTTTGCATGTTACAGTTTTGTTTTGAATCTATGAAAGCTACAGTAAAAACTAAACAATTTTATAGCACAGCTCACAGAAGCAGATGTCATTATTAAGAAGAGTTGAATCAAATCTGGTACTATTGGTTTCAAGAGAAAAAGAATGAAATTGTCTATGTTCCAATCTGTTGGCTATATCTAAAAATCCCAGAGTATGACCAAGATACAACTCCTCCCTTGGATCAAAATCCACATGCTATATTCCAAAAGTATTGTAAACATTATGCTAACTAGTTTGAAACATTTGCCTAAGCTTATAGCATGCAGGGAATAAAGGATGAAAACAGAAAAATATGATGAGATGACCAAAGTCATCTCTGTCTCACCTTGTCCCCACATGGAGCACATGTTGCACTTGCATGTACATGGCAAGAACACCACAGCACTCACTGTGGAGCCACGTATATGCTGACTTAGAGCACTTCACACACTGCATCTCTGGATGCACAGCTGTGCTGTACAAAAGTGGGATACAACCAGCAAGCAGGCAACTTATTTCAACTCAACACCAGGGGATGGATGGTCTTTCTTCCTTCCTTTGCTTTCCTTTTCCTCCCTCCCTCAATTCCTTTCCTCTTACCTCTCTTCCTTTCTTTATCTCTTTCTCTTTCCTTTTCATTTTCTTTCTTTCTCTTTCTCTCTCTCTTTCTTCTTTCTTTCTTTCTTTCTTTCTTTCTTTCTTTCTTTCTTTCTTTCTTTCTTTCTTTCTTTCTTTCCTTCCTTCCTTCCTTCCTTCCTTCCTTCCTTTCTCTTTCTTTCTTCTTTCTTTCTTTCTTTCTTTCTTTCTTTCTTTCTTTCTTTCTTTATCTTTCTCTCTTTCTTTCTCTCTTTCTTTCTTTCTTTCTTTCTTTCTTTCTTTCTTTCTTTCTTTCTTTCTTTCCTTCCTTCCTTCCTTCCTTCCTTCCTTCCTTCCTTTCTCTTTCTTTCTTCTTTCTTTCTTCTTTCTTTCTTTCTTTCTTTCTTTCTTTCTTTCTTTCTTTCTTTCTTTCCTTCCTTCCTTCCTTCCTTCCTTCCTTCCTTCCTTCCTCTTTCTTTCTTTCTTTCTTTCTTTCTTTCTTTCTTTCTTTCTTTCTTTCTTTTTCTTCCTTCCTTCCTTCCTTCCTTCCTTCCTTCCTTCCTTCCTTCCTTTCTTTCTTTCTTTCTTTCTTTCTTTCTTTCTTTCTCTCCTTCTTTCTCTTTCTCTGTCTTTCTTTCTTCTCTTTCTTTCTCTTTTGATTGCCAGTGTCTTGAAAAGCATGCACTCATTACAGAGAAAAAGCACCCCAGGATATGGGGTGATTGCATTACAATCCTTTTTACTCCATTTCTACTTCTCTCAGGATTTTAGGTACACATGCATGTGGGGAACTTTTCAAGACACTGGGGTTTGGATTTGAATTGAAGTAGGCCTTGTGGGATCAGGCTCTCTGTACACAACGCTTAACTGCTGAGATAAAAAGCTGGATCTTTCTTTTCTCTTCATTTTTAAATTTAATTCTAATTTTTAAAAGTATCAGGGGATAATGGGTAAACAATTTTGCCTAAACCCAAGATCTATTTATGAACTTAGTGCTTCATGAAATACCTATTGTATGGGAGAAGTATTATGTTTGACCAGGTGACTAGGTAAGTTCCCTGATGGGCTATTTAAGCGGAGACCTGAATAAAAAGTGTAAGAGAGATGTGAAGTTTGCATGGATGAGGAGTATTACTGGCACCATGATTAGTAAGAACAAAGCAGGATTGTGATTAAGAGTTTGAGGAACTTCAGGAAAACCAGTGAGGGTGCAGAGTAGAAAAAGATGAGGCCAGAGAGTCCTAGGTAACCATATCATCTCAGGCCTAGGAAGTCATTTATTATTTCTATGAAGTAAGATAATATAAAACTCAAAACTTGACATTCCCTAATAAAAACATACAATTAATATTTAAAGAATACTTATAGATAAAAACTAAATTAAATACATGCACTCAACAGAAAGAGACAGAGGGAGAGAGAGAAAGTGAGAAATCACTCCCCAGAGGGGATGGCCATGCCACAGTCCCTTCTCCTCCATTCTTCTTTTGGGGATTTTGGGTACAAATGCACATATGCCCAAAGTATTTTTTTTAATTTTTAATTTTCATTTAATCACTGTACATCTTTACAGAGGACTACATGCTTTTTCTCAGTATGAATATAGTGCATATTAGTCAAGTCAAAGACATTACCTTATACCTTATTATCAGCAGATAACTTTTTATTTTTGCATTTTTAAGAGAGATTTTTACTATATGCACATACATGCACTTGGCAGAGACACAAAGAGAGACAGTGGAGAGAGAAAGTGAGAAATCACCCCTCTAGGTGTTATGGCCATGCTGCAATCCTTCTCCTCCATTCTCCTCTCAGCATTTTTTTTTTTTTTTTTTTTGAGAGGTTTTTTCGCTATAGGGTGCGTGAGCTCACCAGACAGACAGAGAGAGACATAGAGACAGAAAGCGAGAAATCACCCCCCAGGGGGGATGGTCACGCCGCAATCCCTTCTCCTCCATTCTCCTCTCGGGATCTTGGGCACGCACGCACACGCGCTGGCGTGAGTTTTAAGCCACCAGGTCCAGGATGCGAACCGCGGTCGACCACGTGGGAGCCCAGCGACATAGCCATTACGTTAACTGCTGGTTCCCTCCTGTCAGGATTTTGAACATGAACATATACATGCCCGGTGTGAGTTTCAAGCTACCAGGTCCAAGACTCAAACCACAGTCGACCATGTGGGAGTCCAGCACCACAACCACTATGCCACCTGCTAACCCCTCACCTTTGTGTCTATTAAATGTTTAGTTTCTTTCTTTTACTGGTCCCCTTCTCCAACTCCCTTATTACCCACCCCCTATTACCTATCCTCTATTACCTACCCCCTCCTATACTGTCTCTAGCCCCCGTGTTTTTTGAGCCACTGTTCTGGGACTTGAACTATGGAGTCAGTCAGGTGACATCCAGTGCCTCAACCACCATGCCCCCTGCTGGCCCCACAACATTAATCCTTAGCAATAACCATAGAACAGCTAACATTTTACCCTTGTTATTATAACAACATCATCATTCAAATAGTATGCCTGCATGGTCCTTTGAAGCATGGGCTGCTCTTGAAAGTAATTTACAATCTTTATCTTTGACCTGTGAAATGAAATTGCAATGGAACTCTTCCAGAAGCCAGAAACTTCTTCCAATGATACATTTTTAATTCCAGCTCTACTGTTGTCTTAA
This sequence comes from Tupaia tana, assembly GCA_026018925.1. NCBI lineage: Eukaryota > Metazoa > Chordata > Mammalia > Scandentia > Tupaiidae > Tupaia > Tupaia tana. The sequence continues at coordinate 56,681,586 of JAKSZU010000001.1, forward strand.
AGATTATTTCAATTTTTTATTACCTACAATTGAAATGTTAATAAATATCTGCTACATTTATAAGCATTGAATTAAATAGTAGAATTTGTGGATTGATATTTCTTTGAAAACACTGGTTGTCATGAAGAGTCTTCTCATTAAAAGAATATCCTTACTTCTTCCTGCACAGAAACTGTACGAGTTCTCCTTTGCTCTTCTCTGACTCTTCAAATGTAGATATTATGTACAATATACTGAAAGTTACAGAAACTGTGACTGTCGCTCCTCTTCCTCCTATAAAAATGCAGTCAGGGGGCCAGCAGGAAGCATGGTGGACATGGCCGACCTCAATTGCGGTCCCAGACCTGGCAACTTGCTTTCTCACTTTCTCTCTCTCACTCTGTCCCTCTCTGGTCAAATTAAAATAAATAAATAAAGTTAAATAAAGTAATTCTTTTCGAAATGCTGTCAGTTCTGTTCCACATTACACAGATTTATCCCTTCTTCCATCTTCCTTACATTTTCTATCTGCATCTGCCTGCAGATATTTCTACACCCCCAGGAAAAGCAAAAGAAGAAAACTCAGTACTCTGAATATTTGATTGATTCCTGATATTACTAATTTTTTTTTTTTTTTTTACAGATATCTCTACTCCATTAAAATGCTTGCGGTTCTTCCTTTACTATAACCTCAAGCCTTCTCACCGTTAGAGTCCGATGCCAACAGCTCTAACATCGGCAGAAGCTCGCCATCATTTCCTCTATCCTCGCCTGTGCAATGATGTTTTACCTTCTTTGCTATATCACACTGCTTTCTCTTTATTGTGAGAGCTTGGCATATAGCAAGTACTCAATAAGAATTTACTTTTGTTACTCATCTATTAAAAAAAAGGATTGTCTGAAAACTCACAACGCATTTTTGCAAAGAAAAACAGAAAAATACATCATGACCTTTCTGACAATCCAATATATTTGAATTGCTAGGGCAAATACAATCTTTAATACATAATAAAACTGAACCTTTGATATTTTAAGTCAATGGTACATTATTACCAAATAACAAAGCTGTGAGTAGAAATAAATGCCCATTTCAGGCTACCCGGCTGTACATAATGACAAAAGACAACATACATGAAAATCTATTAGGGCAGATCCTGTAGCATAGTTGCTGAGGGGAGATAGTAAATGACTAACAGAGGTATGAATCTCGGCCCCAGCACTTTAAATAAACATGCCCAGCATGTGTTCATGCCTCAATTTTGAAAGGATAGAAAAATGAAAGAAAAAGGATTGCAGTGTGACCATGTTCCAGTGGGGAGTACTTTCTTCCTCTCTTTCTCTCTTTTTCTGGCAAGCACAAACACCACTCACTTGCAATAGAAGAAGAAGAAGGAAAAACAAAACAAAACAAAACAAACAAACAAAAAACCAACAAGAATAAGGAGAAGGAAGAGGAAGAAGGAGGGAGGAAGAAAGGGATCCAGAAAGCCTCCCACTGACCCTTGGTAGGCAGAATTTAAAGAGAGAATCTGGCAATCTGGCAAATAAAAGGAGCTGCAAGACAAAGATACAGTTTGAAAACAATGACTTTTAAAGAAGGAATTTGCAAAAAAAAAAAAAAAATCGTTTTGTACAAAGTACCATCTATAAAATATGGATATGTGCCTTTTCTGTAAGTCGATGATCTCTTCTGCCTTTTGGTGAAAATAGTCCATCATTTTATAGTCCGATTATTTCCTGTTAGAGTAGTTTGTCTGCAGTGACTGAAATTGAAAGAACCTTTTTTCTGGCCTTTCATTCACCTGACATTGGCACTCAGCTCTCTCAGATGGTGGCCAGGTCTTACTGGCTCCCCACCTCTGCAGCCACAGCCAACAAGGCCAGAACACAGAACCAGAAGTATGAGTGGGAGTTATGGCCCTGAACTGTGCTCCATGACCTGGACTTGTTTTCGTGATCTTTGAATATCCGTTTCCTCAAGTGGGACTGACAGTAACAAAATGAAGACCTGAAAACTTACTATTCATAGAGGTTCAAAAGAATCAGAAGGAGTTAATAAGATCATAAACTTACAACAAAGATTTGCAAAGTATGTGGAAAGAAATTTAAAGCTATGTAGGTTTTTTTATGATGAGTCAGGAAAATGTGTAGTACTGTGAATAATTTCCAGTAAACTATGAAATTGGCTGTGCTTTAACTGTCACAGGTGTTATTCCACAAGGTGCCCTGGGGGAGAACAATTTATTTTATGGCTGCCAGAGCACATTTGATTCACATCCTGTCTCTTCTGTTGTTTTTAAATGTATCATATTTATCAGATAAGCATTTTTTTAGATGGGCTGAAAATCATCCATCTTGTAAGGATCCTTTCCTCTAGAGATTTGAAGAAAGAATTCTAGAGATACACGAGTCTGGATGCAAAGAAAATTCACACCTTTACAATCACTAATCCTTGAAAGAAATTCTGTATCTTTTCTTCCTTGATGCATGTAAGCATAAACTAAAATAGCGTTAGTAATATCTATGGATTTGTCACCAGTATAAATCACAGACACTGTCATATCAGTTTTATGATTGTTGCAGGTATCCGGAAATAACTTTTTGATCACCAGAGTTTCAAAACTACACTTATTAGGCACCCACAGACCTTAGTAGTTAGATGTGTTAGTAAAGAAGTACACGTATTATTGCATTACAAATTTGTTTTTAATATTTAGATAACCGAACTTCAATATAAGCTATTTCTTTAGTAATCTATGCATTTTACTTTGGGTGTTTATAAACATTATTCTAATGAAAGAACCGTAGACGTTACCATACTACCAAGATATCTAAGATACGTAAAATAGTAGATAGCCATAGATCTGAAGAGCAGTGATTTTCAAACTTGAGTGTGCATCAGAATCTCCTGGAGAACTTCTTTTTCATTTTTTAAAATATTTTTAACTTTTTTAATACTTAATCACTGTGCATATTTACAGCATACACAATGGATTTTCCAATTATGAGTGCATTGTATATTAGTTAAGTCAAAGATAGTAGCACATAATTTATCATCACCAGAAAATTTATTGTTTTTGTGTTTGCTAAATGATTTGGCTTCTTCTCCCCTCCCCTACAATTCCTTATTAAATTGAGCTCACTCCTAGAGTTCCTGATTCATCCTATCTGGTGGAACTCAAGAAACTTCATTTTGAAAAGGCTCCCAGGTGATGCCATTACATATGCTGCACCTAATACAATTTTAAAATGACTGCACCAGCATTTCTCTGAAGAAAGAATGAGAAGGTCTTACACTTAAAGCTAGAATTATTTTAAAATATTGCTAGAATTTTGGCAAGTTCTGAGGTCTGCAGGTGGCATGGTAGTTAAGAGCCCTGCACTCCTACATGGCCCAATGTGGTTCAAGTCCTGGACATGGTGGCTTGCTTTCTTACTTTCTCTCTCTTTCTCTCTCTCTCTCTCTCAGACACACACACACACACACACACACACACACACACAGTTCCTCTCTAGTCAAATTAAAATAAATAAATAAATATTAAAAAAATAAATCTTTAGAAAAAAGATGTCACATTCTAAAGGATTTGGAGACCACACAGATTAAGAAATGCTCAAATGATTTTTTTGCTATCAGATGGTATGAAGCCCATTTTAGAAAGTTTCATATCATATAATGATAACATTACAAATTAGTAGACAATTTCAGCAATTGTATTTACCACTAACACGTCTTTACATAGATCAAAGAGAAATCTGTAAGTAGTTAGGATGCTATATTTCAAAAACCAAACCAGAATGGATTTGTCTTTTAATATTTTCAAATGTACATTCTTCAAAAGTCAGTGTCTCTAAGTGTACCACGCATGTGAAGTCTTACTTCCAAGTAAAGAGCCATCTGTTGTAAAGATACAGAGCTCATCCTATTCCTCTTATTCTTACTCAGAACACTTTTCAGAAAGCTGTCCAAGAGAAAATGTTAAGTCCAATTGTTTAGATCTTGATGTGAACAGATGAATGGTTAAAGTATCTTTATGTGTATAATTGATTTAAATTCCAAAGGTTGATTTTACATTTATAATTCAGTTAGTCCGGCTACAGATTAGATTAGATGCCTCTGGAGTCTTTCACTTCCTCTTGAACATGTCTATTTCTTCTCAGGCAAATGTATACTAAAAAAAAAAATTGTGTAGTGATAAATTGTCTTGTTTTACAGCCTTTCTTCCTTGTGACTGTGCATTTTTCCTTAACATTAGTGCCTGTATTGTATGTGTGGGTGTTAGATTAGATTATGCATTTAGTAATCCTTCTGAGCCAAAGGAAGAAACAGATGCAAACAAACATAGGTGATGTGACTGTGAGTATACATATGTGTTATTTTGTCAACAGTATGTTCTAGAAATTGATGCCCGCTTGGAATCCTAACATTATTCCAATCTTCTGGGCCCAATGTACACATGTTCTTTTATCTATACAGCCAACACAGTAAAAGAGAAAGGGACCTTTGACTAAATATAGAAAGCACCAAAAAGTAAGAAAAAATACGGAGAACTAGCATTAATGTGTTAAATAGAAACAAATGTAGATACTCAAAAAAATATCTCTAGGATGATGTGTGACTGCCCAAGCTCAGGATGGATCTACACTACTAAATCTATGGGAAAATCAACAATCAAATAGGTTTAGTAAATTGAAGTAAGTCCTGCCAAATTTAACTGCAGGCTTTTAGCATTTGAGAAGCTGAATACAAAGCCACTTTGATTTCTCAAAGGATAAGGCCTGGATCATTTCACTGTTAAACGTTATTTTTTTTTTTAACTGACAAAAGAAGCAGCAGGGAAAATGATTGAAATACAGATGCTAAACTATAAAAGAAAATGATTTCTTGGTGTTCTTTCTATCAAAATAAATGAAAGCTTTCATTAGCATCCAAGATCTGCAAGACATTCCAAGATTTATTCTAGTTTAGAGAAAAAGCAATTGGGAAAGTATTAGTAGAACCTTTGTCATCTTTAAGCTTTTCAAAATGTACCAAGGAGGATGAGAAATAAATACTCATAATCACTTGATTAATTTGATATTGTTCATCTTTACATAAAAAGATAAGAAAAAGATGATGTAGTTCTGAAACTTACATTACTTATTGTTGCATCATTATTTAATATTGTCTCATTTTCTTACCCATGGGATCCATTTTCTGAGTGATTGATTTCAGTTAAATAATTCACTACATTTGCTATAAAAGAGGAAAGTCCTCATCTTGGAGAAATATTTTGAATTTTTAGATATACTTTAAAATTTTCGAGGAGAGCAAGTGAGCAAGTGAGAGAGAGAGAGAGAGAGAGAGAGAGAGGAAGCTCATTCGATCATTCAAGGGGGAGGAGAGGCAGAGCTGTTGTTGATAGGGTCACACCATTGTGATCCTCTGTTCCAACCTCTCAACTAGCCAGGATTACAGGAGCATGTCTCTGCATCTGCCCTGTCCAGTTTTATCTAAGATCCAAACATAAGTCTCCCATATAGCTGCAGTCTCATGCAGCAGTGCCTTACTGCTAATACTTGGGCTGCAAATTTTAAATACATACTTAAAATCATTAACACACATGGAAGGATTTTAGAGCATCTCTTTGTGAAATTGTAAGCTAAGGCTTTCTAAGTAACTGATCTTGGAGGCAAGCATCGACTAAAGGAGTTTTAGAAAACCAATTGATTTCTTGAATTCTTGACAATAATTTATGGGAAATGAAAAATATGGAAAAAGCAAATAAGCAGAAAATGGAAAAAGGAATAAGGGTGAAATGTTTTAAAGGAGAAACAGACTGGCACATGCAGTATTTAGTTGCATAGAATTCTGAGTTAGAAAGGCCAGCATGGAAATTGTGTCATTTTTTAAAAAATCTCTCCCAAGTTGCATAACTTGTTGAGTCTTCATTTATTTTGCTCATTAGCAAAGAAGTAAACGTAACTAATCTTAGAACTTTCATATGAATTAAATTTGTTAAGATATTTGTAATGTCTAGTGGAATACTTAAAACTGTAGGACATTTTGAGTTGACTCAGTGGTACGGCAAAAATGTGCCATTCAAGAGAAGACAGATCTTCCATGGCAACTGCAGTTTGAACCCCCAATCCCAGTAAGTAGGAAACAAGTTCGACATGTGCACAAGGCCCAAGACCTGACTGCTTAGAGGACTGGAGGAAAAGGATCATGATTTAATGCTGTGGACCACGCTCTCTCTCTCTCTCTCTCTCTCTCTCTCTCTCTCTCTCTCTCTGACACTCACATGAGCACTGTCATGATTATTTTTTTAAATTAAAGAACATTTTTATGTACACAGTTTTAGGATTGGGTTTGTTAAACAGCTACTATGTTTTAAGCATTTTGCTAGACATTTCATATTAAAAATCACTATTTAAATTTTATGTCCCAAACTTTTACTTAGCTGGACGTGGCAGCTTGCTTTCTCACTCCTCACCCCCTGTTACTCTCTGGTCAAATTAAAATAAATGAAGTTATATATAAAGTAGTTCTTTTAAAAAAAACTTCAGACTATTAACAGTGACAAAACTAAACGAGATGCAAGAGAAAAAGAGACAATGAGCTCCAGGAGATGGGGAAGTCCTTCCATGATTTGAAAGAAGAAATAGAAACCTTAAGAAAGTATCAAACGGAACTGTTAGAGATGAAATTTGTAATACAGGAAATGAAAACCTCCCTCAAAGGTATTGAAAGCAGATTATATTATGCAAAAGATTAAATCTTGGTTGTAGAAGACAAAACCTCTGACATAGAACAAATCACAAAAAAGACTGAGGAAAAAAAACAAACTCCAAAAATGAGAATAATATACGAGAAATACTAGATACCATTTAATGTCTAAACATCTGGATAATCAGTATCCTAGAAGGTGAAGAAATTAACAAGGACATTAATAATCTATTTTATGGGGGACCAGCAGTTAGCATAATGGCTATGTCGCTGGACTCCCACATAGTTGACTGCGGTTCGAGTCCCGGACCCGGTGGCTTAAATTCACGCCGGGCGCGTGTGCGTGCGTGCCCAACATCCCGAGAGGAGAATGGAGGAGAAGGGATTGCAGCATGGCCATCCCCCCAGGGGGGTGATTTCTTGCTTTCTATCTCTCTGTCTCTCTCTGTCTATCTGGCGAGTGCACGCGCCCTATAGCAAAAACCTCTCAAAAAAAAAAAATCTATTTTATGAAATCCTGCAAGAAAACTTTCCAATACTAGAGAAATATTCAAACATGCAGATACCAAAAATACAAAGGACCCCAAATAGAATCAACCCAAGAAGATCATAGCCAGAATGACCAAAACCACAGATACAGATGAGATACTAAAATTGTCAAGAGAGAAATGTCAAGTTATCTACAAAGGTTCCCTCATCAGGCTAACTTTGAACCTCTCACCTAACACAATGCAAGCAAGGAAAGAATGGGGAAATATATTAAAATTCTAAAAGGAAAAATAACTTCAACAAAGATCACTATACCCAGCAATATTGTTCTTCAGATGGGAAGAAAAGATAAAAACATTTTCATATAAACAAAACCCTAAAGAATTTACCACCAGACCAGCTCTTTAAGAAGTTATAAAGGGTGTGCTATACCAGGAAAACTAACGACAGACAGACAGAAATAAAATTCAAAAAAGAAAAAGATAATGTCCAACTTAACAGTAGGAACAATTAGGAACAATAATAATAATATAATAATAACAATAATAATAATAATAACATTGAATATCAATGGATTAAATTCTCCAATCAAGAGACACAGACTGGTTGAAAAAAAAAATCCCCCAGAAACCCTCTATATACTTCCTGCAAGAAATACACCTCATGGATAAAGACAGGCACAGACTAAATATGAAGGGCAGGGAACAAAGGTAGTACATGTAACTGAAAACCAAAGAAAGTCTGGAATAATGATACTGATCTCAGGCAAAAAAGACTTTAAGACAAAAACTGTAAGAAAAAAACAAAGAAAGGCAGTATATAGCGTAAAAGGGCTAATCTATCAAGAAGATTTATTGCTTATAAATATCTATGCTACCAACTCAGGGTCACCCAAATATGTAAAAGAAAGATTGCTAGACCTGAAAGTAGAGATAGAGATAGACTGCAACACACTAATTGTTGAGGATCTCAACACTCCATTCTCTCCTTTATACAGATCATCTAGACAAAAAATAAGCAAAGAGACACAGGATCTAAACGATACTATACATCAAACAGACTTGACAGACATCTATAGAACATTCCATGCAAAATCCATGAAATATACATTTTTCTGACCCCTACATGGAACATTTTCAAAGAATGACTACATGATAGGACATAAAACAAGCCTTTACAGATTCACAGGCATAGAAACTATATCCAGCATCTTCTCTGACCATGATGGAATTAAACATGATATCAGTTTCAGGAAAACCTTATTGAAAATACACAAACACAAGGAAACTAAACAACTTACTACTGAATGATTTCACAACTAGTGAAAAAATTAAGACTGAAACCAATAGATTCATGGAAACCAATGACATGAGTCTCCATAATCTATGGACACAGCAAAAGTAGTCATAAAAGGGAAGTTCATAGCAATCAGAGTGAATAAGAAAAAGAAGGAGAGGTAGCAAATGGAAATCTAACATCATGAATCAGGGAATTGGAGAAAGAATTAAAAAAATCCAAAAAATCCAGGAGAAAAGAAATAATAAAGATTCAAGCAGAAAAAATAAAAAAGAAAATAAACAAACCATGCAGAAAATAAATGAAAGCAAAAGCTGTTTCTTTTAAAAGATAAACAAGATTGACACACCATTAGCTAGATTAACCGAGAAGAAGAGAGATAGGAGCCAGATAATCAAATTATACAGGCAATATTACAACAGACACAATAGAAATATAAAACATTATACTATAAGTGACTGTATGCCAACAAACAAGAAAACCTGGAAGAGATGGACAAATTCCTGGACACATTTAATCTACCAAGATTGAATCAGGAGGACATAGAAAGCCTGAATAGACCCATAACAAGCAATGAGATTGAATCAGTAATAAAAAAACTCCCAAAAAAGAGGGACGGGTTCATTTCTGAATTCTACAATACTTTTAAAGAAAAGTTAACCGCCATTCTATTCAAATTATTTCCACAGATCCAAAAGGAAAGACCCCTCCTAAATTCATTGAATGTAGCCTCCATAACCCTCATTCCCAAAACAGACAAGGACATAACAAGAAAGGAAAACTACAGACCAATATCTCTGATGAATATAGATGCAAAAAGTCTCAACAAAATACTAGCATATTGTATCCAACAGCACATTAAAAAGATTATTCAGGGACCAGCAGATGGTGTAACGGTTATGTCACTGGACTCCCACTGGATTATAGTCAATCACAGTTCAAATCCCAAACCTAATGGCTTGAACTCACACAGGGTATGTGTGTGTGCATATGTGTGCGTGTGTGTGTGTGTGTGTGTGTGTGCACGTGCACGCGTGCGTGCACATGCCCAAAATCCTGAGAGGAGAATGGAGGAGAAGGGATTGTGGCATAGCCATTTCCCCAGGGGGAGATTTCTCACTTTCTGTCACTTTGTCTCTCTCTGTCTCTCCAGCGAGCACACATGCCCTATAGAAAAAATATTTCTTGAAAAAGTAAATTATTCATCATCATCACGTAGCCTTTATTCCAGGGATGATAAGGTGGTTTGACATACAGAAAACAATAAGTGTAACACACCATATTAACAGAAGGAAAGATAAAAACCATATGATGATTTCAATCAATGCTGAAAAAAGCATTTGACAGAAGACAACATTCTTTCCTGATTAAGACTCTTAAAAAATCAGCATAGAAGGGTCATTTCTCAACACAGTAAAAGTCATGTATCAAAAAACTGTAGCTAACTTTATATTTAATGGGAAAAAGCTGAAAGGTTTTCCATTAAAACTGATTCAAGACAAGGCTTTTTACTTTCTCCACTCCTTTTCAACATAGGGCTGGAAGTCCTAGCCAATGCAATCAGAAAAGAGAATAAAATAAAGGGCTTTCAAATAGGGAAAGAAGAGGTGAAATTATCTCTACTTGCAGATGACATGAATGTATACATAGATGATCCAAAGGTATCCACAAAAACCTTCTGGAAGTAAATAATTAATACAAAAAGGGGCAGGATACAAAATCAACACACAAGATCTATAGCATCTCTATATACAAACAAGAAGCAGACTGAGGTAAAACTGAAGAAAATAATCCCATTTACCATAGCCACAAAAAGTATAAGATACCTAGGAATAAATCTAACCAAAGAAGTCAAGATCTCTACAAGGAAAACTATGAAAACTTAAAAAAAGGAATTAAAAAAAAATCACACACACACACAAGGACATCCCATACTACTCCAGGATCAGAAGAATTAATATAATCAAAATGGCAATTATACCCAAATTAATCTAAATATTTAACACAATCCCAATCAAAATACCAGAGACATTCTTCACAAATTTAGAAAATATATTAAAAAAATTTGTCCAGAATAATGAAAGACCCTTTATTGCTAAAGTGATCCTGTGCAAGAAAAGTGGAATAGGAAGCATCTCACTCCCTGACCCCAAAATATATTATAAAACTATGATAATCTAAACAGAATAGTATTGGCACAAAAACAAACATATGGACCAATGGAGCTGAATAGAGACCCCTGAAAAAAAAATCTCCAAATACACAGCCAACTGATTTTTGACTAAGTGTACCAGTCAATCCAGTGGGAAAAAGAATATCTCTTTAGCAAATGATGCTGGGAAAACTGGGTATCCACCTATAGAAAGATGAATCTGGACCTCTCTCTCAGCATTAACAAAAAATCAACTCAAAGTGGATCTAAGATCTAAACCCAAGACCTCAAATTATAAAACACTGTTGGAAAACACTTAGGAAACTCTGGGAGACATTGGGATAGACAAAGACTTATTAAGTAAGCCCCACAAAGCCCAGGCAATAATCCCAAACATAGAAAGTCATATTACATCAGATTAAGAAGTTTCTTCATAGCAAAAGACACAGTAATTAGTGTGGATCAACAATCTTCAGAATGTGAGGATATATTTGTAAACTATGTGTCAGATAAGGGACTGATAACTAGAATACACAGGAAACTCAAGCTGCTTACCTGGAAAAAAAAAAAAAAAAAAGTTAAGAAAAAGACCAAGCCAATCAAAAGACAAGAAAAATGAGTTGAACAAGCAACTCTCTAAGGAAGACACACCAACAGCCAAAAAACATATGAAAAAATTCTCAACATCTATTATGATAAGAGAGATGCAGATTGAAACCACAATGGCATACCACATAATCCCAGTCAGAATGGCAAAGATTAAAAAAAAACAGAAAGTGATAGGTACTGGTGGGGATATGGTGAAAGGGGAATTCTCCTACACTGTTGGTGGTAATGTAAATTGATGGGTCTAGCTACTGTGGAGAATAATATGTAGGTTCTTCAAAGATCTACAAATAGAACTACCATATGATCCAGCATTTCCACTCCTGGGTATCTACTCAAAAGATAGGAGAATGCTCAGTGAGAAAAGTTCCTGCATATCTATGTTTATTGTGGCATTATTCACTATTGCTAACACATGGAACTAACTCAAATGTCGCTGAACAAGTGAATGGATTGAAAGTGTGGCACATATATTCTATGGAATACTACTCAGCCATATACTCTACGGAATACTACTCAGCCATTAAAAAACAAGATCCTGGCATTTGATAGAAAGTAGACAAATATGGAAGATTTACTACTGAGAAAGCAAGCCAGGAAAAAAAAAGGAAAGAGAGACGTTGCATGTCTCCACTTAACATATACCGACTGCCTGCACTCTATGGAAGAAACAGAAAGACTAGAGGATATAGAAGCATGGAAAATGATTAAGGATATTGAAGACAGTGTGACAAGAGGATGCAAGATGGGGGAGAAAATGAGGAAGGAAATTAAGGAGAAAAATGGAGAGGTGGGACATTTGTGGAACACAGAAATAGATTATTGTCCGTTGACTGGACTGACGTGAGGTGTGTTCATGTTGGGTAAATTCACTTTGTAAGCTAAGTGATGTATACTGATTGAATGTATAAAATAAATTGAAATTTAAAAAGCATTCATTTACACAATTCATATTTTACTTGGTAATTTTAAATAATGATGTATAGTTGTTGATAATGGGTAATGTGAGAGGAGAGTGGGGATGATTGGGAAAATTATCAGGAAAATTTTCATTTAACTAAATATTTAATAAGTGTTTTGGTAGAGATTTACACAGGTTCTTGTCTTTAATTCAGAATGTGATGGATGTCATATAATGAAATGCATCTTTCATAGACATATCTTAGAAGATTATATTATAAAGCCGAAATGTAACCAACATGGTCTATTCATAATGAACTACTTTGCTGCCAAAACTATTGCTAACATAGACATAGCCTTATTTAACTGCAATGTACAGGATAATACACATTGTTGATATTTGTGCCCCAAGCCCAAGTACATAGAAGACTACTATATAAAAGCTGTTGAATAAAAAAAAAAAAATGAATGGACTAATTCAAATGTTTCTGACTTACTGCTCTTGCCAAGGTCACCAATTTTCTCTTCTTTTACAGACTTTGTAGAATTTGCCAAATATGGGCCTGGCAGATGGCATGGTGGTTACGGATGCTAGACTCCCATATGGCTGACTGCAGTTCAAGTCTCAGACCTGGCAGCTTCCTTTATCACTTTCTCTCTCTCTGTCTCTGTCTTTTTCTAGTCAAATTAAAACAAATAATAAATTAATTTAATAATTCTTTAAAAAAATTTGCCAAATTTAATGACTCCTTTAAACTCTCCTTACATTTGAAGACTTCACTGTTATTTTTATTTCCTCAATTACTTTAGTCATCATCTTTGTCTCTGTCACCTTTACTGACTGTTCCTGTGTTAGCCACCTCTTAAATGCAGGTTACTTACCAGATGGCCTTCATCACCTCCTTCCATCATATCTATACTCTCTGGGTGATCCCAATCAATGTCTCGGTTTCAACTACCACTATTTTTTTTTTTTTTTTTTTTTTTTTTTTTTTTAAGAAACAGAAAGGAGTTTGTGAGAAAGAGGATAGAAAGATGATTGGCTGTTGGGAATTCCAGGCTATCATATCAATGTTCTGTCCCAAACTTTTCTCATTAATCCTAATATCCCCAATATTCTATATTTAATGAATCTTTCCATCTTCTGTCTTTGGTTAGGCCCAAATTTTATAAATCCTCTTACTTTGCTGTTTATGTTCAAATCATTCTCCCTAACCTATTAATTTGTTCTCACTATTGCTTCAATTTGTTGTCTTTTTATTCCATCTACAACTTTAATTCTGTTCCTTAAAATTGTTGACTTAGAATATTATTTAATACTTTTCTCCTCTAGTCTTTGGCTAATTTTTTTTCTCTAGGCAATTATTCCATTATACTTCCAACATTTAATATTCTTTACTCAGATGAAATTAGGTTATTTCATTTTTCTAAACCTTCTCCATCACCACTACCTTCAGTATAAAGCTCAAAACCTTTAGCATAGAATGCTAGGTCTTTTGTAACCTGGGTATAACTTAGTTTTCACCCACCATTTCTTCTGTTCTGCATGATTTTATGCCATGCATACTAAACTTCTCCCTATTTCCTGACCATATTACATACTCTTAGACACAGTGACTGGTATAGTCTACCCTACCTTTCAAATATAACTCATCCATTGCCTTTCCAGATTCCCTAGTGCAATTAATTGCTCTGTTTTCTCCTTCCATGGGACTTATATTCACACAGTGATTATATCAGTAGCTACATACTATAGGAATAACTAGTTTTGATATCTCCTTTCAACATAATATTATAGTCATCAATATGATAGTGATTTACATTAGTTTAAAATTCTGGTAACCCTAATGAAATTTTAATAATTTGAAATAAATCATGTACTATTATATCTTTTAAAATTATTACTCATATAATCTGCATGCCACCTTACAAGGCATGCTTAGGTCCATCAATATGAACTCTATCTCTTACTCTAGATGTGCGACTTGGGCTTAAGTCCCTTCCTGTCTATCAATGTATAATCTTTTAAAATGTGATTTGTCTTGAAGATCATAAATAAGTTATAATTATATTATGAAGAGTAAATATCCTCAAGGAATAATTTATTAGCCTCCTTATGAAGATACTGTGTATTTCCACTATTTGTTCTAATTCTTTGCAAGGGTGGAGGCTGAAGTGTACTAGGGACTCCACTGATCAATTTCCGTTATGGAAATTGCAATATCTTGCCCAGTTTGTAATTATGATCTCTTGAATTCATTAATTTATTAGATGAATACTTACTCAGTATCTGTACTGTGCAAGACACTGTATAAAAATGTAATTAATGATGAATAAAGTCAGACAGACTATGCGTGTACTTTCACAGCATGCATAGTTTTAATATCAGAGCTACAGAGGTCAGGAAATTTGCAAAACATTGTGTTGCTAAAGATACTACATAAATTGCTGAGATGAAAGCAATATATTTTAGATGAAAAGAGAAAATTCTAAGCTGAATATTCTGAAAAAAAAGCATTTAGAGAATTGAGAATGCATAGAAGACTGTATGGAGGAGATTGGGATGGGTGGTGGTGTAGGAGGGAAAGGCTCAGAAAAAAAGGATTAAAAGACATAGGAACACATGTAGATGGGACAAATAGGTTGTGGAATGGCATATCACAACAGAGTGGAAAAAAAGGGCATTGCCAGTCTTATGTACATATGTATGTACACATTAGTAGAGCAAAAATCGAAGATACACATCATGATGTGGTGTTCTTTGTTGAAAATGATGAACTCGAAAATATCCTTGATTTAATTATTGCATACCACATGCATGCTGTGCGAATCCGTATTGTACCACACAAAGATGTACAATTAAATATAAATACGTTATTTTAAAGCATTTTAAAGGGTATATAAAAGCAAATTTGAAAAATATTGTTCTTGCACTTACACTGCCAGATTGTCTATCTTGAAGAAAGTGCAAATTTCACAAATTCGAAAAACTCTTGTTCAAAATACAGAAAAAGAAATAATAAATGTTTTGTGACAGTGTATGTGTATATATATATATTATATATATATGCACACACACGTGTATGTGTATATATATTTATATATATAATGCACACACACACACATATATACAAATATATATAAATATAAATACGTGTGTGTGTGTGTGTGTGTGTGTGTGTGTTTGTATATGCAAGACACTACCCAGGATGGTGATACAAAAGCTCTTAATCAAAAGCATGATTTTAAAGTCAATGCCAATGAATATGAACATGTTCTTTTATTCTATGGTTCCTGTGGTTGATTTATTTTTTTCTCTAATATATATTTAACTATATATATGAGAGAGAGAAAGAAGCTCAAGATGGAAAAATGTGTGTGCTCTTAATGTGCACATTATGAAAGTAATTTAGGGCATAAAATGATCTGATATATATATATATGTATATATACACATCACATATATAGACATACACACACAGACACACACACACACACATTTATTTATTTATTTATTTATTTATTTATTTATTTTTCCTTTGAATAAGAGAGTCAGAAAAATAACATCCCAACAGAGTCTGGATGCTGCCTTCCACACCCAAACCATCCCCAGATCATGGGCCTGCGTATGCCTTGCATACTCAAAGAGGTCTCAGGACACCAACTCCAAACCTTCCATGTGGCCCAGCCTTTCAGAACATCCTGTTTTACCATTGTGCACCATCTGGCAATCATGAAATATTTCCTAGTGGAGAAAGAAAACTGACATTCATCAGTTTTTCAAAAGGACCCATAGTCATCCTCAAATTTAAGAACCTTGGAAGCAAGAGAGAAAGAAAATAAATAAGATTAGAAATAAATAACTCTAAGGCAATAAACAAGAGTACTTTTGAAGGCCCAAGCTTTAAAAAAATAGAATTTTTTTTTTTTAAAAAGGTATAAAATAGCCCACCAAGACATTAGACTTTATTATTTTTTATTTGAAATACAGATAAAGTGATAATAGAGACAGAGAACTTTCTCTGTCATTTAGATGTTCTAATATTTACTTAGAAACTACTTTTAAGAAAGTAGTTTTAAATCTATACCTATGAAAATCATCTCAGTCAAGACTAGCCTTCTGTTTAGTCATATAAATTTTACATTAAATTCTATTTAAGGGATGCCTAGAATTATAATTTGTATTCTATATTATCATTGTGTTTGCCACTGAGGAAAAGTCATTCATAAAAATCTCCCTTATCTTCAAGAGATACATCCCAAGATTCCTACTGAGTGTCAGAAACCAAGGACAGTATCACACACTATGTATACTTCATTTTTTCCTATACATCCTTATTTATGATAAGGTTTAACTTATAAATTAAGCATAATAAGAGGTTTATGATAACTGATAGTAAAACAGAACAATTACAACAATATGCAAAAGTTATGTAAATGTGGTTTCTGTCTCTCTCCAAATGTCTTATTGTACTTTGCACATGTACTTTTGGGCCATGGCTGATCACAGGTCATTGAAACTATGAAACAATATCATGGATAAAGGGTATTATTATATGTGCACACACATACACACACACACACATACACACACATCCCATGCTCTTAGATACTGTACGTAGATCAATGTTTCAAAAACAGAAACAAAAAAATTAGAAAACATATTCACCCATATAATCATGACTAATTTCCCAAACAACTAGAAAAAGTGTTAGTAAAATTAAATGCAGCGAAGGTTTACATGTAAATATTTTGAAAGAGGAGTGGTTTTATATAGTGTATGCACCATTCTTCTTAGCGTTTTTGAGGGTTTGCTTAATAAACGAATTACAGCTCTTCTCTACTGAAGTCACTTCCTGGTAAACAGCCAACATGAAGAAATAAATAAATATAAGGCAGTTTGTGAATTCCAGGCTTCTTGGCTAGTCACATTTGGTGTGTTGTTATCTTGGCTAGGGGACAATAATTGTAATTACTTTTCTCTAAACAACTGAATTCAGTCCAACTCAGAATAACAAAAGTTTATAGGTTATAGCAAAAATTAGGATTAGCAAGAAGACAAATACATGTGAACAATATTTTTCAAATCTTTCCTTTTTCTCCACCCCCTTTTCTTATTTCATCACCTTGGAATCACTCCCAACTTTAAAGAAATCACAGAGTGAATTGTACTTTCCCAGCCACTGTTTGTCCAGTGAGTTAAACAAACACATATGTAGCTAAAAAACAGCTTTCCTTTTGTATATGTGGCATTTTAGGTGTACTATATGTGATTTTTGTTTTTGTTTAAACGTGGTTATTACGTTGTTGTAAATATGTCTATGGACATTTATACTAGATTACAGTTTCTATGACATTTTTAGATAGTACTGTAATATTATGTCTCCAGAATTAGAATTTTACTAGATTAAAACAAAGTGAAAATGTCAATCTTTATTTTGCACTATTCTAAAACAATATTAATTTAATGATACAAATTAATGACTCATTTATAAACTATCTAAAACGGTCAATAAGCTAATGAATTGCAAAACTATTCAGTTTGAAAAATGAAATTGGTACAACTGGGTGAGGGAGCATGGTAGTTTGTGCTGAAGGTAAGTGAAAGAGCCAAATCTTATTGATGGGGGAAATCTGAGGACCTTGAGTCCTCAGTAATGAATAGCAAGTTTCAAATATAAGAGACTATACAGGTTATTCTTGATGGGGAGTTTTTTCTTTTTTTAATTAAAGGACAAAGGAACATGGATGTGGGGAAAATTCTGCATGGCATGACTAACACTTTCACCAGGGATTCACCGAACAGGATAGATAAGAGGGAACAAATGAAATTAATTTTCTCTCAAAGGAACACTAGAGGATATTTTGCAAGATTTTGATTATGAAAAGAGTGAAAGGAGGAGGAGCTGGGAAGATTGAAATTTCATGCTCAAGAGTCTGGAAAAATGGTAGTTGAAATCAAACAAGAGAGAATAGTGAGAGAACGTTTAAAGTAAAACAGATGGTCTCAGGTCAAGCATCGATAATGATCATAGTAGAGAAGTTATTATTGCTCCTTATAAAAGCATAACATTTCAGAAACCAGCAGTTAGCGTAATGGCTATGTCGCTGGACTCCCACGTAGTCTACCGCGGTTTGTATCCCGGACCCGGTGGCTTAAAATTCACGCCGGGCGCGTGAGCGTGCGTGCCCAAGATCCCAAGAGGAGAATGGAGGAGAAGGGATTGTGGCGTGACCATACACCCTGGGGGGTGATTTCTCGCTTTCTGTCTCTCTGTCTCTCTCTATCTGTCTGGTGAGCGCACGCACCCTATAGCAAAAATCACCCCCCCAAAAAAAAATAAATAAAATAAAAGCATAACATTTGCATAGCGCATTTTGTGTTATCAGTGTTTTCATGTACATTTTACCTTACTTCAATTGATGGGAAAAAGGAATGACCATATAGAAACAAGAAGAATAGCTGAGGTCAATAAAATAGTAAATTACTATTTAGACCATCAGAGAAATAAAATCAGAGAATACCTAATGCCATTTATTTAATGCTACTCCATGTTCTGGACATGATGCTAACTTTTATAAATCTATTTTTTTCAATCTTCACAATAAGCTTTTCAAATTGACATTATATCTTCATTTTCAAATAAAGAATCTGATAAAATTCACAGTTTTGATAACTTGCCCAAGATCACACAGCTAGGAAACAACAGAGTCAGCATTCATCCCAGATGTGACCAAATGGAAACACTCAGTATATTAAAGTCCTAGCTCAATACAAACTGGGAGACTTTTCTGAAATAATGATAATACTCAATTTTTTTGAGAGTTTTTTCTGCTATAGGGCACATGTGCCAGCCAGAAAGACAGAGACAGAGAGATAGAAAGTGAGAAATCACCCCCCAGGGGAATGGCCACACTGCAATCCCTTGTCCTTTCGGGATCTTGGGCACACATGCACATGCGCCCAGCGTGAGTTAAAGCCACCGGGTCCGGGACTCGAACTGTGATCGACTACATGGGAGTACGGCAACATAGCCATTACACTAACTGCTGGTCCCAATACTCAAATTTTTTGGCCATTCGTTGCCCATTAAGAAGTTTGCCCTTTTGTTGAAAAGTAAGTGAATAAAAATCAATCCATAAATTCTACAAGTAAATGAGAAGATAAAGTTAGGTGAATATAATAGTTTTATTTAACTTGTTCTACATATCAGCCACTTTTCTAAGAACTTTCCCATTCAGTCTTCACAATTTCCCTGATATAATTTCACTTCTGCACTTGCCCTTACATTACCCAGAGTTTAAGGCAGAAGCGTGATGTAAGATTTACATATTTCTCTCCCCTCAGAAGGGAAGTGTCCATAATAATAGTAACTAAAATGCTTCTGTATCCCAGAGGTATTCTATGCACTTCATGTACACTGACTTAGTCAGTCCTCACAAGGCCATTATAAAGTGGTTACCATATCAAGATCCTTATATTATCAATGAGTGAAAGGACATACAGAGTACTTATGTGGGTGCTAAAGGTTACACAGGTGAAGAACAGCAAGGTTTTAGTGAAGGCACTCTGCTTCTGAAGCCTGTGTCTCTAGTTAATTCATTCACAGACCTCGTGCTAGTTAACAAACGAGTGCACTCAACCTGGTTTTAGAAGCTTCTGAAGTCTGGCAAAAAAAAAAAAAAAAAAAAAAAAAAAAAAAAAATTCACCACCTAAAGAAACAGAAAATAAAAACATGATAAGTCACATTTCTGAGTAAACACCACTTTTTACTGATAAAACAAAACACAGAAAAGAAACTTATGCTTGGGGCCAGCAGGTGGTGTGGTGGTTAAGGGCACTGGACTCCCACATGGCCAACCACGGTTTGAGTCCTAGACCTGCCGGCTTGCTTTCTCACTTTCCCTATCTCTCTCTCTCTCTTTCTCTCTCTCTCTCTCTCTCTCTCTCACTCTGTCCCTCTCTGGGGGTGGTTTCTTGCTTTCTGTCTCTCCGTGTGTCTCTGTCTGTCCAGCAAGTACATATGACCTATCTCACTCTCAAAAATCTCACTCAAAAAAAAAAAAAAAATCTGTGGGACTGGCAGGTGGCATGGTGGTTAAGGATGCTGGACTCCCACATGACCAACCATGGTTCAAGTCCCCGGACTTGGTAGCTTGCTTTCTTACTTTCCCTCTCCCTCTCACTCTATCTCTCTCTGGTCAAATTAAAATAAATAAAGAAACCTAAATAAAATAATTAAAAAAAAAGATCTGTCCAAGGATTGCAATGCCTCAGTAGGCATGGTCGTGTCCAACTGAACTGTGCTTACCCAGGCTGTAATGGCAGGTGCAGTTCTCAAACTTATGCCCAACATGAGCACCAAACGAGGCTAGTTTCAGAAATTATAATAATAATATCCTTATTCTCTAAATACAAACTGTCTTGCACTTAAGAAAATATATTTCCTATAAATAATATGGCTTTAACAGAAATACCAAAGGCAAAAAAAGAAGAAAGGGAAATGAAAGATTAAAAAAAAGAAAAAGAAAATTAGCCAAGAAACTGATAATAATATATATGCTTTTTGTGAAGGGAAATGTATCTTCCTCTATCTGTATCTTTCTCTCTCTCTAAAATCTGTTTTCTCTAAAATATACTACGGTTTTGTGGATTTTATATTTTGCAGAATCAGATTTTGAATTAAAACCAAGAAGATTTTACATATTCTCAGCAGTAATCCCCAAAATATGAATTTATTTTTATATATTTTAGCTTTTACATTAATATGTACTTTAAAATTTATAATTTATTACTATCAGAGTTCAACTTGACAAACCATAATACGTGGGTTAAATAAATGAATAAATAAAGTACATCTACTTTTCAGGTATATTTATATGGTTAATAATTTTCTTGAAGATCTCAGAAAAAAATAAAAAGTACAGGAATTTTCTGACCCAGCCATGGTGGTGCACACAGATAGTGTCATTGCTTGGGAAGCTGGAGGCCTCCGGGAAGGCCCATGAATGCCATGGTCGTAGTTACCTGTCCCTGTAATTTTAGCTAGTTGGAAGACTGGGGCAAGAGAAACACGGCACAGTAAGACCCTGTCAAAAATACCAATTTCTGTCACATTCTCTCTGTTTCTCTTTGATGCTCTCTTTCTGTTTTTCTCTCCTCTCTTCCCCAGCTTTCTCTCATAACAGATTTTGAGTAGAATTTTTCTGATACCAAAATCATTGACTGACTCCTCATGAACTAGGCTAAATGTCACTTCCTCAAAAGCAGTCTTTTCAAATACCCTCTCTAATCATTCTTCCAATCACTCTTTCCCATCCAGTTACTCTCCATTCCACTGGCCTGTTTGGGTCACTTTTCTTCAATTTTTTAATTAATTTTTCATTAATTTGCCTACATGTCAATGGTCTATTTGTTCCACAAAAATTAGCTGTAGGTTTCATAAGGTCAGAGGTATTTTCTGCTTTGTTGACTGCTACTTCTCTAACCCTGGTGATAGACACTCAATAAGTGTCATTTGAACAAATGAATGAATGGATAACTAAGAATACTAATTATCGATGAGGATTGCATGAAATATTTATTCATTTTAAGTATTTATCATTCTAATTTCTTGGAAAAGGCCATAGTTTTTATCTATTATTTTCAGATTCACCTATTATTTTGGGCAACTTGTAAAATGTGTGAGTCAAGAAATGTTATGACATAAAAATAAAAATCAACATGACACATTGAGTTATTCCAATGCAAAATATTTTAAATTTCATTACTTATTGACTCAATAAATGTTGAGTACCTTATGTTGGTCAGCTTGCTAGGGTGTTGTGAATACAGTATGAGTGAAATACATGAAGCTGCAGAGAGGACGTACCTTTATGAAACTTAATAGTTTATTTGTGGGAGAGATGAAGAATTACTACCAATCCAAAAACTAAACACTTATAGAATGTTATGAAAGGTATTATCAGAGGTATCTTATCTAATCTAGGGACAGAGGAAGGAGGCTCAGCTAGGTCTCTTTGAGGAAGTCATGTTCAGAATGAGACCCCGGGGCCAGCCGATGGTGTAGTGGTTATGTTGCTGGACTTCCACATAGCCAGCTGTGATTTTAGTTCTGGACCTGGTGGCTTGAAAATCACATAGGACCCATGTGTGTGCATGCCCAAGATCCTGGGAGGAGAATGGAGGAGAAATGATTGTGACATGGCCATCACCTCTGGGTGGTGATGTCTCACTTTCCCTCACTGTCTCTGCCTCTGTCTCTCTCTTTCTCTCTGGCAAGTTCACATGCCTTAAGGCAAAAACCTCTAAAAAAATAAATAAAAAAGAATGAGTCCCAGCAGAGGTAATAGGGAGATTGTTATAACAAGAGCAAACCAGATTTGGAGATTAAGTTTGAGATCTATTAAGCAAAACAGCTTACCATACAAATACTATACTACATTAATTTTTTTCTCTAAGTCATTAGGCATAGAAGTAAGGAAATTATAGCAAACAAAGACAATTTATCAGTAGTATCTTCTAAATATTATATTAAAAAAAAACTGTTTACAAATGTGACTTAATAGCCCTTATCCTGTATTTGTAATATGAAGAATTTATAGGTGAAGGAGTATCTAAAGACATTTTGAAAGTGCAGTGTATTTTACAAAGAGCGGGTCTCCACTCTTTTCAGAAATGTATCTGTTTTTCATTTTCATAAAGGGGGATTATTCACTTGGAATCCTCTCAAAGCTGTAAGGAGTCAAATAATCCTAATTAAGGTTAAACATTTTATTAAGAATAACCATTTGGGGGAACCAGCAGTTAGCGTAATGGCTATGTCGCTGGACTCCCACGTAGTCGACCGCAGTTCGCGTCTCGGACCCGGTGGCTTACAACTCACGCCGGGCGCGTGTGCGTGCGTGCCCAAGATCCCGAGAGGAGAATGGAGGAGAAGGGATTGCGGCGTGACCATCCCCCCTGGGGGGTGATTTCTCGCTTTCTGTCTCTATATCTCTCTCTGTCTGTCTGGCGAGTGAACGCGCCCTATAGCGAAAAACCTCTCCAAAAAAAAAAAAGAATAACCATTTGGGCAACCATGAGCTAAACGATAGATACTGCTCATATTATACAAGTATCTTAACATCAGATGTCAAAATAGACTCCCCCAAAAAACATAGTCTGAGGTGGGATTAAATGGTCATATACGGGGCTGGAAGGGCACTGGACTCTAATATGGTCAACATGGTTCAAGTCCCGGACCTGGAGGCTTGTGTTCTCTCTTCTCCTTTCTCTCTCTGTCTATCTCTGGTCAAACTGAAATAATAATAATATTAATGACAATAAATAAAATTAAATATATAATTCTTTTAAAAATTGTCATTTATATCCCTTTAGATGTACCCTTCTTTTCATAGTGAAATGGCTCCAAGAAACAGTAAGATAATATTAGCAGCATGGGAAGTGTTTTATGAATCCTGTGCAGAAGGAAAGTCTTTTAATAAAAAAGGTTTTAGGAACAAAATAATTATTTTATTACCTCTAATTATGCAAAGTGAAAAAATATCTGTTCATTTGTTGCAAATTAACATAAATTAGTATATATTTTAAATAATTAGTTATCTTTATTATGAAGTATGAGGAAAAGCGGAAGTTAATCTTTCAAATTTTATATTTCAGAATGTACACTAAAATTTAGGAACATTGTTCTCTAAAGAAATGCACAATCTAAAAATAACTATGACTCATTAAATATAATTAGCATTTATTAACATACGTGAGCCTATTTTATTTCATTTTAAATCTGGTTAACATTTCAACAAAAGAAAACACATTATTAACTCTAATATTTTAACATTCTAGAATTTAACACAGATTTCTATAAGGAAGATATGGTTCCTATAACACAGAAAAGCCAATCCTTACTTATGTAGTATAAGTATTTTCATATAGAATAAGGTGTTGGCTACTTCAAAGAGCCACATTTTAAGAAAATAAAAAAGCTGTTAGATATTTTTTTTTAAATCTGAACCCCTACATACAACAAAAGTGGAAGAAAATTGAGGACTAGTATATGAGATAAAGATATAAGATATCTTTCCATTTTTTCATTTTAAAAATAATCTAGAGAAAATCTGAAAATCACAATTTTTGTTAAAAGTATTCATATTTCTCTAAAATGTATGAGATACAACCTTTTGCTTCATAAGAATACTTTCGCTACCATATCTTTTTTTATTCTTTTTGATACACATAAATAGAGGCTTTATAACTTTTGTTTGCCTTTTGGCTTGAAGAACTAGGGCACCTTGCAAAAGTCTGCAGCTGGCAAATCATGTCCTAGATTAATGAATATTCATCACCATTTGCAAAGATAGGATGACAAGGAAAACCCTCAGTTCTTTTTCTACATAACAGAGATTTCCTACCCCATAAAGATCGCTTCCTGTTTTGACCACTGAATTACACTGGTAGGGAATTAATGAAAGAAACCTCGCTTGCTAAGGGGAGAAAAAAAAAATGATTAGAGATATATGAACTGTGTGATTAAAAAGTCCTTTAGTAAATAATCTAAACAAATTTTACAGCTTCAAATAATATTCTGTTTGTCTAGAATTGCTTTGTCACTTATAAATGCAACCTATTGCGGTAAAATTAGTATGTATTCATCTTAAAATCACTTGGATGAATTCTAAGTAGCTAAGATTGTTGGTTCACTTTGACTTCAGCAGAAGAAACTAGTGAAATAGCATACTCTTTTTTTTTTTTTTTTCTTTTTTTGGAGAGATTTTTTTTGCTATAGGGCACGTGCGCTCGCCAGACAGACAGAGAGAGACAGAGAGATAGAAAGCAGGAAATCACCCCCCAGGGGGGATGGCCACGCCGCAATCCCTTCTCCTCCATTCTCCTCTCGGGATCTTGGGCACGCACGCACACGCGCCCGGCGTGAGTTTAAGCCGCCAGGTCCGGGACTCGAACCGCGGTCGACTACGTGGGAGTCCAGCGACATAGCCATTACACTAACTGCTGGTCCCGAAATAGTATACTCTTAATCATGTAAAGTGAGATGTTCTTATTTGCCATATCCTAGGATCTTTTGACATTAATTTATTTGCTATGCTGAGCAGTTGCAAGGCAATTTAGGATTACCAGTGTGAGATAAAAACCTTTTAAAACTCCTACTACATGTTGTGAGACCAGCAGATGGTGTAATGCTTACATCACTGGAATCCCATGTAGTCAGCCATGGTTTGAGGCCTGGACCTGGAGGCTTAAACTCACGCCGGGTGCGTGTGCGTGCATACCCAAGATCCCAAGAGGAGGATGGAGGAGAAGGGATTGCAGTGTGGCCATCTGCCCTGTGGGGTGATTTCTCACTTTCTGTCTCTCTCTTTCAGGTGAGAGTACATGCCCTATTGCAAAAACCTCTCCAAAAAACAAACAAAAAAAAAAAAAAATGAAAAACTCCTACTACATGTTGTATTTAACATCATTGAGACTTATGTTTAATAGCATTTTTGAATTTGCAAAATAAAGTTAAAAAAAACAAGCAATAACAAAAAGAAAACTCTGTTTCTGTGATATAAAATTAAGTACAATCTAACTTAAGGCAAAATGTACAAGTAAAATAACCACAACAGAAAACAAAAATTCATAAACAATTTCTCATTGTATTTCTTTGCCATTCATTGTCTTTTCTGCCATAAAGTTTTTCTCCTTTTTATTACAATTTTTAAAAAAAATTATCTACAGAGATGTAATTCACCTAAAATACACAAAATGTAGTATACAATAAAGAAGAAAAAATATGAAATTTTAAAAGTTTACTTAAAATTATGGCCAGGATATTACTATTAAAAGGAATTACATAAAGTGAATAAGAAAAACATTTATTTGTAAAAGGAAAGATTGGCATTTAAATAATATAACCATTACATCTAAGAATCAACATATTCTTTTACATGCTTAACATCACAAGAAAAACATTCTTCTATATATAGTACAGAACTATATAGTTATTTGTTAGAAATGTTTGAGACTGCTAATTGTTCACATGCACACATGCACACACACACATAAACACACATGTACAAGATCTTTAGACTTTTCTGCATAGTACAACAACAAACTATTTTTGCTCAAACACTTTATACTAGAGAAAGCTATTTTTAGAGTGAATCACATCCTGGACTTCAAAAACAATGGGATAAAACTGGGTACTAAATACAAGAGCAATATTTCCACTGCAAAAAGGAAATGTGTGTGTGTGTGTGTGTGTGTGTGTGTGTGTATACACAACATCTTTCCAAAGCTGTCCACGATTGAGTCCCCTATGTATATAAAAATTGCAATTCATTTTATCACATAAAGACTTTATTTCAAATGAATGTGATTTAATAAATTTAATCTGCTGCTTCTGTGTTCTTCAATAAATAATATTCTATCTATTAGTGCTTTATATTGGTTTTAAAGTACCTTTATTATTATTACAAATTAAAGATTAAATTTACTACTACTTACATGTTTCTCCTTCTGAGCACCACAAAACTTTATTTTCAGATCTTAGAGACATTTTACAGAAAACAGAATTTTTGTAAATCCAGTGGTCTAGGTCAGCTCGCAAACAGATGGAAAAGTCCTGTTGCTTTTGAACCTTTGCCATACAAACAGTACACAGAGAAAGCACTCTTTGATGGTTCCTTATTTGTGTTTTCTCTAAATGGAGGTGGTGTTGTCCAGATGCATATTTTAAATGCTTTTTGCTTTTTAAAAATATATTAAAAAGTCTCATCAAATCAATCTTTAAAAATAATGCATATTGTAATGAGGGGCTGTGTCTGATATCAACATGACATTTGTAATATTTACCCATTTTTTCCTAATAAAAATTTTAGCTACTGTGAAAGCTGCTAATGAAAAGAAAGTTAAGAAGAATATTTTCTTTCTTCATTCACTTTCACTTGAAATTATTTTGCAATATTAATATTAAATTTTAAATTAATATTTTGAAATTTTTAATATTAAAATATGGTTGGTTAAATATGGTTTTAATATGTGTTGCTCTATAGAAAATTTAGGAATTCAGTGTAAAATATTTAAATTCTAGTTAGAAACATTTTTCCCATGTTTAGACACCAGAAGTAAAAATTTTAAAAGGCATATACAGTATGTATATTATCTTTAATTTTCCAACTAAATGTAGGAATATTATGCTTGAACATTTCACACTTAAATATATATTCATAAGTGTAGTTATTAAAACATAAATTTCTGTTTAGAGATAATGTGCAAATTTTGACTTTGCCATTTGAAAATCATTTTTTTTTTAATTTGAAAATCCTTTTTTGGGGTGCGAGGGGAGAGGTTTTTGCTATAGGACATGTGCACTCACCAGAATGACAGAGAGACACAAAGTGAGAAATCATCCCTCGGGGGGATGGCCATGCCGCCACCATCCCTTCTCTTCCATTCTCCTCTCAGGATCTTGGGCATGCACGCACACATGCCTGGTGTGAGTTTAAGCCACTGGGTCTAGGATTCGAACCACGGTCAACTACATAAGAGTCCAGCAATGTAGCCATTACACCATCTGCTAGTTCCCAATTGTAAAGTCTTTTTATTTGAAATTCAGTATAAAAAGCATGCAATCTTAATTTTTTCAAACTTTAAATGATGTGAAAAGCCTTTCTGTCCCATACAGAGGCATCTGTGCCTTTGAATGACTTTTTTCCAAGGGAGAGTGAAAACAAGTTTATTAAGGAAAATATGTAGAGTGAGTACTCCATAGGCAGAGCAACCCCACGAGAGGAAATGGGTGAACAATTTCATTCCTTCTTCTGAAAGAAAAGAGATACCAGTTACTCAAAAGGAAAAATAGAAGGGTGTCTTTGCTGGTTACCCTATAACCAAAGTAGGTGAGATGGAGTGACTACAATGTATGTAT
The DNA here is from genome assembly GCA_026018925.1 of Tupaia tana. Taxonomy (NCBI): domain Eukaryota; kingdom Metazoa; phylum Chordata; class Mammalia; order Scandentia; family Tupaiidae; genus Tupaia; species Tupaia tana. Next base: position 56,709,644 of record JAKSZU010000001.1, read on the forward strand.
TGCAAAACCCAACTTAACACTGTATTACGCTATCATTGGCTAGGAAACCCCTCCCCCTTTCTTTTTCTAAGTTTATTTCTTCCATGAGCAAGAGAGAGAAGGAGGAAGAGGCAGAAAAATAGTGTCCACAACAGGGTATTGACCATGCAGTCCACCCCCAGCATTTAGCCAGACCCATATCAGAGATATATGCGTGCCCTACATACTCAGAGATGTCTCTGAACATGAACCAGAAACTTCTTTGTGTGGGATTGCTTCTGAGTGTTGTGTTTCACTGCCATACCACACAAGGTGTGGTCTCTATGTGTCTCTCATTTAAGAAGTTACAACTTCACGGTTTGACTTCATTTCAGAAGGGAAGGCCATCCCACTAACACGAGGAGGTGAGAAGGCACACTCTGTGCCTTTTCCCAATAACCTATAGGGAGAGAAGCTAAGGCAGAGGGACGGGACTGAACTTTTTTGGTAGTGTCATACTCAAATAGAGTGTAAGGGTAAGACATATTGGTTAGGGTTTCTTTTGTGATTTAACCTCAAACTGTAGATAACTGAGGCCAAAACCATTACTATGCCATAATTTTCAAACAGAAGTCAGTCAAGATGTGGTATATACTTCTAGGTTATAGGATAACAGGTAAAATATCTTTACTTGGCTACTTAAAATTTTGTGTTTTCTAAGTTACCCTCACAGAGCTTAGTTTGTTTTCATCGGAAAAACCCTTGCTTGTTAGTTGTTAGAGAGAAGCAAGACATAAACAGCCCATGAGTACATGGGCTGGGCAGATCCAGGAGGTTGAAGACAAAGCGTAACCCAGACTTGTTATGCAAGAGGGAAAACTAGATGAAGTGCAGGCCTAGGCCTCCCTCACAGACGGCTTAGTCAGAAAGACACATAGTATATACTGGGTCTTCTTGCAATTATGTGAATTTTTTTGATAATTATTTAAAGCTACAGACTTTGTTAAAATTTTTAAAAAGAAACGAATTGTTATATGCTTCAATATGTTTTTTTTCCCCAGAATCTCAGAACTTTGTAACAGCTAAAACCAAATGAAACATTTCCTTAGAGAAACCAATAAATCCATACCGTACTGTGATAATGCTTTTAAAATATAGATGTAAAATTAGACAATTGTATTAGAAAGTTTTTGTTTGCTAATAAAAATAATATTTATCAAGCAAGCCTCTTACAACCATGATTTGGGTGTATGGCCTCGGCTATTAGATCAGTTAGCATGAACAGTGGATTATATAAAGCTTTCTTCAATAACTATAATTATCCTAACTGAGCAATATGAACTTTCTCTCTTTCTGCCAATAAGTTTAAGACATACTGCTTCACTGGGCACAATGCACACTGATTAAAATTTAAGACAAAAATATAAACATCTATAATAATAATTAGAAAGCATTGACTATCAAATATAATTTAAAAAGTGATTATTTACATGGCACATTGGCCAAAGGGGAAAAATAGGTATATGTGTAAAATGAAAACAAAGAGATTTTTTATGTTGTAGGAGAAATCTCATTTGTCTGTAGGTTTGCAAAGAAAAAGAAAAACAAGAAAAGAGGGTGCAGGATAGAAGGTAGGTTAGGAGGTGCTCATAATTTGTGTTTGTAATGATTGCACTATTGTGCAAATATGACTACAAAGGCAGAAATTTTTAAGGTCCTATGAATTGACAATTTTTGACAGCCATGTGAGGCAGGCAGAGCTCTCAACACTGACTTTCTCTAAGAGTAAATTCCCAATTCAGAGAGCCCGTATGTCATTGCAACAGGAAAAGAATTGCATTAATTTTGACTGCAATGAGCATTTTAGTGATTACCAGACAGTGAATATTATTCGACTGCAAAACGCTATGCTCATCGACAGTACTAAAACCTATTTTATCTATCATTTTATTTGGATGAGTACTAATATCACTTTCATTCAAGAAAAAAGTGCTTGAGAACTGATTACATTATCCTATACCAACCTGGATCTGTTCACACTTGGCAAGGATGTGGAGAAAAGAAACGGAAGACATTTCCACCAAAAATGTAATACAATGTTTTAAAGTATACAAGAGAAATATATACAAAGTGTTGCAAGAGTACCAAATGGGAAGAATGCATGGAATTAATGATCCCTAAATTATGAGTAGATTGTTTTCAATCTCAAATGCCATCCTACAGACTTCAGGTAAAAAAGAAATGTTAAAAGATTTGTTTTCCAACAGGACAAATCTCTTTTAGTCTCTGATTCTCTGCATGATAAGTCACCCTGAACCTGGAGGCACGCTATCCAAGACTTTGTAATCCAGCCTCACTATCCCCTCCCGTAACTGTCATGGGTCTGGACTCTCAGTCTGTCTTGGGTCACTTGCTCCACACTTATTGCTCTGAAGCTTGAACCGTGCTCTTCATCTTGTTTCCTAGGTTGAAAATCTAATCGTTTTACCTTTTTTTTTCTTTTTTTGGAGAGGTTTTTGCTATAGGGCGCATGCACTCGCCAGAAAGACAGAGAGAGACAGAGAGACAGAAAGCGAGAAATCACCCTTCATGGGGGATGGCCACGCCGCAATCCCTTCCCCTCCATTCTCCTCTCGGGATCTTGGGCACGCACGCACACGCGCCCGGCATGAGTTTAAGCCACTGAGTCCGGGACTCGAACCGCAGTCAACTACATGGGAGTCCAGCAACATAGCCATTACGCTAACTGCTGGTCCCTTCGTTTTACCTTTTGTCAACCAATTTCCTCATCCCATCTTGACAGGATTTTCTCAATGAAGTCTTGTCTGTGTTCTTTACTTTTAGTTTCCTCTTTAGATACTGCTTTCCTCGGGTGGTATCTAGTTACCTATACTATGGAGATTGTCTCCAAAATTAAAATGTGATATGAGAGTAAAAATAATATTGCTTTTATATTCCTTTTTATTGCAGCTATTATACTGACTAATGCCACTGGAACAGGCAATGGGATTAGTCTCTTGGCTCTACATTTCTCCATAGATTAATGCTGCATCCTTACTTCATGGTTATCACAGCTCTTTGTTTCTTTTTTTTTATTTTCAATTTTAAAGTTGAAATTCATTTAACCATTTAGAAATCGATTTTTATAGGGATAGTTTTGCTATAGGGCATGTGTGCTCACTAGGTTATCACAGTTCTTACTCTTCCTCTCTCACCTCAGGCCATTGTGTGAAGCCAGATTCTGGCCCAGGCTGCACTTTGCTGCCCTCTTCTGACCCAGTTATTATGGTTTTGATCTAGCAGAAATGAATCAATTTCAGGATCTCTCTGGAACTCTTTTCAGGTTTCTGTTACTGCCATCATTTACAATCCTATCTACAGTAATAATTGTTATTTCTATAATATTTATGCAAGCTAAAATATAATTATAAGATAAATATAGTAGGTATCTACCTATAAATTAATAATAGAACTAAAAGTTAACCTATTTCCATAGTCATCTCAGCTATGCCAAATTACCAGAAATTATTTATAATTTAAAAGAAAATTAAATATAGAAACATAAATGGGCAGACATTAATTATAATAAATAAGTGCATCTTATTTTGGTGTCTGCAAAACAATCGTTATATTCCACACATATATTTATTCATTCATTTTTTTCAAAGGATCTTCATGTTTGCTGAGTACTAACTGCTATCCTACAGAATGTATAATATATTCACTCAAATTTTATGCTTACTAGGCCAGCAGGTGGCATGATGGTTAACAGCACTGGACTCCCACATGGCTGACCATGGTTCAAGTCCTAGACCCGGCAGCTTGCTTTCTCCTTTTTTCTCTCTCTCTCTTTCCCTTTCTGGTCAAATTAAAATAAATAAATAAATGAAGATATCAAGTTAAATAAAATAATTATTTTAAAAAATATATGCTTGCTATATGTCTGCTACTAACCTAGAGTAGGGAAAGTATTGACTCAAATAATTTAAAGTCTAGTGGGACAGGTATACTTGTCCTTAAATATTTGCATTTGCAAAAGTAAGTACTAAGAGGGGTATGTGAAAAATTAATGTTAACTCACTGTGCCTACAGAGAAAAAAAAAAATCCTTCCTGACTACTTCTGCAATTATTAAGAAGGACTGTATGACATAAAAATGGACAAAAAGGGATATTAGGGGCAGAGACAATAGGAAATTCAAAGACATGAAGACATGCCATTGAAATAAATTATTTCTTCATGACAATTATGTTGACAATTAGTCTAAGCAGGTTGAAAAGAAGGACGTCAGTCAGATCATAAGATACTTGAATTCTTTTTTTTTTTTTTTTTTGAGAGGTTTTCGCTATAGGGTGCGTGCGCCCACCAGACAGACAGAGATATAGAGACAGAAAGCAAGAAATCACCCCCCAGGGGGGATGGTCACGCCGCAATCCCTCCTCCTCCATTCTCCTCTCGGGATCTTGGACACGCACGCACACACGCCCGGTGTGTTTTAAGCCACCGGGTCCGGGACACGAACCTCAGTTGACTACGTGGGAGTCCAGCGACATAGCCATTACGCTAACTGCTGGTTCCCATGATACTTGAATTCTTGGTGAAAGACCTTGGGTTTAAATCTGTAGGTAACTAAGCGATGGATAGTCATTAAATAATTTTTGGTAGAGAAATAACATAGTTAAAATTGCATTTTGGAATTGCATTTTTGACTGCTGCTTGACTGATGGACTGAAATAGAGGATGACATGATAGTGGCAGTTGGGGATGGAGATGAGGAAAACAGAATCATGGAGACATATTTAGAAGGTGCTTTGCCAGAAATAAAACAATGGAAGAATACAACAACAAGGCGACAGACCAGAAACCAAGACCATTTTGACCACTATGTAGTAAAACAAGAACTTAAAACAAAATAATAAAGAGAAGGCTCAAATCTTTGGAAATGTTGTATATCCAGACACAGCCACACAATTTTCTTAACTTCCAAGACACCAAGACAACGTTACACGTTTTCAAAGATTTTCCTAAGGGTATCTGATATGACAGACAGCTGTTCTAATTCTTCACGTGTTCCCTGTCGTCTGTGAAATTCAGACTTCAGATATCCAGGTTTACTTGTTCTCATTTTACTATTACTGCTTTTTCTTACATCTTTCTTCTCAGCCCAAGCAGATTTAATTTTTCCTTAAAATTGCTATAGACTTTCCTCCTTCTCCTCTTCCACCTGGATTAACTGGATTTCTAACAATTTTTAGAAACTATTTTAATTTCACTTATTCCTTAATCCTTTAATATGCCTGCATATGCTTCATCCTCTTCTCAATAGTCAAACAAGTTTAATTATTCACTTGATAGGTTAGCAAATACCATTTAGCTATATATACATACTTACATCATTTTCTGAACTCTCTATCTTCAAACTAAAATATGCTTGAAGACAGTTTTTGTAACGGACCTTCTTTAATTACTTGAATTTCTGAGCACCAGTCTTGTCCAAAATAGTATTTGAAAAACTATCAAAGTAAGAAAGTAAGAGAACAAAAATAGAGTAAATTAAAGGAAACAAAACCATTGTCTAATTGTAAAATAATGCTGGATAATAATTTAATATGGTGGGATTAACTGAAGAAATAAATATCTCTGTTGGATGGAAGGCTTCATTACTTCAATTCATAAAATTTCATTAGGCAACTATTTTCTGGTATGTAAAATTCTATATGTTATGTGATTTAGGCTAAGTAGAATAAATGAAATTCGAGCTGAGTTACATAAGATCATTTCAGAAGCAGAAACATCACGTTGTATGTATTTCATGAAGAAACCATTCGAAACAGATTCCATATAACTCAATTTGAAAATATGCTTCTGTTATGATGAAACACTATAGCATTACCTTTAATGAATGAACATCGAAGTGCATTCTCATACAAGAATAAGAAAACACTAGGGGTTCATCAAGTCAAGCGAATGCACCATTCAGCCATGTTTTTCTCATTCCCATCATATCTACCTTCTGAATTCATGAACAGCACTAGTAACAGAAGCTCATTTTGCTAAGACACCTATCTGTGCAGTCTAGCTGAAACTCACTGTCTCTGCTATTGGTTAGTAAAATTATAGTATTTTATTGCATTTTCCTAATATAGCAATATTTAGTTTCTCAACATTTTTTACATGCCCCTTAGAAACCAAGTCCCTTTTTCAGCTTGTTGGGAATTGATTGAATCAATTCAAGAGATAGTTAAAAACAAATGTGTGACAGTCTTAAGTCACTAAAATTTTATATTCGACCCTGGTGCTTAAAGATTAATTACTTTATAACTGTGGGACATATTCTAACATAGGAAAGATACAATATATCTCATGAGAAATAATATAGGTCTATGTATTTATCTGACTGATACACCGCTTTGTAAAATGCTGATATTTTGCTCTGTAGAAAATGTAATTACAAACTTCTTTGTAAAAACTAGAAAGTGATTTACATAATGCATATTTCAAAGAATTTCCATCTTTGTTAATCACACATAGACAATAAGCATGGAATTTTAAATTGAGTAAATAAAACAATATTATGTATTAATTATAGTTTCCTAAACATGAAATTGATGACATGCATGGGAATAATAAAAGGAAAATGCATGTGTCACTCTTCAGAGAGAAAAAGGGGAACAAGTTAGGAGACTTTGAACTGCATGTCTTACGTTTTAATTCTTAAAAATGAGATAGAGCTTTAAATGTGGCCCAAAATGTAGATTCAACAAGACAATATTTTGTAGTAAAATGACTGCTATGATTGATGTCACACTGACAACAGTCTCTTACCTGTACTCTCATAATAACCTGTAAGAGTAATACATACTTTATGTTTCATAGAATACAAACTAGAGAAGTTGAGCTACCCCAAATTCCACAGTGAATGGTCAAACAAAATTGAAACCTATGAATTTTGACTCTTGAGGTCATGTTTTTAATCACTACATTATTACATTTGTTTGATTTTGTTTTTTCTTTTTTTTCCTTTGTGCTTGAAGTAGTTATTTTTTAAAAAATACAATAAATATAGAATGACCAGAATATAAATGTTGGTTAAGCTAAAAATATCTGTTTTTTTTTTTTTAATTATTTGCAGAGAAGCTTTGGAAATTTGTGTTCTGATTTGTGAGTATATAGAGTAGTCATGTATACTGTAATATTCATTTCTTCAACAAATCAAGCATTCTTTCACTGAAGTATATTTTCACATGACATGAAAAGTATTTCCATAAAAACGTCTGAATTCTGATTATTTAACCTATAGATTCAGCCATCTTTTGGACTCAGAATAATTAGGGTAATTTTTTTTTTTCCTTTTGTGCATCTCTTTTGGAACAATAGTTTGAGATTTTCTCACAGCTCAAGAAAGGGAAAGGAGTATGATATTTAGATATTACCAAAATATTAGGGATCTCGGAAATATTTTAATACTGCTTAAAAAGAAAATGTGTCACAGATACTTTGGAGCAAGTAATAGAATCAATACTAGTATGACTTTCTTCTCTGTTGTTTCACTGCCAGATGTCCATTTCTCTGATATCTCACAATTCCAGACACTTCCATGGACATAAGCTTCCGGTCTCTGTTTCCTCTACTCAGCCTGACTGCCATGCTCTTACTGGTTTCCTCCTCTTTGTGCTGACACCCAGACGGTGTCTCCAAGCAGAAAACCAGCAGTTCTGGGATTCAACTTACTCGTTTCCTTTATCTTAAGTACTGTTTTATTCAAAGTCAGAACAGTGATTTCTTTTCTTTTTTCCAGCTTTTAAATTACTAATGGAGGGATGTCAAATCGACCAGTTATTTTGTTATTTGTGGAAGCAGAAGTTACCATTATAGGTTAAAATGATTAGGAAATATTTGTCTTTGACCATACACACACATGCATGAGTACACATGCACACACATATCCATGTAATCTAATGAAATTGAATGTTATAAAATTATTAATAGCTTACAAAGTTCTTTCACAATCACTATCTACTTTTGGGCATGTAATACTTCTTAATCTTATTCTTTCCCTTTCTTTTACAGATTAAGATGCCTGGTGGTCTGATATAGTTAAATCACTCGCTCAGCTCAAGACCGCACAGAGAGAACTGGACATAGTATTGGATATAGTATTTTAATGCTAATTACCGTGTCCCTCCAAAATGGCATAATGTCTTCATGAAGGAAAGATGTAAAACATGGACCTTGAAAATGAAGGGGCATCTTCCCATCCACTCAAAGCTTTGGCGAGTTTAGACATCATTGCACATGCTTATATTCCATCATCAAGCCTTAATTCTGACAGGCTAAGCTACAGAAGCCATCTGGAATAAAGAAAAGAAAATTCCCCACCCATAGCTTCCCACTGACTTTAATATGACCCATGAACACTGCTAACAAATACCAGCTGTCTCAACTCCATACAACATTTCATTCCTATTTGTTTCCCTTAGCTTTTTGCAAAAATTTCAAGAGAAAAACGGGTTTGAATTCATCATTGATATCCTGATACATTGAACTAAAATAGTTAGATTTGTTTCATTTTTATCTTTTCATCATCCTTTGTATTTTACTTACAAAGTGTGAGAAATGTCGGTCATAAAAATAAATAATAATTCTCAAAATTTAGGAAACAACATTTTGAATATATTATTAAAAATGCTCAGTAGTCATAAACAAGAAAAGTCATGTACCAGAATAACTAAATAATGGATAGTTTGTTTTCTCTTAGTATACTAGGTCAAGAAAATAATTTTTCCCTTTGGTGTGTATTTGTAATGTTTTCAAACTGTTTATAACAGTTTCTTTGTTTCTAAAATGAGTTAGTTGAATTCTTGAAGTCTTTCGGGTTCATCATAATTCATAACTCCATGGAGAGATAAATTTCTATTGAAGGCAGTTTGCAAGCATCATGCCCCCTCAGCTGCACCTTGATTTTTTCTCAGTGAACATGCACAGGGCCTGGAGTTCACTCAATAAAGTCTAGACTGAAGTCTCTTCTCTTCTGTTAGGTAGTGTTTTGCCCTTGGAAATGTTATTAAATAGATATGGGAAAGATATTAATTAGTTTCCTCATTGGAAAAGTGAGAAAATAGTACTTAATTCAAAATGTGTTTTAAAGAAAAAATAAATATGTAAGAAAATACTTTGTAAACTTTGAAACACGCAAATATTACGAAATCAATATAATACTAATTGGACTAAAGAAAAAGAGATAGAAAATAGAATTTGGTTTGACTACCCTGAGGCAAGTCTTAACAAAATAATTCTTTGTTACGAGTGCCGTTTAAGAATTCTAAGCTACTGGGTATATGTCTGAAGGAAATGAAATCAGTGTGTTGAAGAGATATCTGCACACCCTTGTTTATTGTAGCACTATTCACAATAGTCAAGATATGACTTAAGTCAACTTCAGTATCCATTAACTGATGAATGTATAAAGAAAATGTATTCTACGAGTGGTACATATACTCTATGGAATACTACTCAGCCATAAAAAATAACAAGACCCTGGCATTTGATAGAAAGTGGTCAGATATGGAGGATCTATTGCTGAGTGAAGTAAGCCAGGCTATGGAAGAAGGATATTGTATGTATCCACTCAATATATACCGACTATCCGCACTCTATGGTAGAGGGCAAAAAATTGGAGGACATAAAAGCAGTGAAGGTACTTAACAAGTATAGGACAGTGTGGAATGGGGGGAGGTGAAGAGAACAGGATAGAGAAAGATAGCAAGAGAACAATAGAGAGGCAGGATGTTAGTAAGAAACAGATATGGCTTATTGCCTGTTGATGATGACATGTGTAGTACTCTTAACTGGATTGGTCTGAAAAGTATTTCATGATGGGTAAAGTCTTTATACAAGCAAAATGAGAAATAGTGATTGACTGTTTTAAAAAATAATTAGAATAATAATAATAATAATTGGGAAAATCATAGAAAAGATATTGAATGTTGAAGCGGGGAGATTAATGTCTCTGTATTGACTGGCATGCATGGCATTACCTTTTGAAAAAGCAATGTAATACACTGTAAAGTTATATGTAATCTAATGTAATATAAAGAAGATTATGATGATAATAAAAATTTTAAAAAAGAAAATGTATTCTAGGTATACAATGAAATATTAATCAGCTACTAAATGGTTAAAATCTTGTTATTTGTGGCAAAATGAATGAGACTGGAGGAAATTATAATAAGTGAAATAAGCCAGGCAATGAAAGACAAATGCTGCATGTTCTCACTTATTTGTGGAACCTAAAAGATGGATCGCACAGAAGTGGAAATTAGAATGGAGGATGCCAGAACTGGGAAGGAGAGGGGGGGAGGAAGAGGAACTTGGAGAACTTTGTTAAAAGATACAGAATTGCAGAAAGATAAGAGTAATGAATTCTAGATCACTATTGCACAGAAAAGTATCTATAGTTAGTAACAATTTAATGAATATTTCATAATATCTAAAAGAGATGATTTAGAATATTCACAGCACAAAGTAATGATACATATTTGCGATGACAAATTTGTTTATTGGCCTGTTTGGATCATTACTGCACTAGTATATGAAAAATCACACTGTAACCCATAAATATCTTCAGGTAGCATATGTCAATTAAAAATTATTTTCAAAAGAATGTGCCAAAAACATCATGGGTATATGGATAATACTGCACACCAACAAGACAGTGTTTATTTGCTCTAATAAAGATTATATTTAGAATAACATCTGAAGTTTGATAAATATTTTTGATAAAGGTCATTTTTTAAGACTAACCACCTCATGAGAAATAAATGAGTAATATTAAAGTGTGATTGTTCTCACCTATGCATATTTTGTTTTCAATATTGGCATTAATTTCTGCAAGTTTATCAAGAAAAAAGGTATCGTTTTGGGTTAGTGCTTTAGTCAGGAAGGTTTATTTCATAGTTTTTACTTGATTTTTTAATAACTAATACTACATCAATCAGAAAGATATATCAATTATTTTTAAGAATTATCTATTTAATTTTATTTATTGTTACTGTTATTATTTTATAATTTGACCAATGAGAAGGAAAGAAAGAGAGAGGGCAAGTGAGAAAGCAAGCCACCAGGTCCGGGACTCAAATTGCAGAGGGCCATGTGGGAGTCCAACACTTTAACTACCAGATCACCTGCCAGCCCTAGCCAGGTAAATATTTTCTTGGTTGCTAAGTACCTATCTTCCAAGAGCTCATTACAGATAGGGTTAGGTAGGCACAGGTTGAACCACACTGGTTCCAGTATGAGATGAACAATACTGGTTGACATCTATCACTGGTCATCCATAACTCTCCTGTCTGGACCAGCAAATGCCATGAAGGTTAAAGTGACTGAATTCCACAAGGGCAACTGCACTGTTTCAGTCCCAGACCCACCTACTTCAAAAGCACATGGGTGCGTGTGCATGCATGTCCAAAATCCTGAGGAGAGAAGGAAGGAAAAGAAATTGTGTAGCGAACATCCCCTGCTTGTGTGTGTGTGTGTGGGGGGGGGGGGGGGAGGATAGTTTCTCATTTTTCTTTTTTCCCTGTCTCTTTTTGTCTCTCTCCAGCAAGAAAGCATGCCCTATAGGAAACTAATAAAGTAAAATAACTCACTTTTCTTCTCCTCTCTGACCACTGAACCAAGATGATAGTTCAGAACCCTACTTATTAAAATCCATTCTAATGTGTTGTTATAGTAATCCCATAAAGATATATTTACATTTTCCAATACACAGTAATTTTGAAAAAAATGGCCATTGGTCTCTTTGGGAAAAGAACAGCGTAAAATGAATAGTACATACTCATGGTCATGTCTGAGATCTATTCTCAGCATGACTGGACTTATTTCCATTCAAGAGGTTCTGACCCTTTGTATTGGCAACTATATGTAAGGTGGATACATTTTTGAAACTGGGTGATTAGACTGTGCCCATTTTCATAATTCAAGTCTCTGCATACCTCGAGAGATTTTATAAAGAATTATTTATTTGATTCTATTTATCACTGTTATTATTTTTTTAAATTTGCTACATGGCATGCATACTCACCAGAGAGAGAGGGAAAGTGAAAAAGCGAACCTTCAAGTCTGAGACTAGAACCGTGATCAGCCATGTGGAAGTTCAGAGCCTTACCCCCCGCCTGATGCCACCTGCTGACCCTGAGTTTTTATTTTTAATATAAATAAATAATATTTTAGAAGACTGTCCATATATTTCAGCCCTAACAATAGAACAATTAACCAGTGCTAAAGAAAACATCATTTTGACTGCCACCCAACTCCTCAGTCCTTTATAGTAAATATGCCCACCTTGTGTCTGACAGTTAAGCACTACCACTTTGTGTTAGTCATTTCTACCTTCTCAATTAAAATTAGAGAATTCATTTCTTTTTAAGATTGTTCACTTATCTTCATGGAGTTGGAGGTAAGAGAGAGGAAGACAAGCGTCCCAAGAAGGTCTCATGCCTCAATTCTCCCTGCTTCCATGCCCAGCCATCCAGGATCACACACCCCTGACAAGTGCAGATAGACCCAGAACCGACCCTTGATCTTTCACGTGGTTCCAGCATAACAGAGGGTTGTGCTGTAGCCGTACCACCTCGTCTAGGCCAGGGAATACATTTTTTTTTTTATCCTTACAATGAATCCATCGTTATCCAAATTTCAGAGACAAGCAGTGCAAAGATTTTTTTCAATTTTTCAGTGCACCTCCTTCATGTGATTCTGAAGAGGCATACATAATGCCCAGGCTCTGGTGGCGTGCCTCCTAAAACACCATGCTCCATGGGCCAGCATAACATAGGTGACCTAGGTTTGATTCCTAATCCAACCTAAAGCCCACGTGCAGTGATGTGAACCTGTAATCCCAGTGTCCTGGGAAGCCTGAGGCAGGAAGTCCATGCATTTGAGGCTGACCTGGGCAACAGAGCAAGATCCTGTCTGACAGAGCCCACCATTCCAGCAACTCAGGAGGCTGAGGGAGGAGGGTCCTGACACAGTGACGTCTGTCTTAAAATAATAATAATAATAATAATAATAATAATAATAATAATACAAAAGAGGCATATACAAGGGATCCAGGTTTCACTGAATAAGGGACTCTTGAATCAAAGTTCAGTCAATCAACTAAGCAAAGTATTGGAGTCCCTGTTGTTGCTAAAAATAACACATTGATCTGAAGTTCTTTGTTAAGTGTGCTAATATTGATAAACTTGATGCAAATGCTGTATTTTACTTTCCTTGGCTTAATATCCTAAGAACATTTTCCATACATATTCTCCAAGTTTCTGCTAATAAAATTGAGACCAGCAGATACTGTAATAGTTACATTGCTGGACTCTCACCTGGCTGACCACAACTCGAATCCTGAACACGGCAGATTAAAACTCACATCAGACGCATGTGCAGGAGTGCCAAAGATCCCAAGAGGAGAATGGAGGAGAAGGGATTGTGGTGTGGACACCATCCCCCTGGAGGTTATTTTTTTTTTCTTTTGTCTCTCTGCACTCTATAATAAAAATCTCTCTTAAAAAATTAAAAATTAATTTTTAATTTCAGAAACCAGGTCCTATACTATGTCTAAGCGAATTCTTCACTGCTTAAATTTTTATATAAAAACTGACAATGCTGGGACCAACAGATAGCATAATGGTTACATTGCTGGATTCCCACATAGTTGACTGTGGTTCAAGTTCTGGACTTGGTAGCTTAAAACTCACACCAGGCATGTGTGCATGCTTGCCCAAAATCCTGAGAGGAGAATGGAAAAGAAGGGATTGTGGCATGGCCATCACCTGGGGGGGGGGGTGATTTCTTGATTTCTGCACTCTGGAGAGCTCACATACCCTATAGCAAAAATCTCTCTTAAAGAAAACCAGCCAACCAACCAACCAACCAAACAAATAACCTAACAATGCCATGCATTCGACATACATTATGATTTTCATCCACAATACCAAAATTGGGATCTGAATTTTATCTATAGCAGGCTTGGGACTATTAGAGAAAATACGCAATTTTAGGACAATGCTCTGTGGTGTCTGACAATGACTTACACCGAATAAAATCTGATTGACAGGCCAGCAGGTCACATGGAGTTTGAGGTGTTGGGTCCATGTGGCTGACTCAGGAGTTTGAGTCCTGGACATAGAGGCTTGAGAGTTACACTGTGAGCATTGGCTTGTGTGTCCAAAATTCTGAGAGGAAAACAGATTGTAGCATAGCTATCCCCCTGGGAGGGAGGGATGGGTTAGATTTCTTGCTCTCTCTCTCTTTCTGTCTTTATCTCTTTCTGGTAAGGTTACATGCTCTATGGTAAAAACTACAAAAACAAATAAACCAAAAGAGAAAGACATATTATTTCCATAATTTTTCTAATTATGTCAAAGGCAGCTACCCTAACCTCCATTCACTTACTGATTACCCAATTATGATCAAGTGCAGCAGACCCTGGGTTTCCCAAAGAAAGATACAGACAGGGGTCCTTATGTGCCTCATACCAGATAACCACAGAAAATAACCTGAATGACTATTTTGCCATTGCATAATTTTGACTACTAGCTCCCAGTTTTGCACTAGCAATGAGAGCATCACTGTATTTGAATCCAGTAGGTCAAGTCACAAATCCTAGATGCCTGTCTTTGTGGTTGTAGTTCCTGATCTCATTCCTGATACCAAGAACTTAGCCCCTATGCTGTCAGGGAAAAAAAAAGAAATATTTCTGAAAACCAGTAGATTGTCATGACTTAAGCATTGTTTACAAAGCTTTTGATAGTTCTGAAAGGCCAAATAGTATAAAAGATACTGGAAAAACAAAAGAGAGAAAAGGGCTTAAACCCAAATATCAAAAAGCTGTTACCAAATGCAAGACTGAGTCTCTGGAGAACTGCTATTCCATCTTGGAATGACATAAAAGCTTCCTACCTTATCTTTAAAAAGTGTCTGCCTCTGAGTCAGATATTAGCGCTCTATACTGATTCCATAAAAACTTTCACCAAGATGCTGGAACCCAAAGATATTCAAAGTTGCTCTTGGTTATCTGTTAGTGCTTTCAGCACCACCCGATGCCATAGTGAGAGCTGAAAGGAAAGGCTCTCCTTTCCTTCTTCCAATCTTACTTCAATGCCACCTACAAGTTAACATAACGGAGAACTAGGGAGGGTTCAATTCATTTTCAGTTTTTTCCCCTAATGATGAAGAGTATATAGAAAATTGATGCACATAAGGAAAAAGAAACTATTTAGCACACAACAGAAAGTACTTAGCTTGGGAACCAGCAGTTAGCGTAATGGCTATGTCACTGGACTCCCACGTAGTCGACTGCGGTTTGTGTCCCGGACTCAGTGGCTTAAAACTCACGCCGGGTGTGTGTGCGTGCGTGCCCAAGATCCCGAGAGGAGAATGGAGGAGAAGGGATTGCGGTGTGACCATCCCCCCTGGTGGGTGATTTCTCGCTTTCTGTCTCTATGTCTCTCTGTCTGTCTGGCGAGCGCACGTGCCCTATAGCAAAAACCTCTCCAAAAAAAAAAAAAAAAAAAAAGAAAGTACCTAGCTTGGATACTATAAAAATTTCATTATATTTATAATATACCAAAATATCCCCATAACATCATTTTCAGAGAGTACCATCTGGGTACTAGTATTACACAGGGGTATTTAAATTTCAGACCAGTTTAGTGGCTTTATGAAAATGCTACCAGATGAAATGGCTGATAGTACTTGCGGGAAAAGAGAATTAGTGAAGTCTAGCTGCCTTGTAAATTTAATCTAATCAAAGTTTCACTTCTTCAGGATTTTAGATCCTGACAGGGTGAAGTAAAAACTTAGTCAGAAAAAGAAGGCTCATCATGAATGTGCTCATTTGTAGTACAATATACAGATGTATTTTTCAACAATGGACCTAGCCACAAAGACTAAAGAAGTAATCTTTAGCAGAAGTCTAGTCCATAAGGTTTGGACCAGTATCTTTACAGTGAAGTGAGTTGGTAAGAGACACTAGATTGGGGCACAGTGCAGTGGTGGTGCACAGCTCTGCAATGCTGTCTACATATGGAAGATCAGGGTTTGGTTCCTGACCTGTATGTGCCCATGTGCCAGTGTGCCCGCAATCCTGGCAGGCTGGAAAGGCTCAGGAAAACATCACAGTGTGAAAACTTGTTGAAAGTGCCCTCTGTTTGTCTTTTTCTCTCTCTAGCTCATGAAAGAAAGAAATAAACTTGAGCAAGAAAGAGAAAGACATTAGATTGGGTGCTCCCAAACTTATTTTTTTCAGATGATTTCTTGCTTTCTTCCTTCTGTCATTAGACATGCTTAAAAGACTGTTATGTCTTTACTAGGAAATAAGGTCTTACAATTGCAACTGCAAGGAAAAAAAAAAAAAAACATAGCTGGTGGAAAAGAATGCTCACAGTGAAATTATTCAAAGCCCAGGCAATTAAAACTCTGAGAAATATGAACGTTTTTCAGAGCATAATGTTTCTTCTCATTGGTATTCTTTTCTTTTTCAAGGTTTTATTCTTTTCTTCTTTTTTTTCCACATTATTTATTATTATTATTATTTGTATATACTTTCAGTCATATTGTTTGGCTTACAATGAGACCATTTCGATATGTGAACATTTCTCCCCAGACCCGTTGATCGAAATATCTTCAACAGATAACACCACACCTCCCCATCATTGGTATTTCTTCTTAGGACCTAAGTTTGGGTGATCTTATGGAAGTCACATGAAGCTGAGAGGGCCTGGAGTTGCTGATATATTTTTGTCCCTTTATGCATGATAGCATACATGTGTATGCAGGAGAGAGACCGTGAGAAGCACCCTCCACGAGAGCTGGTCATGCCGTGATTCTCTTCCTCCAGCCCGTCAGATCTTGGGCACTTGTGTGTGCCTAGCATTTTTCAGGCTGACCCAGCCAGACATTGAAGCCACAGTCGCCCTGTGGTCTGGTTTCTCTTGAGCAGCATTACTGTTGTGTCATGAAGCCGACCCCTGGAGCGTCTACAACAAGTTAATCAACTTCTCAAAGGAAGACTTCTCACAATTTAGTTTAAGTCCCTAAGTCATGGTTTTTGGACAGCTGACACGGTCTGACTAGTATTCCAAAGTGGCCAAATCCAAGAAGCATTGTTTTAGTTTTTTTGTTGTTGTTCTTTTTCGTTTTACATGGTCTCTGTATATTTTGCTCATTCCAAATAACTCTGTGCCTTAGCTGTGGTCTATGACTGACTAAAGCAAGAATGAATCAGAATGTAGTGTTTATTGGGGTCTGGGTCCATTCGCTTTTATTGGCAGAATGGAAATAGAATTTAGATAATATATTTCTACATTATGTAAGACATTTTCTAAATTTACTTTTGTGAACTCAGTTACTCTTAAAATTTCAGAAAGTGGCAGATATAAAAAACAAGATTGAATGAATCAAGTTTAGTTACACAGCAAGACCCATTCCTTGTTTAATACATAAGAGAGTTTTGTTTTTTGTTTTTAGGCCTTAGCCATAGGGTGTGTGTACTGCTGGAGAGAAACAGAGAAAGAGTGGGAAATCAACCCCCGAGGGGGATGGCCATGCCACAGGGCGTTTTCCTCCATTCTCCTCCTGGGATGCACCCAACATGATTTTTTTTTCTTTAAAAAAAAACAGTTTTATACTTTTTTAATGATTAAAAATTTTTAAAATTTACATTTAATCACTATACAACATGGTTTTCCCAGCATAAGTACAGTGCATATTAGTTAAGTCAAAGACATCACCATATATATTATAATCAGCAGATAACTTTTCATTTTTGTGTCTATTAATGTGTTATTTCCCTGAACCATTCCCACCCACCCTCTGTTACCCCTCCCTATAGTGTCTCTAGTATCTATAGTTGCTCTCCCTGCTATACCTTTCAGTCTTTCAGTTTCTGCTATAGAACACAGGCATTTGAGATATATATATATATATCTATATATCTATAGATATAGATATAGATATAGATATAGATATTGAGCAGAGACATACAATGTCAATGTTTCATACTCTGGTTTGTTTCATTTAGCATTAAATCTTCCATATTCATCCACTTTGTTTCAAATGCCAGGGTCTCATTGTTTTTTATGACTGAGTAGTATTCCACAGAGTGTATGTGCTAAATTTTTCCATCCATTTGGGATGATTCCACATCCTAGCTATTTTTGTCTAGATAATCTGTCCAGAGAAGACAGTGGGTGTGTTGAGGTCCACAATTTGTGTTGCATTCCATATTTCCCTTTTTATCTAACAATCTCATTCATGTGTTTGGGTGCTCCAGTGTTGGGTGTGTGGATATTTATGTGTCTTCTTGGTGAATTAGCTAATTTAGTACTACATAGTGTCCTTCTTTGTCTTTTCTTACACTTTCATCTTGAGAGTCTGATATCAGTATCATGACTCTAGCCCTTTTTAATTTTCCATTTTCATGGAATATTTTTTCCAGCCTATAATTTTGAGTCTATGTATGTCTTTATCACTGAGGTATGTTACTTATAAGCAGCATATAGACGGACCCCGTTTTTAATTCCTCCAGCCAGTCTGTGTCTTTTAATTGCATAATTTAATCCATTAACATTCCACTTTATTATTGGTATTTGTAAAATTATCTCTGCCATTTTTGTTATCCATTTTCTTGTTTGTTTCTGTTCCCTTATCTTTGTGTTTATCCTTCTTTGGTTTACCTGATATAGTACTTTCTTCAGCACTTCTTGAAGAGCTTGTCTAATGTTGGTGAATTCTTTCAGTTTTTGTTTATATGAGAATGATTTTATTTGTTCTTCCCATATAAAGAATTATTTTGCCAGGTATAGTATTGGTTGAAATTGTTTTTCTTTTAATGTTTTGGATACATCTTCCTATTCTTTTCTTGTCTGTGTTGTTGCAGTTGAGAGGTCTGATGTTAGGCTAATTGAATAAACTTCATAGGTAATAACACTTCTCTCTTGCCATTTTTAGAATATTGTCTTTGAGTTTTAACAGTCTGGCTTTGATGTACCAGGGGAGAATCTTTCTATGTTGATTCTATTTGGAGTTCTTTTTATCCTGGGTCTGAATTCTTCCTTGTTCCTCTAGATTTGGAACATTTTCAGATAGTATTTCATGGGAGAGGGTTTCCATACCTTTACAAACTTTTATACCTTCTGGAATAGCAATTATATGTATATTTTGGCATTCTGAGTATCCAAAATTTTTCATATGTTATCCTCACTTTTTTTGATGTTCTTTAATTCTTTTTAGTGATTTGGTTTATATTGGGGACTTTGTATTCAAGGTCAGGAATTCTATCTTCTGCGTGATCCCATCTGCTATTAATGCTTTCTAGGGAGATTTTAACTTCTTGTATTGTATTCTTCATTTCCAGGAGTTCTGTGTGATTCTTTTTTATAATGGCTATCTCTTTATGGGATTCCTCCTACATGTTCTGAAATGATCTTCTCATTTCCTGGAATTGTCCGTTCTCTCTTGCATCTCATTGAATTATGCTACAATGAATGTTCAGAATGCTTTCTGACATTTCTGTGAATTCTTTCATGTTATTTATTATTGGTGAGGGGGTCACTGTGTTCTTTTGGGGGAGAGTTATTTACTTGTTTTCTAATGTATTTGTCTGCCTCTGCACTGTTTTTTGGTCACCTGATGCACTATTCACAGGAAAATAGTCTATATTATTGGAGAAGGCAATATCATCCTTAGATACCAGGTGTGATTCTGTTAGAGAACTGTGTATTCCAAATCAGAGCAGATATGTTTATATAGGTAGCTTGAGGTGGTTGGCTCCTCTACCAAACTTAACGTTTCTGATGAGTTTCCGATGAGGAGGGAAGGCTTGCTGGATTCAGAACCAAAGTTGCCCAGTGAACAGTTGGGGCCCAAGAAGCAGGCCCTACAGCAGCACAGCCTAAATACAAACTTGGTGAGAGGGTGAGGGGCAACACATGTGGGAGAAACCAGAACCAATGTCTCCTGATGGGCATTCAAGAATCCAGAAGTAGGCTGGGTGGCAGCACAGTCAATGTGCCCTGAGTCTCAAATGCAAACCTCGCCCACCATGATTTTTAAACTGCCAAGTTCAGGACTCAAACCACAGTCACGCATGTGAGAGTCCAACACCTTAACCACCACACAACCTGTTAGTCCCAGTACATAAGAGAGTTTTAATTTACATACATGTGTGTATTTGGACAAGTATTGTGAATCAACTCTATATGTATTATCACATTTCTTTTATTGTAGAAATTCTTGGAATAGACAAGGTTTTGGTTATCTTTATTTATCTAAGATGTTTTGAGAAGCAAATCATTAACTCATACTTATTACTATTTTCTCTTGGACACTGTAACTAGAACAGGGAAGATTAATAAAGAGAAAAGATATTCTGAGCCAGGGTTTTCACATTATTCTTCAGATTAAATTAATTCCACTATCCTTTGCTATAACAGAAACAAACTGATTGAAGATGGTAATAAAGTAGGGTTGAAGTTCTCACCTTATAAACAAATGATATTGTATTATGTTTATTATTCTCCGCAGTCAACTTTTTGCAAATTCTTTATGGTGTAAAGTAGCTTTGTACATTTATTTCCTCCACACATCATATATAAGCAATATGATTTTGTTTATGATTTACAAAGTGCTAATTCATTTTAAGCAAAAATAAGTAAATATTATAAATCTGAGTCTTATGGAATAAGAATTGTTTTTGCATAACATTATTAATTACAAAGGATCTTCACAACTCTAACTTAGTTAAATGACTGTGATAGGCCATGTTAGTTTGCTGATAAGGAACTAAGAAGCTCAGAGTTACTTATGCCAAGATTATTCACCCAACAAAGTTAGAGCTGGAATTTAAACCTGGTTTTGTTACTATAAAGTTAATATTAATTCTACCACACTAAATGTTCATAACCATGTGAAAGGTAAAAGAGTTTATCCTCTACTCTAGCTTCAGTTTCTCATCTAATTTCCATGGTGATAATAATACCAAATTAGGATACCTCTTCTTCCAACTGAGAACATTTTAAAAAGTGCTCTTTCATTGGACCAGCAGAAGGCATAATTGTTGTGTTGCTGGACTTCCACTAGTTGACTGTGGTTGAGTCCTGGATCTGGTGGCTTAAAATGCTCCCAAAAGGAGAATGGAGGAGAAGAGATTGCAGTGTGTCCATTTCCCCCTGAATAGGGGGAATTCTTGCTTTATCTCTCTCTGTCTCTCCAGTGAGCATGCATGCTCTCTAGCAAAAATCTCTCAAAAAACAACAAAAAAGTGCTCTTTCAGAAGTCAGAAGTATTTATCTAAGATTTGACAGCTAGTTCAATTAGTATTTTGATGTGATATAAAAATCTTGTATAGTAATGTTTCACTTGGTACCACTTTGAATTTTGACTGAAATAATCCTTTGATTTTTTTCAGGTCATGAATTAAATTGCTACCTATTTAAACATAATACTTTTGAAACTTACACATTTTTTTGAGGACAGAAAACTGTTTTCTTTTTATGGTAAATTTAATACATAATTGTCATGGCTTTATTTTGAAGGGAAAAAAAATCATGGAACCCAGTATCAACTCTTAGATAAAATTGCTTGCTTTTATTTTTGGTGCATAATAAAGAAATAAAAATTGTTATTACTGTAGGACTGTGACAAAGACAATAGAGATTACTCATAAAATACTAGGAAATGTCACCCATATGGTACAATTTTAAGTCCCTCCAATGACTCACATAGAAAGTGAATTTGTTCTATTTTTCCTTCTATTTCTCAGAAACAGTAATTGATGTTATTTTCATTCATTGGCCAAGGATACCTACTTAGTTAGTGACTGGTGATAGAAATATTTACCCTTATAAAACATACCAAAATACTCTAATTTATAGTTAAATTATGAATAAAAACTGTATCTTTACTGTTAGCATTACAAACTTAAGGCTAGACAGTATTTTTAGGATTAAAGCGATTCCAAGTGGAGGCTCTGAAAGTCTAAATAAACAAGATACTGAGGCCAGCAAGTTGGTGTTTGTTAAGATGCTGCACTCCTACCTGGCCAACCATGGTTAAGTCCTGGGCCTGGTGGGTTAAAAATCACTCCAGGTGTGTGTACATGCATGCCCCAAATTCCAGGAGGAGAATTGAGGAGAAGGGATCTTGATGTGATCATCCCCCTGGAGGATGATTTCTCACTTTCCTCCTCTCTGTCTCTCTTTAGAGTGCACGGGCCTTATAGCAAAACAACAACAACAAAAAAAAAAAAAAAAAAAAAAAAAAAAAAAAAAAAAAAAAAGAAAGAAAGAAAAAAAGAAAAACAACAAAGAAAACAAAATAAAAAGGAACGAACAAAATATTGCCCATTTTGTAAAAGCTTTAGGCTACACATTTTTTTTCTAAAAACTAATATATAGAGAATAAATTTTCTCATTACACCTTCAAATTTAGGTGACAATATAGTATTTTCTAAATGTGAAAGAGCCTTGTAAGCTGTCTGTCCCGTAAGGCAAGGAACCTTCTGTTAGATGTACTTCACTGTCTAATACAGGAAAAACATGAGCAACTGAAGAAAGTGAAAACGCTTACTAAAATTTTTCGCTTTCACAAGAAAAATGCCTTTCATCTTTAGTTTTTCACCTCTCACATTAGAGTCCATATATTATTTCTAGTTTTAAAAGTTACACATTTTTAAAAGATTACGTATTCTGAAATCTTCTAGAGTCACATCAGTGTAAAAGACGTTTGTCTTTCAGGCCTTCTTCTGTGCCATGTTTAATAAATAAACCTGGAGTTGTAAGTTTGTAATGTCACCATTAGTGACAGTGATAACAGTTTCTTAAAAGCACTTTATTTTGGTTTGTAAAAGTTTATAAAACAAACTTTATCATTTTATTTTTATAGAATTATATATTTAGTAACCAGAATATTACCTTATAAGAAAACATGAGGTATTTACCATCTATGATACTGGAAGTTAATGAGCAACAAACCTTCTACAACACTGAGGTTGGTTATCTTAAGTTTCTTCCTTTCCTCTCAGTACAATGTTCTATGCTTTGTGATAAAACTGGGATTCAAAACAGATGGGGATTTACCAATCATCACCTGCATTTCTACACAAATTTGAATATTCAATGCTTGCTGCTCTCATAAGCAAAACATATTAATGATATGCAAGAAGTTTTCTTCTACTCAAATTGGGAAAATGAAATTCTGAAGTGAATTTTTCCTAACTTTTTAGACTACTACCCAGTGTAAGAAATATATTAGAATCTATATCTGCATCTATATATTTGTAAAACCAAATATCTTAACACAGTTTCTAGCTTTTCCACATGAGAACCTTTCTAATGATTTCTATTGTAGTCTTTTAAGATTTTTTTAATAACATTTAAATACCAAATTAGTTTCAGAATCCAATGACTGCATAATGGTCCTATCAGAACATTTTTTCCAGTGTTCACATTACATTGATCAATAATTGTGGAGATCAATATTTTAAATATCATTTTCATTTGCAAAGTTTCTAAATTTTTATACTATCTCTACTACTAATGTCACCCCAAACTTAATTTAGAGTTATAAATGCAGGAGGGGTTTTTTTTTTGTTTGTTTGTTTATTCAGTTTTTGCCATAGATCACATGATCTCTGGAGAGGAGAAAGAAAAAGGGAAAGTGAAAAATAACCTCCAAGTGCTGGTTCAAACCCTTCTCCTCCATTTTCTCTGATTTTGGGCATGCATGCATGTGTGTATGGTATGATCTTCAAGCCACCGGGTCCAGGACTCAAAGCACAGTTGGCCTAGTGGGAATCTTGTCACTTTAAGCACCATGCCACCTGTGGGCACCCAGGAGGTTACTTTTAATCATTAAATTTTTCTCACATTTTCATGGAGAGTTAATGTGAGTTACTATTTTAGCATGTGCTATTAATACTTCATTTCTAAGAAAACAGTACACACAGGACTCTGTCTGATAAGATGTTCACAAAGAGCACCAAAGCATTCTTTCATAGCTAGCGTAGAAATTATGTTTTCTGGAGACACAATATAAGTAAGGATGATACAATTATGTTTTTCCATTCAGTGCCTAAAAAAACCCCTAATTTTCTTCAAAATAAATTCAAAGAGTACCAAGCTTAACTATATTTATTATATATATGGAACAGTTAAGACTTTGGACTATGAGAACAATTCTATGTGAATGACTACTAGACTTTTGACTTTCTGATAGTCCTAGAAACTAATAATGGTAA
Source organism: Tupaia tana (assembly GCA_026018925.1). Classification (NCBI taxonomy): domain Eukaryota; kingdom Metazoa; phylum Chordata; class Mammalia; order Scandentia; family Tupaiidae; genus Tupaia; species Tupaia tana. The sequence continues at coordinate 56,733,893 of JAKSZU010000001.1, forward strand.
AGCTCACAATAATAAAAAATATATATATACTGTTTATAGCATTCAAGGAATATGATTACCTACATAATATTGTTTGGTCAGTAAAAAACATACATAAATGAAGGCATTCGATGGTGGCTAGTGTGATTTTAAAATCTGGCAGAAATTTTCAGAAAACAAACTACCAAATTTAGCTTTGAAATTTAGAAATTTATATTTGCTTGTTTAATAAGCATTTTCAAATGTAATTGCTAAATTATCCCACAAAAAAGCTAATTTTGAGCTTTATGTAAGTCACATTTTATCAAAATATACTGCTACATATATCTGAATCATTAATAAAAATGAACTGAATGCTAATTTAACTATGGTTTTACTTATAATTAAGTATGGTAAAGCGTACTCATTTCTATTGAAATACTAAACCTTGACAATTTGTTCAAATAACTATACAGACTACACACCAAAAATACCTAGCTCAATGAGTTACATAAAGGTGTTTAATTCATTAATTTTAGTACAATTCATCTGAATATTTTAGTAGGTGCTAAAGGAGGCAACTACAAATAGAAATAGCAATGCCTAAAAGGAAAACAGGGAACTCTGAATTATGATTCAATTTTTCTACAGAATAAGAGTTGACAAGTGCCCTTAGTCATCGTTTTACACTTTTACTTGGATACTTTCACTTATTTTAATGATTTCACTGGTATTATTTATTCTAAAGTATAGTCCTAACAGAGCAATACCTAATGTAGTGAATATAAACATAGAAGAATAATAAAATATGATTATTTCATACAGATATCTCCAATTTTGAAAATAAATATTGCTTTTTAAAATGCTTTTCTATGTAAAAATGCATCATGACTTCCCCAATGACCCCATAATTTCACAATTTTTTTTTTTTGAGAGGTTTTTTGCTATAGGGCACATGCACTTGGCAAAAAGACAGAGACAGAGAAACAGAGAGACAGAAAGCAAGAAATCACCCCTTAGGGGGGATGGCCATGCCACAATCCCTTCTCCTCCATTCTCCTCTTGGGATCTTGGGCACGCACACACATGCGCCCGGCGTGAGTTTAAGCCACCAGGTCTGGGACTCGAACCGCGGTTGACTACATGGGAGTCCAGCGACATAGCCATTATGCTAACTGCTGATCCCTAATTTCACAATTTTAAAGTAAGATGATGGAACCAGCAGGTGGCTTTGTGGTTAAAGTGCTGGACTCCTACACGGACAACCACAGTTTGAGTCCTGGGCTAGCAATTTAAAAATCATGTTGGGACCATGTGTGCCCAAAATCTGAAGTGGAGAGTGGAGGAGAAGGGATTGTTGAGTGGCTATCCCTTCTTGGGGGTGATTTCACACTTGCCTTCTCTTGCATGCAACCTATAGCAAAAATCTAAATTAATTAATTAATTAATTAACAAAAAGATGACATTGAGAGGCTGGTAATACTAGTTTCAATTTTAAGTTAGAATTCATTTATTCATTTAAAAATGATCATAATATATAATATCTTTAACTGGACAAATATGTACTACATTCATGCTAGAAAATTCATTTTTCATGCTATAATGATGTACAGTAATTGACTGTATAAACATACACAAATAAAAATAGAAATGTTACTATATGTTACCTATACCTTAATCCCTTTACACTGTAGACTTTTTTTATCATTAAAATAAGTGAACAAAAATGTACATGTGAAAAAAGTTTTCATCCACAGAACTTAGCAGAAACATAGTTAGGACTGATGATTGCTATTTCATAGCCAAGAATCTAAAGACAGGTAGATGCGATTTTTCTAAATTCTTTTTCTTCTCCTTTCTGATTGGAACTCAGAGAATGACCTTGTAAGTCATATGTGCATCAAAAATATCTGTGACAATTCCTATTACCTAGGAATTTTATTCTATTACCTAGGAATTTTATTCTAGGAATGTTTCCTTTGGAAATATGAAGAGAAGTGTACTTAAATTATACATGAGGGGATCTGTTGAAGCATTTTTTTTTTTGTTTTTGGAGAGGATTTTGCTATAGGGCATGTGCGCTCACCAGAAAGAGAAGACAGAGAGATAGAAAGTGAGAAATCACCCTCCGGGGGGATGGCCATGCCGCAATTCCTTCTCCTCCATTCTCCTCTCTGGATCTTGGGCACGCACGCACATGCGCCTGGCGTGAGTTTTAAGCCACTGGGTCTGGGACTCGAACCGCGGTCGACTACATGGGAGTCCAGCGACATAGCCATTACGCTAACTGCTGGTCCCCTTGATGCATTGTTAATTAGGAGGAAAGTTATACAGCTGAGAAGTGTTTTTTGTTTTTTGTTGTTGTTTTGTCTTGTTTTTGTTTGTTTGTTTGTTTGTGTTTGTTTTTGTTTTTGCTATGGGGCGCATGTGCTTGCTAGAAAGACAGAGAGAAAGAAAGCCAGAAATCACCCCCAGGAGGTGATGACCACACCACAATCCCTTCTCCTCTATTCTTCCTGAGAGGTGGTTTCCACTCTACAGAATAGTATAGTAATCTCTTTCTTCTATAAGTAACTTTTTTTTAATAAAACACACAGTTTCCTAGATTGATCTTAAATTAATTATGGAATTAGCATTTTCAAAAGAAAACTTGAAACCTGAATTTTTTTTTGTTTTAGTTTTGCTTAACTTTCCCAAGACTCAAAATTAAATCTCATTTGTCTCAAAAAATTACAAAAATTGACAATTAAATGAGAAGAATTTGTTCCAATTTAATTCACTATTCAAGAATCATCTATCTGTTGAGGATCTATTACTTTATGAATGCTGTGTTATAATTGAAGAAAAATCTTAAAAAATGAGAGTAACACGTATAGAGACAACAAACTTGTGAGGGCTTCCAATGACAAGAAAGGTGATTTTTTTTTTTCTTTTTGTCTTTCTTGATTATTTTTTCTATAGACACATTATCTGATTATGGAATATAGTAGACACTCTTAGAACTGCATATAATTTCGACTATATGTACAGTGAAAGAGCTGCCATGTTTTTATATTAAATAAAAAGTATACTATATCCTCTGAAGTATGCCATAGTAAAATCTCTGCCTACCATTAAAATAAAAGCATCCATACTGCTCTGGGAAAGTTATGCAATAAAATATTTTGCACAAACATATAAAGAACTAAAATATAGTATATACTTAGGGTAATTGCTGATATCTTTTACTCACAAAAACCAGAATTTCCCAAAATGTAGTTCACTTTACAACCAGAATTTTCTTTGAGTATTCTTCTCAGGAATAAGGATCCATCCATATAGAGAAAACATGCCTATTCTCTTTTTTTCCCCAAATTTTTACTCCATCTTTACACAGCCTTATGTGCTGAGAGGAGTTAAAAGTATATTTTAGGAGCTGCAATACAAGGCCTATGTCTTTTAACCATGTACCAGCATTTTGTTCTGTCTTCTTTTTTCTTCTTCTTCCTTCCTTCCTTCCTTCTTTACTTCCTTCCCTTCCTTCCTTCCTGATTGCACACAGTAGAAATTCTTGCCCTAATTCTAAAAAAGCATCACAATATATTTTCTGTTATGAAACATGATAGAGAAGGACTAGAACAGCTGAAGCATTATAAATGGGGGTGGACGGTGAGGACAGATGGATGTGAGAGAAAATTATAAATATAAGCAAGGGCCATGTAGAACATGAACTTAACTTTATGGTAGAACTTTATGCTAATAGTGATGGGAAATAAATGAGTTTTATTTAAGTGAGGGATGAGAACATATTTGTTCAAAATTTTTCTGGTTATAATTGGATAATATATTTAAAATATTAAGAGTACGTGTGTGTGTGTGTGTGTGTGTGTGTGTATGTGTATGTGTATATGTATATATATATATATATATATATATATATATATATATGAATATCTTTAAAATATTAAGAGTGTGTGTACACACACACACACACACACACACACATATATTTATATTGGGACCAGCAAATGGCATAATGATTACATTGCTAGATTCCCACATTTTCAACCACTATTCGAGTCCCAGACCTGGTGGCTTAAACACACGGCAGGCATGTGAGTGTGCATGTCTGAATTCCGAGAGGAGAATAGAGAAGGGATTGCAATGTGGCCATCCCACTGGGGATGATCTTGCTTTCTGTCTCTCTGGCAAGAGCACATACCCTATAGAGAAAACACTTAAAAAAAAAAAAGTAGCTATATAGAACTCTCCATTCTTAAGTATCATTTTAAAATAATTTTCAGGCCAGTCTCATTTTACAGCAGTAAAGCCCTGTGATTAGGGAACTGAATCCCTCATGATTGACATGATTGACCATGATTCACATCCCGGGCCCAGCTGTTTGAAAATCATGTCAGGATTATGTCCTGAAAGGAGACTGGAGGAGAAGGATTGTGGCATGGCCATCCCCTCTGGAAGGTGGGGAGGATTTCTCTGTGTGTGTGTGTCTCTCTGATGAGCACACGTTATTTATAGCAAAAAAGAAATCCAATCAAAACTTTAATTATGGAGTACTTTTAGGCTCATAGTAAAATTAAAGGGAAAGCACAGAGAGTTGTCATATACCGCCTACTTCCACACATGTACAACTTCTGCTATTATCAATTCTTGCACCAGAGTGGATATTTTATATAAATGATAAACCTTCATTGACACAATTTTATCGACCAAAGTTCAAGAATATTCAGTTTCAGTTTATCATATTAATATTTTATATTACTTTATTATCATTCCAAATCCATAATGCCCTCTAGCTATTTTTTTTTTTTTTTGGAGAGGTTTTCGCTATAGGGCGCGTGTGCTCACCAGACAGACAGAGAGAGACATAGAGACAGAAAGCGAGAAATCACCCCCCCAGGGGCGATGGTCACACTGCAATCCCTTCTCTTCCATTCACCTCTCGGGATCTTGGGCACACACGCACACGCGCCCGGTGTGAGTTCTAAGCCACCGGGTCCGGGACACAAACCGCGGTCGACTACGTGGGAGTCCAGCGACATAGCCATTACGCCAACTGCTGGTTCCCCTTCTAGCTATTTTTAAAAAGCAAATACTGTTCATTTCATAGGTAAATTCTCACCACCAATTCAGAATATGCAGCTTAGACGAGACAGCTTTAAAGTCTATTAAAAAAAGGAAATTTAAAAAATATCTATTTAATTTTATTCATTTATTATTATTCTTCAATTTGACCAGAGAGAGAGAAAAAAAAAGAGAGAGGGAGAGTGAGAAAGCAAGCCTCCAGGTCCAGGACTTAAACCATGGTCAGCCATCTGGGAGTCCAGCACCTTAATCACCATGCCACTTGCCGACCCCAAAAGGAAATTTTTTTAAAAAACTTTTTTTTATTTTTTTAGAGAAGCATGATCAATAAGTGAATGGACTTCAAATATGAATATTTTGGGGAAGGCATATTGTAGCTTGAAAATGTTACATTCTCTCTCTCCCCAGAGATACCAACTCAACAAGTAAATCAATTCCCTTTGAGAGAAATTTAGAAACTAGTTAGTCGTTTGCTGTACTCCAATTAAGTGCAAAACTGGTCATAGGACAGCCAGTAGAGAAACAGCACATTGAAAGGATCATACATCTGGGACCAGCAGTTGGCGTAATGGCTATGTCACTGGACTCTCATGTAGTCAACTGCAGTTGAGTCCCAGACCCGGTGACTTAAACTCATGTAGGCGCATGTGCGTGCGTGCCCAAGACCCCGAGAAGAGAATGGAGAAGGGTTTGTGGCGTGGCCATACCCCCAGGAAGTGATTTCTTGCTTTCTGTTTCAATGTCCCTGTCTTTCTGGTGAGTGCATACACCCTATAGCAAAAACCTCTCTAAAAAAAAAGAAAAAAGAAAGAAAGAAAGAAAGAAAGAAAGAAAAAAAAAAAAAAAGAAAGAAAGAAAGAAAGAAAGAAAGAAAAAGAAAAAAAGAAAATCCTGCCAGGCACATGTGTGTGACTAAAATACTAGGAGGAGAATGGAGAAGGGATAGAGGCATGGCCATCCACCCTGGGGGGGAGGGGGTCATTTCTCACTTTCTCTCTCTCTCTCTCTCTCTCTCTCTCTCTCTCTCTCTCTCTCTCTCTCTCCAGCAAGCACGCATGCCATTTGGCAAAAAAACTAAACTAAACTAAACTAAAATAAAAGTGAAAGCTCTAATAAATGTAACATGTGGATGAACCTTGAGGACACACTACTAAGAGAAATGAGCGAGTTCCAGAGGACAAATGTGCCATCATTTCACTTATATTATATATCTAAGATAGTTAAAATCACAGAAGCAAAGTACAATGACGGTTGCTAGAGGTAAGAGGGAGGAATTAGGAGTTAATGTTCAATGGGTATAGAATTTCATTTATAAAAATTTAAAAAATTCTATTGATCTGCTGTATAGCAAAGAACATGACGTTAATAATATTGTACTGTACATTTAAAATATGTTAAGAAGACATAGTTCATACTATGTATTTTTTATACCACAATAAAAATCTTATGTTTACTTTATAGCCTCTTAGATTACTTTCTTTGAATCATCATTGATTATACCTAAAGAGAATTAGCTAATATTTTTACTCTCAAATATGTTGCTTATACCTACAGATTTTCTAAATCAGATTTCATTCTCCTAAATTTATCTTTTTAACTCTAACTTCACCTACTTTCTTCTTATCAATGTCTGTTTCTATTTCTTTTTTAGTTAACCTGAACAGCTGTTTCAATCTATTTTCACCCACTTTTCTTTCTCTTAGCTTTTGTTATGATTTCTCACTAACATTGATCTCTTTTTCACATTATTTTGTAGTCTATTTTTATATTTTGTACTATTAAGATTTGTCTATTACCAGACTTTTATTTCATTTTATAAGCTATAGAATAACTTTTGCCCGTTTCATACAAAATATATTTTTGTCAGGAACTGAAATTGGGCTCACATATATTGTCAATCTTGACTAGGGAATTGTTTTCTCCTATTTGTCTTTTTAAACTTATGATATGAATGAACCATTAATTTACTAAAAAATGTATTAAAAGTCAGGAAAAATATGTCTATTGAATGCTTACTAATGTTATCTAAAACGTCATCACTGAAAATCTAGGAAAGAAAGTTACCAAAGATAAAGGTCTAGTGATATAATTACCACTTACTATTTCTACGCACATATTCAATATATTTTGTCTCTAGCAAACTCCCTTTCCTTCCCCTCACTAACAAGCCCTCGGCCACTAAGAAAAGGTGGTGGTGGGGGTTTGGGTGATAGAAGTAGAATGTGGCTGACTATTGAAAGAACCAGGAGGACTCAGCCCTGCACTATCACAAGGAAACAAGTGCCCGAAAAGATAAGAAAATTCTATGAGAAAGCAGTAGGAAGAACCCGAGAAAACAGTCTGAGCGACAGAATAGCACCAGAAAACATACTTAATGGGAGGAAATAGGCCTGGCTTTTTAGAGGTAATTAGTAGGAATCTGAGAACTTCTGAGTTATTGAGTTTGGAAATGATATTTTATGGAATAAAACTTAGAAGCAATTATTATGAAAAATTTTTCCCTCCCAAAACTTCTCACTGGGCTTTTTAAAAATTATTATTATTTAGTTAGTTAGTTTTTATTTGCTAGAGGGCAATAGTACTCGAGAGTGAGTGACAGAGGGAGAGAGAGAGCCCTCGCCCAGGGAGAATGGCCAAGCTCATTCCTTCTTCACTTTCTTGTTAGAATTTTAGGCACCTGCTCACACAGTATTGGCGTGCTTTTCATGGTTAAATAAAATCAGACATATAAGTCCCTACTGCTGGATAAACACTCAACAATAGCAGCAGCAGCAACTTTACTGTTGTTATTATGATTACTACATACATATATACACAAAATATAATGGAAGGACTTCAAAAATTTTATGAAAAAATAGAATTAAAGTCTACATTTATTTGGCACAAAAATTTTGGAAATCCATACATAGTTTTTTTCATAATATATATTTTCATGAAATTTTTGAAGACCTGTCACATATACAAATGTTTTGATAGATGTAAAGCACTTAACAGATGCAAATTATTAGTATCATTTTATATTATTTAGCCATAAATATAAAGATGATTATATGCTTCATCTTCAATTTGCTTAAATATCCTAAAGAGATTTTAAGAAATTATATTAATTGAATTCTCCGTTTAGTAATTATTCAGTGAGTACAAGATGTGTCTGGAAAGTGCCTTACAAAGTGTATCTCTAGACCAAACCTATAGAAATTTAGATCAGCCTGATTTCTATGGAACTAAAATAACTTTTATGTCTGAAAAATTACAAAGTAATTGTTCTATAGGTATCCATAGACCTCAGTTACAGAATTACATAAAATACTATGTAAATTTTTACAAAAGTGTATTCTTCAGTATGTTTCAGAAACATACAAAATCCAACGATGACAGTTAAAGAAGTACCTGTAGTACAAATTAAATTCTCTAGAATAGGTCAAGCACATTTGTAAATATAAAGAGCATATAAGAACCCATACGTGGTATCTGTTGATTTAATCCTGAAATTCTAATACTTGTGATCTCATTTGAAAGAGAAGATATACAAAAAGGAATCATACAAAATGCAAGATGGTATAAAATGGAGTGCTAATTTTGATATAAATCAGTAATAAATTACATAATATGCACAACCAATACTCTGAAATTAAATTAACTTTTTTTTTTAACAACTGCTATTTATTGGCATAGAAACAATTCAAACATTTAACAAAGGCAATCTGTGTTTCTTTCAAAAATATGTATGGGATAGGCATTTGTTTGAAGTAGCTCTACATATATTAAGAAATGGTTGATGTCTGAAACAGGATATCTGAATTGAATAGCGGTTTTCATAATTATTTCAAAACTTAAGCATACAATATCTCAAATGGCACTTCTTTTTTTTTTTTTTTGGAGAAGTTTTCGCTATAGGGCGTGTGCGCTCACCAGACAGAGAGAGACATAGAGATAGAAAGCGAGAAATCACCCCCCCCAGGGGAGATGGTCATGCCGCAATCCCTTCTCCTCCATTCTCCTCTCGGGATCTTGGGCACGTACGCACACGCGCCCGGCGTGAGTTTTAAGCCACCGGGTCCAGGACGTGAACCACGGTCGACTACGTGGGAGTCCAGCGACATAGCCATTACGCTAACTGCTGGTTCCCTCAAATGGCACTTCTTAATAATCATATAATTTCAGATCTATAAATTAATTTAGTTTTGCCTATCTAGATATCAGTGTATTAATAGTATTGTAATGTCATCTGCTATATGTCCAGAAGACAGGTTTCTTTATCTTTTTCATAATTTTTTTCTTTTTTATTTGTTTATTTATTTATTTTTGCATTTTTCCACAAACATTTACTTTACATATCAAAAATTTTTGCTCATACTCCATAGTTCTTGACAGTTAATAACTTTTGAAATTTCAAAATACTGAATTTTAAAGATAATGTTCAAAATATTCTTATAATACTCCATAGTTCTTGACAGTTAATAACTTTTGAAATTTCAAAATACTGAATTTTAAAGATAATGTTCAAAATATTCTTATAATTTTGTATAATTTTATTTGTGACTCTATAACAACAGAAACAGTATGGTTTTAAATATTTTTGAGAAAATATTTACAAGTCAACTATTCAAATTGTTGAAAAGCAAATGCCTAGCACATAAGTCACACATAAATCTTCTCAATTCAACCCTGCCTACCAAGTATTCTGTGATATACCATCTGCTAGCAAAGATTAGTCTCTTTTTCTTCCTTCAAAGTCTTTCTCAAGATAATCCTCCTGTGTGCTTGCTCTTTTGCAATCTCTAATGATTACAATGTTGGGCTGGAAAGTTCTAGGTTATTTTATGTTATAAATTCTTTCATATATCTTCTCTAATTGTCCCTGCCAGGCAGAACTAATTATGATGCTAGGCCATCTTTCTAAGAGCTTCTGTTAGCTTACTTGAGATCCAACTTAGTTCCATAGATTTCTGATTAATCTTCAGATATGACAATCCAGTCAAAGCCCTGTCCAATAATGAATATTTTCCAATTTCTGACTCAATGCAACAAGCATTATTGAACTTATGCAAATAACCCTCCTGCCACAAAATAACAATACTCCCAAATATTTTCCAATTCCAGAGTGGTCAGGAAGGAAAAAAAGTTTATGTTTCCATTTAAAGTAACAAGAAAAATATTTTAACAAATTGCTGAATCTATCAACAACTCAAAAGAAAGTAAAATCCTTAAGTTTGGAAAACAAAGTAAAGTAAAAAAAAAAAAAAGTATCAGTAATGTTTCACTCAAAAGTAATAAAATTCTATTTCGCCAGTTCAGTCTTATGTTCAAACTCTCTTCTGTTGAATATGCAGGGTTCCTGTGGTCCAATATTTCCATTTAAATCCTGGAAGTTAACATTCAAGGTTATCATTGATATTTCTTGTCTCTAACATTAAATTGGTCATTTAAAAAATATAGAATGCTTCATGAATTTGTGTGTCATCCTTACACAGGGGCCATGCAAATCTTCTCTGTATCATTCCAATTTTCGTATATGGGCTGCCAAAGCGAGCACATGGAATTAAATTAACTTGGAATCAACAGTAAAGACTCGTGAATAGAAATTGATCTGGACTTCAAATGGCTAAATTGTTTTGTATAGAAAAAGGCAAAAGAAAAAAGTAGGGTTAATGTGAAGATGGAATGAAAAGGGGAAGGATTTCTAGGAGACTTAGAAAAGATAGAGTAAAATTAAGTACTACAGTTTAGAGTGGGAAAGATCAATATCCTGTGAAGAACACATACACTCACTCAAGAAGAAACCTCACTAATCAAAAAGAGTATTAGCAGTCTTTATAGGAAACATCTGAACAGAATACACACTGCCATATCTAAAATAATAAATAGCACCCTTTTTATCACATATTCATGATTAATTTTCATTATTTAAAATTTTTACTTATTTTCTTTAATGATCTTTTTTTTTTTTAAATTGCCATAGGGCATGTGCACTCACCAGTGAGAGGGAGAAAGCACCCTTGATGATGATCATACTAAAATCTTTTTTCCTCTATTTCTCCATCCTGTCAGCAGTTTTAGAATGAAGACACATGCACCATACATGTTTTTCAAACATTGCGATAGGAACTGAAACTTTGGTTAGCCACATGGGATTGAGTTCCCAAAGCACAGTGCTTAACCACTGTGGTATGAGGCTGTCCCAACAAAAAATTTTAAAAATGAAATGATACTTGTAATTTTATTACTTTCTGGGACCTGTAGGTGGGATGGTGGTTAAGCCATTGGACTTCCACATGGCAGACTGTAGTTCAAGTCCCAGACCCAGAGGCTGGAAAATCATGCCAGGTGGGTGTGCATGCATGCCCAAAATCCTGAGAGGAGAATGGAGGAGAAGGGCTTGTAGTGTGTTCATCTCCTCTGGGGGAATTATTTCTTACTTTCCCTCTCTCTGTCTCTCTCTCTGGCAAGTACATACAATCAATTTGTCATATGTCAAACTGAAAAAAAAAATAATACTTTCTCTCAAATTCTTTGAAAATAAATTGAAATTCTTTTTTTACTGCTGATCATGAAATTTTAATCTTCAAAAAAATCTCTGATTTATGTTATTCAGTGCTACTGTTAAAGATTTCTTGTAAACTAACTGTGTTTCTATAGCATCACTTGCTCACATTTTAGTTACAACTAGAATTGCATTAATATTCTCTCTGTGTCTGCATTTGCTGAAGTATTTAAGGTACAGAAAAGCCAGTTGTAAAAAACAGGGAAGTCAAATTTTGTTGCCAAATGGCAGACCAAGAACCAAGGATCTGTACTTCCTTTGTATCTACTGTTTCGGATGCCATGTAGCTTTGGAAGAGCTGAATCATTTGAATAAATAGACTTTTTTTTTTTCTAAAATAAAGGTTCACACTGAATTTCATTATGCATCTTATCACAATGCATCTTTTTAGCAGCCACTTGTTCATTAAACTAGCACCAAGAGAATTTTACTTTGAATCACTTGATTTTAGAGGCTTGCTTAGACAGAAAATACTGATTTTCCTCTGACTTCATAGGTAATTTTTGTCTGACTCTGTAGTACAAAAAGCTTTGGAAGTAGGAAAAAACAATAAATCAATCAAATTAGAACTCAAAAGATCTGACTTCTTAATTTTCTTATATTTATTGATTTTAAAAATCACTGTATTTATATACTGCCATCATTCAGGTCAATAATAGAGACTCTATCTTGATCATTTTATAAAGCACAGGCTTTTAAAAGTGTAGCTCACAAAGTTGGTTTTGTTGGAATTCTCTAAGATAGCAGTTTTCAAAATGAGGAAAATGGGTTGTTCTCAGCTCAGGAAGCACTTCCTACTGTTAATCATTTTGAAATGCTATAATTAAAAAACATGTATCTGCTTTTGTGTTTGGGACAGGAATTAATAACCTTTTAAAAGATTTTTATTCAAAACATCCTAGGCATCAGTGCTTCATTATAATAACGGTACTGAGTTGTGACTGTCTCAAAATATACTTCTAAGAACAGAGTATGTGCTCTTGGGGGACTAAAAAATAAAATAAATAAACTAGCACATATTTTTATTTCCATGTTTTGACAAAAAATAATCACCCAATAAGTATTTATTGAATGAATCAATGAATATGAATGGATAGACCAGAAACAAATGCAAAGTAGCACAACCTGTATATAACTAAATTACAGACTATGGAAACGACCAATTTTTATGCAACCAGCACTAACCTCAGGAAAGAGATGTGAGATATACTGAACCCCAAAGGGGGCATAGGACTTCAAACAGGGGCAAAAAAAAAGAACTTTCAGGGAACCCATAAATACAAGAGAATTCAAAGAACCACCAATTTGGCCAGGGCAAAGGACTTACTAAGGAGAGTGATAGAAAATAAAATTCCATGTATTTCCCCAAACTAACAGAATATGTTACCAAAACATAGTTATATTAATTTGAAGGTTATTCTTTACTGTAGAATTTGTGGTAGCCCTTAAATATAATGTACAATATACATTACAATGTTAAGGGAGACTGAGCAAGCATTTTTGCCTAAGTATGCTTGAAGTGTTGAGTTACAGAACGCTATAGATAGAAATTGGACTGTAGAAGACTTGGAATATCAAATCCAGCAATATGGTAAGAACTTTGCCCAACTGGAAATGACAGGAGGGGACTCTTGATAACAAGGCTCTTCTGTGACAGTGGATTTGTTAAAGATAATGCTTTCATAATTGCAAAATAAACTTTTGGAATAAATGAGACCAAATGTTTCAAAAAAACTTTTTAATGGTCATTATTTCTGACCTACTATGTTTAAAAGTCAGGTAGATACTCATCATTATTCAAAAGCAAAAGTTTCTTGTCATTTCATAATTTATTTAATTATCAAGAAAATGTTGAAATACTTGCTAAAATATATCTAAATTAAGTGAGAATGGACTATTTTTCTGTCTACTTTTAAGGAGATGAACAGTCAGCACCCACAGTTTGTATCCATAGGAACATAGCTCCGTGTCTAGATAAACTCAGTTTTTTAGGTGCATAGTATAGCTAATAAGCATTCTATAAGGATAAATTTTTAAGTGAGACTACAAATAACATAAATATAGCAAATTATCTAATGTTTTTGAGTGATGTTTAAAATTATATATTTCACGATAATTCTTCCTTCATTTACCTAAAGAACAGTAACTTCTTTAAGTGTGTGTATATATAGACATTTCCAAAAAATTATTATAACTAAAAATATTTTTAAAATAATACACTATTATCTATTTCCCACCCTTGGATATAATTTCTAACTTTAATTTTTTTCTTTACCCTTCAGAAAATAAATTATACTTGTTCATTTTTATATCTAATTTCCAAATACATGACAAATACACATTAATTTACCGCTAGTAAGTCAATATTAGAATGGGGAAAAAAGCAATTTTTCTCAAATCTAAATACAATATTTTCCTGGAGAATAACTTTTGCCTTTTTTCATTTGTTTCATTCTGTCTATAAATATTACTACAATATTTTCTTTGTAAAGCAACCTAAATATATATATATATATATATATATATATATATATAAATTATATAAATGAACTAAAAGAATATCAAACAATTCCTACAACTTATACACTGTTTTTGTTTGTTTGTTTTTAGAGTGTTTTTTTGTTTGTTTGTTTGTTTGTTTTTTGCTGTAGGACGCATACACTGATTAAGGGACAGAGAGACAGAAACAAGAAATCACACTTCAGGGGGTATGGCCATACCACAATCCCTTGTCCTCCAGTCTCCTCTCAGGATTTGGGGCACACATGGACGTGCGCACAGAATGAGATTTAAGCCACTGGGTATGGGACTCAAACCACGGTTGACTGTGTGAGAGTCCAGTGACATAACCATTATGCCATCTGCTGGTCCCATATTCGGTGTTTTAAAAATTGTTGTGAATCACTTATTAACAGTTAATAAGTTTAAGTAATCAGGGATGGACTTTAGTGGCTGTTCACATACATATATCTTATATGAAGATTAGTAGCTTGAGAAAGTTAGAACTACCACAAAATAATAGTACTGAGGTATTTTTCAAAGGTCTAGGTTTTAGGCATTATGAATGATAAAACAGTAAGTCTGTCTTTATGGAACATCAAATTGGGTAATGGACATGAGAGTTTTACTAAATAACCACAATTCCAAACAGAAAACTGTTCCATTAAAATGGATCTAGGTAAAAAGACACAAAAATTAAAGAAAGAGAAAATGACCTTAAGACTTTTTTTTTTTTTTTTTTTTTTTTTTTTTTTTTTTTTTTTTTTTTTTTTTTAAGAGAGATTTTTGCTATAGGGAGTGTGCACTCACTAGAGAGGTATAGAAACAGAAGGCAAGAAATCGCCTCCTGGGGGATGGCCATGCCACAGTACCTTCTCTTCTCCATTCTCCTCTGGGGATTTTTGGTATACATGCACATGCACCCAGTATAAATTTTAAGCTGCCAGGTCCAGGACTCAAACTGCAGTCAACTAAGTGGGAGTTTAGTAACATAACCACTATGCCATCTGCTGGTCCCAGGAAATCAGGAACAGGATGACTAGTTCTAGGAGGTGAGGAAATTCTTGTGAGAGCTGAAAGAGGAAATACACAACATAAAAAAGAATCAAATGGAACTGTTGGAGATGAAGTCAAAACCTCCTTTTAAGGTATTAAAAGCAGACTAGATCATACAGAAAATCAAATCTCAGATGTAAAAGACAGAATCACTGGACTAGTAAAATCCACCCTGAAGACTGAGAAAATAGTCTCCCCAAAATGAGAATAGTATACAGTAAATACTAGATACCATTAAACATCCAAATATCCAGATAATCGGTATCTCAGAAGGTGAAGAGACTAATAAGGGCATTGATAATCTATTCCGTGAAATCCTGGAAGAAAACTTTCCAAACCCAGAGAGGCATTCAAAGGTCCAGACCTAAGAAATACAAAGGATCCCAAATAGGATCAACCCAAGAATATCTTCTCCAAGATACATTATAGCTGCAATGACCAAAACCATGAAGATACTAAGATCAGCAACAGAGAAATGTCAAGTTACTAAAAAGGATATCCCATCAGGCTAATAGTGGACTTCTCATCAGAAACAATGTGAGCAAGAAAAAAATGGGAAAATATACTCAAAATGTTGAGTGAAAACAATTTCAACCAAGAATATTATATCTGGCATGATTATCCTTCACATGGGAAGAGAAGACAAGAACATTCTCAGATAAACAAAATCTGGAAGAATTTACTGACACCAGACCAGTTCTCCAAGAAGTTCTGTAGGTAGTGCTATCTCAGAAAAACTAGTCAGACACACAGGAATGAGTGCTAAAACAACTAAGAAAATGGCCAGCTCAATAGCAGGGACAAGTCCAGAGTTGAATGTTGTCTTCCAGAATTTAAATGGAAAGATCAGACTACACCAGAAGATAGATTAAGTACATGAGTTAGAACTGGTAAAATAGAATTTTATGACTTTTGGCTAAAACATTACTGATCTTCTATGCTTTGTCCAGAGTTAAGGATTGCTGTCTTCTCTTGAGTTGTCATCAGGTCTATGTACCTACTATTTGAACAGAATCCTAACCTATTTCCTGGCTTTAAGTCTTAAGCAAAGTTCCTTTAACATTTTTTTGATTTTGATTTATTAAAGCTAAAACTGCCTCCCTTGAAATAGAAAAAAATATGTTAAAAAATACTTATTTAATGACCTCAGTAAGCAATATAGCCTCAGCTAGGTGCTACTTTTTAGTACATTCATTCTACTTACAGAATTTCATGGCTAAAGTCAACACGTGTTCGTAGATATGCATATATCAGCTGAACTTGCTATTGAAAGTATTTAGATTAATTAAGATATTTTGTGAATCAATGAAATGTGGGGGAAAAAATAAAGGAATGAATAGCTACTGCAGATGCTAGAAACAGTGTGGGAGGAGAATGGGAAATGGCAGAGGGTAAGAAATAGGGGGGAAATACATACACATATATATACACATACATACACACACACACACACACACACACATATATATATATATATATGAAATAATAAATGGAAAATAATTTGTTGATGATAACATGTATGATTAAGCCACTTCACAGTGTATTCTGGATGGGAAATCACATTTTGTATGCTGTAGTGATATTCAGTGAAAGAATGTAAAATAAATGAATTAATTTAATTAATGAAAAAAAGAAAGTGGTGACATCTGAAATGAATACAAAAGGTGTGACAAAAACAACTGAGAATAAAGATAATTTCAGAGAGGACAAGAGGACAAACTATATACTTTTCCTTTATCTAAAAGAAAAGAAAGAGAAGGAAAAATACAAAAAAAATGCACAGGGAGCATAAAGTGATTTAATTTAGGTTGACAATGAGATGGCATAAAACATATCCCTATGTGAGCTATAATTGGAAAAGTTGGCTGGAATTTGATTTTGGGTAGGACAACTGATCGTCTGAAACAGGATGCTTTTGAGAGCAAAAGGGGTACCACTTAATAATTATGCCTGGACAATGGATAGCCCCCTAGATTGTCTCAAGCACACCAGGACGTACATGTAAGCTACCTGTTTCTTATTGGAGGTCTTTAATCTCAGGCCAGTGTATTTAGATTTAATTTTATAATCAGTAGGGACTAAAAGAGTATTCAGGGTATATATGCCCTAAAAAATATTTCACTCTTTTTTTCTCTCTCTCCAGATAGATAAATAGATATAGATAGATAGATATAGATAGTATTGTTCAGAGTCCATGGAAAGTAATTGCTAGTTTTTATGAATATAATATATTTACAATATATAACTGTTATTCCATTGTGTGGCATCAGTGGGTAATAACTAGATAGGTTGACCAAGTTTAAGAAAGTTAACTGTAGTATTTGACTAATTTATATCACAACACATGCATTTAAATTATAAGGTATCAAGGAAATTAATTTATTCTTTGTTTTCCAATGCTATTTTCAGATGATATAATTTCCTGAAATTTTAGTTTTTGTACTCTCTTGCCTAATATTTTTCAAAGTTGAGAGCATAGCAAATTAGTGAAGGTATCTATCACAATTTAGCCCATTTTTCTTTTTAAAAATAATTATTTTATTTAACTTTATTTATTTACTTACTTATTTTTAAAATTTGACCAGAGAGGGACACAGCAAGAGAGTCTAAGAGAGAAATAGAGAGAGAGAGAGAAAGCAAACCGCTAGGTCCAGGACTTGAATCACAGTCAGCCATGTGAGAGTCCAGTGCCCTTAACTACCATGCCACCTACCGGGTCCTAGCCCATTTATCTTGAAGGCTACTCATAAAAAATAAGATTAGCACTGATGTTCCAGTTCTTGTTTCTATAACTATAGACATCTTGTATTTTGTTGGTGTCTATCCATACTCTTCAAATTTGTAAGGCACTTAAGCTATTGAATTTTACATTTAATCTTCTTTTGATCTATATTTACCCTCTGTGAAATGTTTTGAAGCTTTGCACAGGAGAGAGACATAAAATTGTAGATACCGCAAAGCAAAAGAAATTTGACTCCTTTCAAGCTTAGATTGCCCCCTTGTTAAGAGATTAAATAACTAATTCTTATGAGGGGCTACTTGATCTGTGATTAAAATAGTTCCTGATAAAATCTTAGTAGTACAAAAGCAATTTAAAACCACAGTAAATCTTCTCTAATATTTAAAGCTAAATATGGGAGTTATATAAAACTATCAATAGTAATACATGAAAGAGAAAATATAAACTACCTAAACAAATCATCAACTGTCTTTTTCACCTATAATAGTAAATCTGTTCATCATGAAAATTCTTGAAACAATGCAATAATCAGGTAGACTTCAGTTATACTGACAATGTTCAATTTACATCTGTGATGGATTTACAAAAGTTTGTGTTTATGTTATGATTTTTAAAAATTTTTTTAGGATTTTTTAAAAATTTGCCAGAGGGCATGTATTCTTATAAGAGAGAGAGGAAGAGAGAAGAGAAAGTGAGAAAGCATCTCCCACTGGACATGATTGTGCTGTAATCCATCTCTTTTTCTCTCTTATTATTTTAAATTGTGGGCACATAAGCACACACACATGCTATATATCTCAAGCCACTGAGTCTGGGACTTGAACTGCTTGACTGGCTATGTGGGATCCAGCCACCTTAATTACCAGTCAACAGGCTGGCCTGACTTTATGATACTCTTTTTTTCAGATTTTTGCCATAAGGTGTGCATGCTCACTGAAGAGAGACGGAGAGAGAGGGAAAGTGATAAATCACTCCCCACAGGGGGGATAGTTATGCCACAATCCCTTATCCTCCATTCTCCTCTCTGGGTTTTCGGCTTGCACATGCATGTGCCCATCATGCTTTTCAAGTCCTAAGGCCGGGAACTTGAACTGCAGTTTTCCATGTGGGAAGCAGCACCTTAATGTTTAAAAGGTACTGATTTTATTTAAACACAGTATGATGCCAAAATATGCAAATGTCAAGGGTTCCCAAATGTTCATATTATAGAATTATGAAGAGAAAACAACTGAATGATTGTGAATAGGATTAATCTACATAGCTTTTCGATAATGGACTGCATTTCTAAGACGGCTGGTGTGGGGTTATTGAATTCTTTAGAATTTTAATGTTTATTTTAAGGAAGTCATGTTTATTGAACTAGTTAAATATGTCATGACAAAAAATGCACACTGCACGAAAATGAAAGGGCATGAAATAAAGTGAGCTTCCTCCTCATCCCCCCAAACGCAGCCACTGGGATTATTTTTCGGTAAAACCTCAGGAAATTTCTGGGATTATAAGTAGATATAAATTTGTTCTTTTGTAAACTCTGGTAGGCCCATATTATAAACACTGTCATTTTTTTTTTACTTAATTTATCTTGATAATTCTTAATATCAACACAAATAAATATGTGTATTTGATTTACTCCTGCAGTAAATTCAAAATTTTACCAGATTATCTATTTTAGAGTTTCCATAGAGCTGACCTATGAAATAAATGAGCCTGCTGTTTTTTAGGAATGTACCACTTTAATGTTCTTGTTTAATAGTTGTTCTATTTAGAATTTCTGTCTCTGGGATCAAATTTGGGTACTTATGTTTTCTTATAATGGGTTAATTCCCTTAAAATTTCAAATATTATACTCATATTTCTGGTTTTATTGATAATTTTCTATTTGCCACTTTTAATTTTATATGAGTGCTTTCTCTCTTTGTTTCTTTATTGTGAAAAATGTTAATAAATATTCCCCCAATCAGCTATTAATAATATATGTATCAGTATATGAATATAAATACATAATTTCTGCTTTTATCTAATTTCTTGTTTTATGTTTTTATTAATTTTCTAACGGTATGACTAGAATATTATATATATATATATAAATATATATATGTGTATGTATATATATATATGTATGTGTGTATATATGTGTGTGTGTGTGTGTGTGTATATATATATCCTCAATTTTCAGATTAAAACTATGAGTTTTCTTTTGACAGTTTCTACTCAGGCCATTTTCCAAAAAATGAATTATAATTTTAAAAAACATGTATTTGTGAAATCATATGTATGTATATATCGCTTAGAAAATATTTATGTGTTATGGACTGAATGTTTGCATCCACCCAAAATTCATTTGTTTAAATTGTAACCCCATGGAGTTGTTAGAGGTGAAGACACTAGGAGATAATTATGTCAAGAGAGTGGAGCCCTCATAAATGGAGTTGGTACCCTTAAAACAGAGCCCTCAGGAGAAACTCTGTCTCTTTCAGTTATATGTGGCCTAAGTGAGAAGCTGGTTACAGTGATGGTTTATGAACTAGGAACTGTGTCCTTAGCAGACACCACATCTACCAATATCTTGCTCTTGGACTTGCCACCTTCCAGAATTTTCTGAGAAATGAGTATTTGTAGAACCAGCAGATGGTGTAATGGTTATGTCACTGGACTCCCATGTAGTTGACCATGGTTCAAGTCCTGGTGGCAAAAAACTCATGCCAGACATGTGTGCGTGCATGCCTAAAATCCTGAGAGGAGAATGGAGAATTGATTGTGGCATGGCCATTACCCCTGAGGGGGGGATTGATTTCTCCCTTTCTGTCTCTCTGGAGAGCATTTGTGCCCTAGAGTGAAATTCTCCATCAAAAAAAAAAAAAAAAAAAAAAAAAAAGAGAGAGAGAGAGAGAAAAGAAAAGAGAGAGAGAGAAAGAAAGAAAGAAAAAGAAATTAGTTTTTATTGCTTAGGCCATCTGGATTATGAATTTTTCTAAAAAATAAGAGCCTAAAGAGACTAAAATAATATATATTAGCTAAAAATTACACATTTCCTAGGTTTTTACTCTTTTATACCATATATAACTGTACTTAAAGCCTAATTTTGGGGGGGATGGGGTTTTTTGTTTTTGTAGTTTTTTTTTTTTTTTTTTTTTTTTTTTTTAATTTGAGTTTTACTTTCCAGATGTTTATTGGGGTTTTTTGCTTAATCGAACTTCAAATACATTTTGATAATACTTGGATTCATAATTTATTTGGGGATATGCCAAGTAAATTAACACTTGAACACTTGAAAAAAAATTTCTAGTATTTTAAGCATTCACTACACATCACATAGTGTAAATTAATATACTAGTGATGATCATAATCATTACCTATTCAGTCCTTGATGTTTCTACCCTGGGAGGGAGGCCCACTTAGTTATCGGAGCTTAAGAGGAAAGAATAAAGTTTGTAACTATAGTAATGCTTTTACTTCCTTCTCTTTATTCTTCTGCTAGCTTTTTGTTTCAAGAATTCTGATGCAATTTTTATATCATAATTTTTTATCATTATAAAGTTCCTCTGTTATCTCATTTATAATTTTTATCCTAAATATTACCTTTGTTGACATTATTACCACAAATTATTTTAGATTTGCACTTTTTTTTTCTTTTTACAATTAATCATTGCACCTCTTTACCGTGTACAACATGGTTTTTCCCAGCATGACTACAGTGCACATTAGTCAAAACAATGATATTACCATATACATTATCACCAACAGACAACTTTTCATTTTTGTGTCTATTAAGTGTGTTGTTTGTTCCCTGAATCCCTCCCTTCCGCCCTCAATTACTCATTCCCATTACCTCTCCCATTAGATTTGCACTTTTCTCATGTGTGTTTACTATTATTATTTGCAATATGCCTGAGCCTCTGAAAAGCCCAAGATGTCACAGGGCTTCTGGTACACACTGTGGTTTTCTATCATATTAACTAAGAGTAGTTAAAAGTTTAGGCTTCAAAATTGTGCTAAATTCACATTCCATCAACTACTGTCTCTGGATACTGATTAGGTTATGATAAAAAGATGAAGATAAAATGAGACAATAGATTAAAAAGTACTTACATCAGTACCTGGCATCTGATAAGTACTCAAAACTATTTATATGGTATCATTTTAAGCAGGTTTGTAATTGATTTCTACACTTTCATACCATATAAGAAGAATTTTTCTGCTTTAAAATTATTTGCATATTTATTTTTGACATATATATGTCATTTTGGATTTCCCTGTTCTTTTTTTTCTACACACATAATTGTATTATTATAGGAACAATACTTAATTGGGTATAAAATACAGGGAGAATCCGTATCTCTACGGTATAGAGCAGAGGTTTGCAAACTATAGCCCTTAAGTACTAGCTGGCAAATGATCTATTTTTCTTTGTATAATTTTCCATTTTCTTTTTTAAAAAGATTTTTATTGATTCATGAATTGAGAATGTTTTTATTATTATTATTATTTTGAGAGGTTTTTGCCATAGGGCTTGTGCATTCGCTAGAAAGACAGAGAGAGACAAAGAGACAGAAAGCAAGAAATCACCCCTCCAGGGGAGATTGCCATGCCACAATCCCTTCTCCTCCATTCTCCTCTCAGGATCTTGGGCACACACGCACACATCCCCGGCATGAGTTTAAGCCACTGGCTCTGGGACTCGAACTGCGGTTGATACATGGGAGTTCAGCGACATAGCCATTATGCTAACTACTGGTCCCAGATTTTATTTTATATTTTGAAGTGTTGCTATAAGGAAAACCAAAACCAAACCAAACAATAAAAACTCATGTATAGCATAAAAACCTTAAAACATTTACTTTTCAGCCCTTATGATAACAAAATTGTCAATCTTGCTATGAGAAAATATGTCATGGCTTTTCATTTGTATGTCAGTGTTCTGTAGCTGTTAACAGCCGGATTTAGTTTAGACTGGATGGATTCAAATGCCATCTCTGCCATCAACTGCATTGACAAGATGTTCTGAACCTCAATTACCATATCTATAAAAAAGAGATATTAAAAATGGTTACTTTGGGCCCAGCAGAAGGCATAATGGTTACATCATTGTACTCCCACATAGTTGACCACAGTTTGATTCCCAGACCCAGTTGCTTAAAACTCACTCCAGGTGCATGCGTGTGCATGCTCAAGGTCCCTGGAAGAGAATGGAGAAGGATTGTAGCATGGTCATCCCCACAGGGGCCTGACTTCTCACTTTCTGTCTCTCTGTCTCTCCAGAGAACGCATGCACCAATAGTAAAATCTTGCCAAAAAAAAAGAAAAAAAAAAAAAAAAAGATGACTTAATTGATTGTTGTGAGATTAGATCTGCCATAGTACATGCAAAGAACTTAGGAGATGACTGGAACAGAGTAAGAGCTTGGTAAGCTTCATTGGCCACTGAATTGTGTTGCTCTTTGAGCAAAGCATGTCATGAAACATGGAAAAAATATGATCATGCAGCTTTGAAGTATTTAAAGTAAAATTCAATGAAACTAAATAAATAAATCAATATTATAATAGTTGGTGATTTTTACTCATTTCTCTCAGTACTTGCTAGAATAGTAGAATTAAGCTGACAAAATTCATCAATAATTGATATTTGTTAATTATAATTAACTAACTTTTCCTTATTAATATATAGAGCACTATACAATAGCAAGATTTATCTTTATTCTCTTCTGGTTCATATGAAAACATTTACCAAAATAGAACAAACACTAGTCAGTTAATAAAATCTCAATAATTATAAATGAAATCATGTAAATTATGTCCTGACCTCAGTGGAATTAAACCAAAAACAACAAAAATAATCAGAAATCTTCATATGCTTAAAAATTCAGTAATATACACAACCAAAGCGGTCAAAGAAAGACACTCAAAAGAGATATTTAATGATTTTTTAGCTCAAAGGTAATGAAATGTAACATACCATGTACAGCATGTAAGATACAGTTAAATCAATATTTTAAGATTAAAAGATAAAAATAAGTTGAAAAATTAATGATTTGATCTATCTCAATCTAAAAAATTACAATGAAGCAGAATTACACTTCCATATGAAAAAATCAATGAAATAGAAAGAAAAATGAAATAAATAATAAATCTCAATGTTTAGTTTTTCAAAATATTAATAAAAGTGATAGAGTGAGAATGTAAATAATCAATACAAAGAATAAAAATGTGGACAAATTCTATTGAAATTAAAGATACAGGAGGAGGATATTATGAATAGGTTTATGCCAAGAAGTTGACAAAAGGTGCAATAAACAAATTTATTTTAAAAATTTGACAAAACATGAAATTTAAAATCTGATTTGTCCTATGTCTGTTAAATATGTTGATTCTGTGATTTAAAATCTTCCCCAAATGAAAAATGTAGGGCTAGATATATGATGAAATTAGTAAACTCTACTTGGCATTTTACAAAATTCTGAAGAAGTACAGTAAAATCCTGACACTATTCCTTACAACAATATGATTTTTAAAAATTTCTATAATTTCTATGTCAATGTGCCTTTTGCACCTGCAAAATGCAAAAACATTAGCAAAAGACAATTGAATCTAGTGACATTAGATAAGTTTTTTAAAAAATAAATGCAGTTTGTTCAACTGTAGTGAAAAAGGTAATTTACCGCATTAGCAGCATAAGAAAACCATATGATTATGTCAATTAGTAATGAAAGAATGTCATAAAATTCAATGCTCATTTATGTGAAAAAAAGTAAATAACTGGGAGTATAATGAAATATCCTTAATTTGATTAAAAACCCACAGGGAGAATGGGTAATAATGATGAAATTGCAAACTCTTCTCCATTATTTGGAGAAGAAGACAAAGATGGAAACTGTGAACCACTGTTTCAATTTTATTTGCATAAAATTGAGCCAACTAATCCCATTATTATTTTCATTTCTAATTTTGTTAATTTGTGCTTTACTCTCATTACCTTCCCAAATTTATTTTAAAATTATCTATTCATATTTATTTCCTTCAGAAAGAGAGAGAAAGAGAGAAAGAAAGGAAGAGGGAGAGAGAAAGGCACTGTTAATAGATCTTCACATCTCGCTGTCCCCTAGGTCTGCGGCAAACTAGGATCACAGATGTGCCTGATATATTCAGGTAAATCTGGAATGTGAACATGGAGCCTTCCCATATGACCACCAGAACTGCAGAACAGCTTCACTGCTTGCACCACTGTGGCTGGGACACACAAATATATTTGAATTAAATTAACTAAAAGATTATGTAGTTTATTTTCTCTTTTTCTGAGACTCACTTGTTGAGTGCATTCATTTTTTCCCAAAGTTTCATTATTTTAAGCTTCTATAGTCAATGATTTTTTTTTGCATTTTTTTCAAGTTCATATCTTAGTCCTTTTTCTCTCAGTGTAGAATGCTTAATTTACTTAGATTGATCTTATTTCATTTATTTTATTTCAATGTATGCCAGTTCACCGAGAATGAGAAGGTTATATTTTGTATTTATTTCTGCAAACCAGCAGAGATCAGCTTCTATAAAGTATAGTTTATAGAGGTGAGTTCTTTTCTCATCTTTAAACTGTAAACATTTCTTTTTTTTTTTTTTTTTCTTTTTTTTTTTGGAGAGGTTTTTCGCTATAGGGCGCGTGCGCTCGCCAGACAGACAGAGAGAGACATAGAGACAGAAAGCGAGAAATCACCCCCCAGGGGGGATGGTCACGCCGCAATCCCTTCTCCTCCATTCTCCTCTCGGGATCTTGGGCACGCACGCACACGCGCCCGGCGTGAGTTTTAAGCCACCGGGTTCGAGACGCGAACCGCGGTCGACTACGTGGGAGTCCAGCGACATAGCCATTACGCTAACTGCTGGTTCCCAAAACTGTAAACATTTCTGTGTGGACCCTTATTCATCTTCTTTTACTAGCTTCCTTTCCAAATTAGAGTTGAGAAGTTTCTAACTCCAGCTGTTCTCACATTTTCATCCCCATTAATACAAATAATATATTGCCAGTTTTGTTCCAAAGTCATGCCTCATACTATGGAAAAGTTGCTTTGCCAAATTTATTTCAAATCACAATATCATATTCAGCCATCTTTCCTAATTTCCTAGCTTTTCTTTCTTCCTTTTTTATTCTTCTTTAAATTTTTGCTATAAGGTCCATGCACTCTCCAGAGAGAGAGAGAAAACAGAGTAAAAAAAAAGAGAGAGAGAGAGAGAGAGAAGTCAAGGAAAACGAGAAATTTCCCCCCAAGGAGAATAGCCATGCCAAAAATCCCTTCTCCTCCACTCTCCCCTCAGAATCTGTTTTTTTTCTTTCCATCTCTTTCTTTTCTTTCTCTCTCTTTCTTTCTTTCCTTCCTTCCTTCCTTCCTTCCTTCCTTCCTTCCTTCCTTCCTTCCTTCCTTCCTTCCTTCCTTCTTCTTCTTTCTTTCTTTCTTTCTTTCTTTCTTTCTTTCTTTCTTTCTTTCTTTTTAATTTTCCCCAAGGTTTTAGGCATAGGACACAAGTGCTCCCCCGAGAGACAGTGAAAGGGAAAGTGAGAAATCATTACCCAGGGGAGATGACCACACCACAATCCCTTCTGCATTTTCCTTTCAGGACCTAGTCACACATGCATGCACACTCACCTAGCATGATTTTCAAGCTGCCAGGTCTGGGATTTGAACCACAGTTGGCTATGTGGGAGTCTAGCACCTTAACCACCACACCAACTTCTGGCCCCCTCTAAGAATTTTGGGCACACACACATACATGCCCAGTGTGTTTTTCAAGCTGCTAGGTCTGGAACTCAAACTGCTCAGTCAGCCATATGGGACCCAGCCACTGTCTGTTCCCCTAGCTTTTCTTTATTGTATTTGCAATGTAGGGTTTACAGGCAGGTCTTGGTTTTGTTCAGTACTTGCAGCAGGAGCCAAATGACAGTATCATGTGAACGTCAGAATTTATTTCAAGGTAAACCAAGGCATCAATGCTAATACTTGCATATTTTATGAAAAAATCTTCTCGGATATATTAAAAATTAAATGAAACCAAATATTAACTACATTTCTAATAAATAATATAAATATATAATAAAGCATCCAGTAAAATAGTAAATTGGCAAAAATATAAGCATCTGCATAGGAAGATGAGCTACAAGACTATTGGGTCCAGAGCTTGTAGCTCATCAACATGATGATTCTGTACATTGGTCTTGGGGATCCAGTAAACTCTGCTCCCAACAGACCTGAGCCTCCCACTCTGCTAGAGTACCCTGAGCTCCTTCCTCTGACCTGCACTCTGGCTTGACCTACATTCAAGAAGCTAGTAACAATGAACTGGATTTCCCTGTCCAGCATTCATTGGTAGAAAAATGTATTAGTTAGTAAAACCTTGGGCCTCACCACCTGTTCTTGGCCCTTTCTTTAACCCCTACTCTTCATATAACCATGTTTCGAACTTAACTAGGCCTTTATTAAGGCACCTAACTTGGTATTCTCCAAAATTATTTACCTGAAATGGCTAGGTAGAATTGTACAAGTAGGACAGGAATGAACCAGTCGTGGAAGTGTTAAGAAAGAAGGTAGTAAAAAGATTAAGTAGAATAAAAAGGGAGTGGTAAAGAAGTGGTTTGAAATTGAATACCTTCTTTTGACTCCATCATCTTCTAATAATTTTTTCTTACATTTATTAATTTGGGGGACATCTTTTTTAAACGGTATTAAAAAAATGCATTGTATACTAATATTCAGTAACAGTTTCAACATCTCTTCAATACTAGAGTTAGAAACCTAGAAATCACATTTCCCAGAATTGCTGCCAGCATGGTTTCAGGACAAATTCTGCCAATGAGAAGTAATTATGCAAGATTTTCAAGGAAAAAATAGAAGCAAAAGTCATTTTCGGATGCCAATGACATCTGAGAACCCTTTTGCAATATAATCCAATTCTATAAAGAACTTAATTTCAATGGTTTGGACACTTGATAAGAAATATTTTGGTGGGGGACCAGCAGTTAGCATAATGGTTGTGTTGCTGGACTCCCATGTAGTTGACCGCGGTTCGAGTCCCAGACCTGGTGGCTTAAACTCACACCAGGCGCATGTTGCATGTGTGACCAAGATCCCAAGGGGAGAATGGAGGAGAAGGGATTGTGATATGGCCATCCCCCCTGGGGGTGATTTCTCGCTTTCTATTTCTCTGTCTTTCTGTCTTTCTGGCAAGCGTGTGCACCCTATACCAAAAACCTCTCAAAAAATTTTTTTTTTGGTTCTGGGACCAGCAGTTAGTTAATGGCTATGTCGCTGGACTCCCATGTAGCTGACCGCAGTTTGAGTCCCAGACCCGGCAGCTTAAACTCATGCCAGGCACATGTGCGTGCATGCCCAAGATCCCAAGAGGAGAATGGAGGAGAAGCGATTGCGACGTGACCATCCCCCCAGGAGGGTGATTTCTCGCTTTCTGCCTCTCTGTCTCTCTGTTTTTCTGGCAAAAGACAGAGCAAAAACCTCTCCAAAAAAGAAAAAAAATATGGTTCTTTCATGCTCTTCCTGTATCCTTAGAATATATGGCTTTCCTAAGGTTTGTTTGCACCTATAGTCCTCCAATAGTTTAATTAGCTTATAATTTGCTATCTTAAATTGCTTCCTGTTTAAAATATTTTGAAAGGTTTCAATGTTCCTGTCCAGATTATTACCAATACAGACTACAATATATTTATTAATAAACCTTCTAGACTTTGTTTCAACAAAGGCATTCATTTTTATCTTAAGTTTTTCATACAGAGGTAAAGAGTCTGATGTAATGTTAAGTATTAAACTGTAATACTAAATGATTATACTCAGTATGTTTAGAAAATATATGAATACAAATAAAAATTATATTGCATTGTGAACTTTGCATAACATACTTACTTATTGCAATTTTTTTTGAAAGGTTTTTGCTATAGGGCGCGTGCGCTCGCCAGACAGAGAGAGAGAGACATAGAGTCAGAAAGCGAGAAATCACCCCCCAGGGGGGATGGTCACGCCACAATCCCTTCTCCTCCATTCTCCTCTCGGGATCTTGGGCATGTACGCACACGCGCCCGGCGTGAGTTGTAAGCCACCTGGTCCGGGACACGAACCGCGGTCGACTACGTGGGAGTTCAGTGACATAGCCATTACGCTAACTGCTGGTTCCCCTTATTGCAATTTTTTAAAGCTTAGACTTGTCTATAATAGAGACAGCAAATTCTTTAAATATTTTTATCAATAGTGGAGTCTTTTATCTTAGCTAAGAACATAAATAATTTTAAAATAAATAAGTTTTATATTGACAAAATAATTCTATTACTCCAACAAAAGTACATTTTAGGTACTTTTAAAAATGCTGGTTTATTTGAATGATTGAATATAAAAAATTGGTAATATCATCAATAATTTTAGTGAAAATAGACTTAGTACTTTTATTTTCCTAGTTTGTTTACTTGCTATTACTAAAAGGCTAGAGTAATATCTTTTCTTACTTGTTTTTGATCTATCCATCATTCTTCAAATCTCTACCACTTATTCCCAGGTAACCAATCATCTTTATATTAGGTAAAAACTGAAACAGATGTACAATTTTACTTTTTTAACTTTTCAGCAGGTAAATTTGAAGACTCACAGTTCCTGTACTACTGAGTAGTTATGGAAACAATAATCAAAAGTATTTGTTTTTTAAAAAATCGTATTTAAAATTACTTCTACTCTTTTTGAGAGAGAGAGAGATTTTTTGCCGTAGGGCATATGCACCAGAGAAACAAAGAGGAGAAAGCAAGAAGTCGCACCCCCCTAGGGGGATGACCACACTGCAACCCCTTCTCCTCTATTCTCCCCTCTGGATTTTGGGCACTCATGCACAGGCGCCTGGTGTGAGTTTGAAGTCTCCGGGTCTGGGACTTGAACCACTTTTGGCCATGTGGGCATCTGTGATACAACCATTACACCATCTTCTGGTCCTGATATTTCTATTCATAATCCACAATAAATTTAGGAAAGAAAATTGTGAAAGGAAAAGATAACTTGGAAATAAAATTGTAATAGAATCGCTTCATCACCAATATTGTTTTAAAATAAATTAAATTTGAAGTTTTATCAAACCTCTTGAAGAGCAAAACAATAAATCAAACCATTTATGTATAAATAATTATTTGCTTTCTTGAAACTATGGGTAATATAGCTATTTGTAACTAAATAATATGAGGTGGCTTCATAAAATTTGTGGAAAACTGGAAAATGTGAGTTTATTTTGGTGCAAAAAAAAAAATTGAAATCTACTCGTTTTTTTCATACTATGCATTTTCCATGAACTTTTTGAAGAAATTTCAGGTATACTACTTGATTTAGATGACACGTTACACATGTAATTTTAAAATAAAAGAATAACTTTGTTTTCATGAAACAAATTTTTCAACAGTGCAAAATGATTCTCGAGAAAAAATAATGTGTCAATCAAAGCATTTTTTCGGATGGAAAGATCAGAAGGGTTAATAATTCTGTAGGTGGAACATGGCTGATGAGGCTGATGGGAAAATGAGATTGGAATGACTTCAGAAAACATGAATTTGAGAATCAGTGTTATATTTTATTGTTTTCATGTATGTCAAGGACTAAATTATTTATTTGAAATCTAGTGGTTTATTTAATTTAGAAGTTTCACTGATTATACTAAAGAAAACCAACTATACTGCAATATTTTCTTTCACTGAACATAACTAACAGGGTCTTTTGGGAAATATTTGTATGACTTCAACTTTTTACATTGGCTAGCCACATTAAAACTATGTTCAAATATATTGGAAACTTATCAACACGTTGTTTAGAAATCAGTTTTTAGATAATAAGTAGAAAATGTTGTCTCATGAAGGAAATTGTTAAGTTGCTTATGCAGGGAACTTTCCTTCTATAGCTTCCCATAAAACAATAGAGATGTTTATCAAATGGTCCTGATAAATGAATATTATTTAAAGCAATGACTTATATTTTATCAGTTAAGGGAAAGAATATAAATTGTGGGAAACATACTTGCAATAAAATTCCATTCACTGTTTAAGAAATGAATGATTAATATCTTCATAGGGCATTGTTTAATGACAGGTCCTTTTGTGTACTGGATCCATGGTATTTTTAACATTTTAAATTACTTTCCTTTACATATGTCTCTAAATCATTTTGTCACTTATAGTTAATTTCCTACTAAGAAGCTAACAATCTTAAATATTATTTAGTATGTTATTAAGTTAAATTTGAGGAGTTATTAAGGCAATTTTACTTTTGTCAAAATCACATACCTATGATTCATTTTTTTCAAAGAAATTTAAATGTATGGATAAAGAACACATAAGTCGTCTCCTTTAGGCCAGCCTGATGCATAGTACACCTAGGGTTGGAAAAACAAGGTTAATAACTTGTTATTCCAACCCAATTGAGACAAAGGAAAAGGGTAGAAAATAAATACAGCTTTTACTCTACTCTCTCGAGTTTAACATATTTTTCAAAAAAAGGAGAATCTGTTGTTTTTCTATGTAAACCAAGCTTCCCTAACAAATGAATCCTGTCTGTGATAGGGAAGAATATAAAATATAGAAGACACCATGGAATGTTTAAATATTCTGCCACTATTTTACTGTACCGTTTATGTGTTTGAAATACAGGTCACTAGCCAACGTGCAATGGTTCAGGCAGTAGAGGCACTGCTTCATGGTGGTGTAGTCCATGAGGGAAGGATCTGGATTCAAGTCCAGGTCTAGCTCAACATCCAGAAGCCTGCCTGTGATTCTGGTTCTGTCAAGAGTTTCTCTCCCAACCCATTGTCTAAGAAAATCAATAATTAAACATTAAAACAATAATTTCAAAAGGGTGGGGGGGGGAGATAAATTAGAGGTCAATGGAGCAGTCAGAGACACAAAGTCGTAAATTTGGAGTTGTCTACTTGATTTTGACCTGATGAAGTTATCTCGGACTTTGTCTTCAAGTTGAATATGTGCATAACTTTTCAATGTTTTCTACAAGTTGCAATACTTTAATAACAGAAATTTGAAATATTTCAAAAAATCTTAGATTTAGAATAAGGCTCACTTTTGTGAAAACAGTAAAAGATTTATTCTGGAAACAAAATTCTGTAGTTACTCATACTCTCTGAGAAATAGATCTCAGAGACTGTTCTTTCTTATACATATTCAGGTTGGCTGCAAATCAGCTGATCTTGGCTTGGATTGCTATGCATCCCTGGAATTGACTCCAATCAGCAGGTTGAATCCAAATGAGTTAACTTATTTTATTTATTTAAGTGACTCACTTTATTTAAATAAATAAATTAGTTTCAGCATGTTCTTCTCATGTGGATGTGCAAGAAAATAAAAGCAGTTGGTGTATCTTATCTTCTAAAATTCTAGTGGTTGAAGCAAATCATATGGCTTAGCTCAAAGTCGTGGGGCTGAGAACTATGAACTCAGAAGGCAAAAGGCATAGATGTACAAAGGAGTGAAGAACTGGAGCCTGTAATTTAAGGTACATTATGAAATGTATGAAAATATAGGTTGGGGCCACCCCTGGGTCTGATAGTTAAGATGTCTGGATCCTCTATGGCTGCCTACAGTTCAAATGTGGGACATGGGAGCTTGAGATACAAACTGGGCATGTAGGTGTGTGCACAGAAAATCCTGAAAGGAGAGACTGTGGAAGAGAAGAGATTGTGAGGTAAGCATTTCCAAAGAGGGTGCTTTCTCATTTTTCTTTCTTCTGTCTCTGTCTCTCTCCACTGAGTACATGCACCTTTGGGTTAAAAAATAGTGAAGAAAGGGACCAGCAGTTAGCGTAATGGCTATGTCGCTGAACTCCCACGTAGTCGACTGCGGTTCGAGTCCCGGACCCGGCGGCTTAAACTCACGCCGGGCGCGTGTGCGTGCGTGCCCAAGATCCCGAGAGGAGAATGGAGGAGAAGGGATTGCGGCGTGGCCATCCCCCCTGGGGGGTGATTTCCTGCTTTCTATCTCTCTGTCTCTCTCTGTCTGTCTGGCGAGCGCACGCGCCCTATAGCAAAAACCTCTCCAAAAAAAGAAAAAAAAAAAAAAAAAAAAAATAGTGAAGAAAGAGAAAAGAGCTTGAAAAGCACAGGAGTATTAAGAGTCTGAACTTGGGAACATAGGAATAAATAATTTGTTAAGAGTCAGATATTAGCTTGATAAATCTCAGAATTAATGTACTAAAAGGATGCCAATTCTCTTTCTTCCAGAAAACAGAAAGACAGTGGAGCTTCCTAACTTAGACATTTGAAAATCAATTGATGTAATCCAGCACATCAATAAGTGAAAGAAGAAAAATCACATACAGATAAGACCTACTGCATAGCCTAGTGGTTAAAAGAGCCAGATACCATATGGCAAACCACAGTTTGAGT
Organism: Tupaia tana; assembly: GCA_026018925.1. NCBI lineage: Eukaryota > Metazoa > Chordata > Mammalia > Scandentia > Tupaiidae > Tupaia > Tupaia tana. The sequence goes on from JAKSZU010000001.1 coordinate 56,767,173, forward strand.
CCTGGCCCTAGTTGCCTGGAAAACATGCTAAGTGAAAATGCATGTGTGCTCAAAATCCTGATAGTATGGAAAAATAAAGAACAAAGGAGTGTGACCATGCCCTATTGAAGACACTTTCTCCCTCCTTCTCTCTCTGTCTCTGTTTTCCTCTGGTGAGTGCACATGCCCTCTAGTTATTAAAAAAAAAAAATAGGGGCGGGGGTGGACAGCAAGTGGCATGATAGTTAAGGCGATGGGCTCCCACAGAGCTGACAATGGTTCGAGTCCCAGATCCAGAAGCTTGAAAATCACATCAGGTACATGTGTGTGCATGCCCTAAATGCAGAAAGGAAAATGAAGGAAAAAGGATTGGGGCATGGTCCAATCCTGTAGGGTGATTTCTCACTTTCCCTCTTCCTGTCTCTCTCCAGCAAGTACAAACACCATGTAGCAAAACAAACAAAATAAAATTAAATAAATAAATAAATAAATAAATATAAACAGAAAAGAGAAAGAGAGAGAATAAGAAGACAAGCCACAGATTGGGAGAAAACATTTACAAAACACATTCTAATAAAGAATTTCTATCTAAAATGTATAAACAACTCAAAATTTAACAATAAAAGAAAAGTCAAAATTTTAAAACAGGCAAAAGAACCAAACGGATTTCTTACCATCTGTATGGATATGCAGATGGCAAATAAGCATAAGAAGATACGTTCCATGCTGTATGTTATATGTCACTACACACCGATTAGAATGACTAAAATCCGAAAGACTGACGATACCAAATGACAAGGATGTAGGAGCAACTAAAATGCTCATTAGTTATTGGGAAAGATGCACAATTGTACAGCCACTTTAGGAGACAATTAAGCAGTTTCTTGCAAAGCTAAACACAGTGTTACCATAGAATCCATCAATTCCACTCCTACATTCCTAAGTATTTACCCAAATGAATTGAAATCTATGTTGACACAAAAACCTACACATGAATTTTTATAGAAACCTAGTCCATAATTGCTAAAAACTGTAAGCAATCAAAACATTCTTCAAAAAGGTGAGTTGATAAACACATTGTGGTAATTTAGACAATAAACTATTATTCAGCAACACAAAGAAGTGAGATATTAAGTCAGAAAAAAAATATAAAGAAACCTTCAATTCTTATTGCTAAGTGAAAGAAACCAGTTTGAAAAGGTTGCATACTGTGTGATTCCACATAAATGACATTTGAAAGAAGGTAAAATCACAGAGACAGTGAAAAGAATTGGTTGCCTGTGATTGAAAAGGGGAGAGAGATGAATAAGTAAAGCACAGAGAATTTGGGGGACATTATAATTAGTTTAGAAGATACTGTACCAATGGGCATGTGACACAATGCATTTGTCAAAATGCATGGAACACACAACAGAAAGAATGAACCCTAATATGCATTATGGTCGTTAGTGAATATACTGTGTCAGTAGTGATTCATTAATTGTAAGGAATATATTACACGAGTGTAAGATGTTAATAATAGGGGAAACTAAGAGTGGAGAGAAAGGAGTAAGTGGAAACTCTGTAGGATCTGCTCAATTTTTTGTTATTTTATATTCTTATAAAACGTCAACAAATTAAAGACATTAATATACTAAACGACATGAATAATTTCCACTGAAATTTTATTTATCACTCAGAATAAAGCTCTCAATTTACAAAAAGGTCATATTCAAATAATGTACTTAATGTTCTTTTTACCAGTCAAATGATGTATAGCGATGGAATGTTTAAAAAATAATAAGAATAATATAATAAGTGAATGATTTTAAAAAAACAATGTACTTAGTTGTTATTCATGTGAACGTTTGCATATAATGTCTTTTGAAAACAATATAGCATATTAATTTGTGAATAGTCTAACAAAACCTCATATATATCACATCAAAATTAATTTTACTGAAAAATATAAAGTGGTGATAAAAGAAAATACATTGGGGCCAGCAGGTAGTGTGGTGTTTAAGGCGCTCGATACTCCCATATGGCCAACCACGGTTCAAGTCTTAAACCTGGTGGCTTGCTTTCTCACATTCCCCCTTTCTCTCTCTCTCTGTATGGTCAAATTAAAATAAATGAATGAATAAATAAAATTAAATAAATATTTTTTAATTTATTTTATTTATTTATTTATCTTTCATTTGACCAGAGAGAGACAGAAACAGAAAGAGAGAAAGTATGTGGCATTTGTAGACCCACTATAATGAAAAGACTGAACTTTGAGGGTACAGAAATATCACTGAAAATTTTAAGAGTATAAAAGAAAATATAAATTGTACCACAAGTGGGATTATCAGAATGGTATAGAGATAATATAAAATTTATTTATTTTATGAAAATTTAAAAATATAAAATAGTTTATAGGCAAAATATATCTACTTTGATGTTCATTTTTAATAATTCTTAGCATTTTTATACTCTTACTAATACATATAATTTTTATTTTTATGACAGAATCATTCTCTGTGTGTACTTCTATGACTTACTTTTCTTACTCAAAATAGAACATGAAGATAGTCATATTTATGTGCTTAATAAACATTCCTTTACTTTTGCTTTTGTACAATTGCCTCTTATGAGGATAGCACAATTTATTTATCCATTCTCCTAGTCAAAAGATATTAACATGACGATTTCTGCTCTCTTATAGTTCTTGGTTGTGTGGTATGTTTTCCAATCAGTTTACTTGAAATATACTTGTAACTTTGAATTTAAAGTAAATTTCTTATAGACAATATATTATTGGATCTTGCTTTTTGATCCACACTGACAGTTTCTGCCTTTTATTGGCATTGAAGTTCACACAAATTTAATGTAATTGCCAATACACTTGCATTTATATACTTAAAAAAAAAAAAAAAAAAAAAAAAAAAAAAAAACCTTAGGTTTCTTGCTGTTTCTGTTGGTCTAAGCCAAAGCATGCAATTTCTTTCTTTCCTTTTTTTTAAGTCTCCAAATATAAATACAATAAAGAGAAAAATCCACAATGAATACATTTTTATTTGTTTTAGTTTATGATATTGCTATTAGTGGAAATATCTGAATTTGGGCAATTTAAAAAGAATGGAGGTTTACAAAGCTTAAAGTTTGGAGGTCGAAGGCCAAAGGCTGCATCGGGTGAGAATCTCTTTGCTGGTGGATGACCTGGCAGAGGACATCTCACGTGAAGAGGCAAGAATGTGTATGCCAGAGTCTGTCTCTGGCGTATTCTCTCATTATAAGCCCTTATTACAGGAGCTCCACCCTGATGCCTGATTACTTCGCAAATGCCCCACCTCTTGATACTACAGTTGAATTAAGATTTCACTCTCCCTTTTGTTATATATATTTAACAGCTTTTTTCTTTTTATTTATTTATTTATTGCAAAACAAATGTTAGATTTTATTTATTTATTTTCACACCTTATTGATTCACAGAATACCTAAAACTAAAAATATGGACTAAGCTAGAATGTAGTTACAAGTACACTGTAATTTTCTTCTGAAATATTTTTTTAATTAATTTGCATTCATTCCCTGAGCATCATCACAGTACACAAAATATGATTTCCCATCCAGAATATATTGCATAGTAGCTTAATCATACATGTTATTGTAAATAGTTTCCCATTTCTAGTTTTATGCACACACACACACACACACACACACACACACATATACATATATATGTGTGTGTATATATATATATATATATATATATATATATATTTTTTTTTTTTTTACCCCTATTTCTGACCCTCTGCCATTTCCAACCCTCCTCCCACACTATCTCAGGTTTCTACAGTTGTTTTCCATTCCTTTTCCCCCTACATTTTATTGATTCACAAAATTTCTTAAATAATCTAACTACTTTCAATAGCAAGTTCAGCTGCTATATACATATCTGTGAATACATATCTGACTTTAGGTGAGAAACTCTGAGTAGAATGAATATACTATAAGGTAGCACCTAGCTGATGCTATATAACTTACTATGGTCATTAAATAGGTACTTTTTAATATATTTTTTAATTTTAAGAAAAGCAATTTTAACTTTAATAAATCAAAGAAATGCTAAGGAGCTATGCTTAAAACTTAAAGTCAGGAAGCAGATTAGGATTCTGTTCAAATAGTAGGCACGTGAATCTATCGTCAGCTCAAGACAAACTTTTTTTAAAAAAATTTTCAAGTTTGCTTTAGGGTACATGTGCTCACCAAAGACAGACAGAGACTGAGAGAGAGAGAGAGGGAAAGTGAAAAATCACACATTCAAACCATAACGATGCTTTTCCTACATTACTTTGAATACATCTTTCTTCAGAGATTTTTCAAATACCAGGCCTAATAATTCAGTATATAATCACGTAATGTATTTTCTTAAATATCTCAAAAGGTCAAAAAAAAAAAAACAAAAAAAAAAAAAAACAAAAAAAAAAAAAAAGTAGCAAAAATGTTCACTAATTATTCCTGTTCTCAGAAATAATAACAGTAGAACCTGTGATGATTAAATCAGAATATGTTGATTTTCTATTTCTTTGAAGAGAAGAAACTTAATAAGAACCAAATTAAGTCACAATAGTACACCATGTACCCAATTTTGAATAAAATGCATAAAATCACTATTTGAAACAGGAAAGTATGAATTACTTAGAAAAGTAATATCAATTACATGTAAGTTTTGTATTCCTTTATTCATTTTCAAAAAAGTACACGAGGTTACTTGCAGCGTTAATTTCCTTAGAATTAAGGGGAACAAAGACTACTTTAAACATAGGTGGAAGATACAGTGTAGTAGGGCAGACCTTCCAACGGCGTAGAATAAAAGAAGGAGTGAAGTGGGAACCAGCAGTTAGCATAATGGCTATGTCGCTGGACTCCCACGTAGTTGACCGCGGTTGGAGTCCCGGACCCGGTGGCTTAAACTAACGCTGGGCGCGTGTGCATGCGTGCCCAAGATCCCGAGAGGAGAATGGAGGAGAAGGGATTGTGGCGTGACCATGCCCCCTGGGGGGTGATTTCTCGCTTTCTGTCTCTATGTCTCTGTCTGTCTGGCGAGCGCACGCGCCCTATAGCAAAAAAACCTCTCCAAAAAAAAAAAAAAAAAGGAGGAGTGAGGTCATCGCAAGGAACAAAATTAGGGGATTCCTGCTAAGGTCTAAGGTCCTAGGCTTAGTTATTTTTGTGGAATGATCTAACATCATTTCCATTGTCATTACTTCTTCTAGTTATAAACTACATGCCCTTCCCTACATTGGTAAAATATACTAAAACCTGTGAATATGTTAGGTGACATGGCAAAGAGAAATTAGGACTCGAGGTAAAATTAGCATTAATTAGCTGTGCTTAACATTGGGACATTATTCCAAATTATCCATATGGGCCCAATATCGTCACAAGAATCCTTAAATGTAGAACAAGGAGACAGAATCAATGACAAAATGATACAGCATGAGAAAAACTACACTGGCTATCACTCAATCTTAAGATAAAAGGGGCCGCACATCATCGAATGTAGATAGCTTCAAAAAGTTTGAAAGGATAAGAAAAACAAACTCCTAGAAACTCCAGAGTTAACGCAACCCTACTATCACCTTGCTTTTCGTTTGCTTGTTTTGCTATAAAGCACCTGTGCTTCCCAGAGAGATAGAGAGAGTGAGTGAGAAATCATCTCTGAGGTGAGGGGGAATGGCCATGCTGCAGCCCTTTTCCTCCACTCTCCTCTCAGTATCTTGGGCATACACACACACACACACACACACACACACACACACGCTTCTGGCATGATTTCCAAGCTCCAGGGACTAGGATTTGAACTGTGAAGTCAGCCAAATGTGATCCAGTGCTTAACGTCTTAACCAGCTGCTGTTCCTGACACCTTGCTTTTAACCAAAATCTCCTTTTCAGAATTCTGACCTCCAAATTATAAAATAATAAATTTATGATGCTTTAAGCCACCAAATTTGTGGTTATTTGTTACAGGAGCAATAGAAAACTAATCTTGGCAACTTTCTTGTATCTCTGCAATAAACATATTTTCTTTTGGAGACTTTAATTGTACATGAAATATAAAATAAAAGTCCTTTTTTTTTCTACCCTCTATTCCTCAGTTCCATTTTTCACTAAAACCTCCATGAGGTAAATCAAAATATTCAATCAGAAAATAATTGTATAAGGTCAACTCCACGGCCTGGTGGTTGGGATAACCAGATCCCACATAGCTGACCACACAATTGGAATCCCTGACCAGGTGACGTGAGAAACAGAAACAGACCAGATGCATGTGCATGCATGCCCTAAAATCTTAAAAAGAGAAAGAGATGGAGGAGAAGGGGATTGTGGCATAGCATAGCCATTCTTCATGGGTTTGCTTTCTCTTCTTCTTTCTCTGCCTATCTCTTTATTTTGAGTACATATTCCCTCTACTACAATTTTAAAACAGATATAAGAAAATAATTACGGATGTTTAAGTGTAAAACCTGCTGATGTATAGGTGTAAAAACGGCTGATGGCGAACCAGCAGTTAGCGTAATGGCTATGTCGCTGGACTCCCACGTAGTCAACCACGGTTCGCGTCCCGGACCCGGTGGCTTAAAACTTTCGCCGGGCGCGTGTGCGTGCGTGCCCAATATCCAGAGAGGAGAATGGAGGAGAAGGGATTGTGGTGTGACCATCCCCCCTGGGGGGTGATTTCTCGCTTTCTGTCTCTATGTCTCTCTCTGTCTGTCTGGCGAGCGCACGCGCCCTATAGTGAAAACCTCTCAAAAAAAAAAAAAAAACAAAAAACAAAAAAAAAAAAAAAAAAAAAAAAAAAAGGCAGATGTATATTTTATTACCTATTATATACTGGAAGAGCACTGTTTTGTTTATGGTGGGGTTTTGTCACAGATGCTTGAGTGGAAAATGTAGAATAAGGAAAGGGTATGTCATTCTGCAGTCAGAATTATCATCTAGGAATCACAGAGTGACCTAGTTCTCAGATATTAATTAGCTGTATCAATTTCCTGGACCTACTGCAATAAATACCAGAGACTCTTGGCTTTAAAGTTCAGATTTTTTTTTTTTTTTCTCACACAGCAGTAGAGACCAGAGTCTAAGATCAAAGTATCTGAAGGAATGTACTCTCTGAAGGTTCTAAAAAAGAACCATGCCTCACCCAGGGAATCCAGGTATTCCTTGGCTCGGAACTGCGCAGCTCCAGTCTCTGCTTCCATTTTCATCTGTTCTTCTCTCCTGTGTATTCTTTCCCCTTTTCTCTCTTTTGAATAAAATCACTTGTAATTGTATTTAGGGTCCATGATAATTCAAGATGATCTCAGGGATTCTAAATTACATTTGCAAAGCTCTGCTGAAGAAGATCAAATTCATAGGTTATGGGTGATGCATCTTTGGAGGATGATCATTCCATCTGCTCCCTTAGCTTTGTATCCCTTATTTTCTGTGGATTTTGTTTTTATCTTCAAGAGAAAGAAGGAAGGTGAGAAAGGGAAAGGAAGCAACAGAGAGAAAGAAGGGTGCATTTAGATTACTTTTGAGATCGTTTTCAGTCTTTGCAGACTCTGAGTTTGTCAAAATTATAAAATCTAACAACAACTGGTATAGGTAAGGATTTGGAGCAGTAGTAACTCTCATACATGATGAGAGGGACTGTGAATTAATATAACCAGCCTATAGAACAGTTATATCTATAAAGTCGTAAATACACATAGTCTACAAGCCAGTAATTCCATCCTAGGTCTATAATCAAGGGAAAATATTGTACATGAAGCAACAAACACACACACACAAGAACATTCATCTTGTCCATCAGTACTAAGACAAACAGCAATAAAAGTTTACAACAGTAGAAATATAGGACAAACTGAGAAACATCATAAACATTATATGGAGTGAAAGAAATCATTCATACTCTGTGATATATATGTATAATGTCGGACTATCGGCAACATTACACTGTATCTTTTAGGGCCCTTTATAAGGTGGTAAAAATGTAAAGAAATCTAACAAAGTTATTATGAAAAATCATATTTCTGGATAACTTTAAGAAGGAATGTGGAGAGGCACCTGGGGGGCTACTGGATGCTGGCAATATGTATTATTGACTTGGAGGATAATAATAGTATTTTTTTAATAATTGTTCTTCAAATTTACATACAATCATTTGCCCAATAATGGCATTCTAGTCAATAACAGACTACCTACACAATGGTAGTGGCAATAGGCCAAATGTGGCAATTGGGCCACATACTGTGTAGCCAAAGTATGGAGTAAGCTTTGCCAGCTGTTTATAAGTACACTCTGTGATGTTTTCATAACAGTGAAATCATCTAACAGTACATTGTTCAGAATTCATCTCATCATTAAGGGACACATGTCTGTATGCATATTTTCTAACATAAACTATATTTTACAATAAAAATAATAAAGGAATGAAGAAAAGAAATAGGAGAGGAGAGAGTAGTCTTTGCTTTGACAGCTCTTAGGATGAGGACAGAAAAGGGCCACAACTATGAAAAGGTATAGAGCAGAGAGAAGTTTTATATTTGCTTATGCTCAGAGAGTCTGGACTGAGTTTTTAGCTTGTTGATAAGAAAGGAGGAAAGGATTGTGGGGAAAAAAAAAAATGATGCTTTGATTTCAGTTTAAGAGTCCTGTTAGTTCATCTCAGATTCTCTAAGGATCAAAATGTGAAGAAATGGAGTGGTGCTGAAGATTCTCCCCATCCCAGTTCTGGAGTTGCAGAACTTTGGACAAAGGGTGGTACTAGGGAAGAACCATCATATAAGGCCTCTTCATCCTTCCTGTTATCCAGAAATCCTGGCAGTCTGAAAACCCCCATTAGAATGTGTTAGAATGCTGCAATAGAGAATAAGGATTGAATGCCTTATAGGTAAGATTCGGGAGAACTGGGGCGTTTGCTGTGAACAAAAGAAGCAAACAGAAATTTAAAAAAAGAAAAAGAAAATCTCAACTGGAGCAATGGGAAAAAAGAACTCTTATGGCCATATGGAATGAATAAAGATTATCAAATAAAATTTTAAAATAGGCTCCTGCATCTTCTGTCCTTATGAAATTGAAACATACTACAGTCATTAGGCTGTCAGTAGCTATAATGAAGTTAGGAAATTTTAATGCACTATATTAGGTCAATTGAAAACAGAAGCGTCAATTTGACTTTCACTGATGAATACTGAGAGATATTCATCTGCAATGGAAGATTAGTGTAAACTTGGTTTCTAAATTGATATACAAATTCAACCTCTGTCAAATTGGGCCAGCATATTTAATTCTCTGGTGCAGAATTAAATATCACAGTTTCTGGAATGGTTGAAAGAAGAGGCAGCAGTCAAGTTTTTCACCCCTGAATTTGACAGAATTAGTTTGTTTACTGAAATATATTTTCTCTTAATATTTTTCTCTAGAAAAAAATATTTCCATACACTCTAATTATTTACAAAGTTCTTTCATAAAAGCATCAAGTAGCACTGTGATTTTCTGTCATGCATTCATTTTTGCAATAAACATTTATTGGTCATACTTTTAGAAATGTATTAAAGTGCTAGGAACTTAAAAATAAGACACAGTTATGTGTGTGAGTTGAATGTATTGAGAGTAATTGATTAAAGGTGAGGATGTGCTTCAATATAATATGGAAAATACAATGGCAAATGGATTTGAAAGCACAGGTTAAAGGCACATTACCCAGGTTTGGAGAATGGCAACAGGGTGAGTCGAGAGGCTTTGTATATGTATTATTTGATTCTTAACAAGAGCGTAAATACAAGGGTTAAACTCCAGAACAGGCAAAATTAAACTATATTTCATGAAAACAAACTTGAGTAAAGTGGAAGCAAAAAGCACTGCAGTGTGATTAGGAGGAAATATATTAGCTGTGCAGTGTTGCTGATACAAAAATACTGTAACATACAGTTAGGTGGGGGCTTCATCTTGAAAGGCTTCACACATAAGTTTAAAGCTACTGGTCTTTACACTGTAGCCACAAAAAAAGATGTTTTAAGCTGGGATACAGCAGGCTGGATTTATGTGTTAGGTAGGGCATTCTGAGAGCTGTGTAGAAGACCGAACAGATAGGAAAAACAACACAGGTAGTCAGTAGGGAGGCTTTGGGACCATCCAGGAGAAATATGATTGAACTAAAATAACAATGAATATGGAGAATCATTTGACTCAGTCAGGAATCTCTCAGTTCCCAGCAACAGGGAATGCTAAAATCCAAAATGCAACAAGCAAAATGGGGATGAAGAAGTTAGGTGCAGTCATAAATTGATAAGGGGCAAAAACGACACTATCATGCACTGTTTTGATTACATATTCCAATCATGCTTCCCGCAGTTTAGCTCTATTTGTAGGCAATTTTTCTCACATTGTGACAAGGCAGCAATAGCAGTGCTAGTCCCGTAACTATAATGCCAAGCCTAGATGAATGAAGAGCTTGTTATATAATAAGTTCCATAAAAATCTAGAGATTTTCTTTGTTTATACCAGGAAAAATTACACATGCAACTCTGAACAATTACAGTGACAGATTGTATACAGCAGATGAAAGAAACAGAGTTGGAGAAGCAAAGTTTTCATCCATGAAAGAAAGGTTACAGAGAATACTAAACAAAGTAGTACGAAGGAGTAAAGAATTAAGTTTTGGTATCCTGGAGTAAGATATTCAAAGAAACAATCAAGGAAAAAATGTGTCAATAAGTAAGATGGGTTGAGACTTTTTTCCAAACTGAAAAGAAAAAATAAGAACTTTATTTATACCATTACATTTTCCTCTTTGGAAGATTTTTTTTTATTTCTTCAATAAAAAAATAAAAACTTTTGAATAAAATGAATCTGAATTTCAGCAATTTGGACTGGAGATGATTTGAGTGTTACCAAAGCATTAATATATGTGGTAATTAGATGTATTTGATCACCAGCAAGAGTGTTTAGGATAAAAAGCATGGGATATTGGGGACAAAATATTGGTTTTGTCATAATAAAATTATTACCATATATAACTACATTCCTGTTTCACCTAACACACCATTTTATTTTCTACAGCAACCTTATGAGCTTCGCTTAAAGTACAAAGAAACATACACTGAAAAGATGAATAATATTACCTATATTTAGACAGTTTGCACTGTAGGTTCTAGAATTTAGACACAAACTATCTAAGGCCACAGTACTGTTACATGCAGTCTGTATACCAATTATCCCCAAAAGTTCATGTTAGTAAAACTATTAATTAAACACTTTATTTGTATACCTGTGTTAAGAGCAAGACATTACTCTTCCTACTTAAAACATAGTTTCAGGGTATAGGATAAAGACCCGGCTGTAGGATAATTCACACTGGTAATTCATTTTGATTTGTTGGCCTCAAATATTCGTGATATATTTTACATGCTTACCTTGCCTTTTTCTTGCCCTGATCCATGTCAGTAGTAACAAACAGGCTAAATTATTAAATTCTTGGAGTAAGGGAAGATTCTCAGCTCAACACTTTTGTCACATCTTACTGAGGCATAAAATCTCCAATTCAGCTAGTAAGCAGAAAACAATTGGGCTTACATTAACACAGAATTCAAAACTGCTTTCAGATATTTTTAATTCTTGATTAAGCATTCTGTTTAATAAAGTGAAAGTGTACAGGGACATCACCTGCCTTAACACTGGTAGAAGCCATCAGAGGTGCTTAGGCATATATAGAATATTTTATTCAGTAAGGTGATCATCCATTCTATTTATGAATGATATCTCAATGAAATATGGGGATGGGCATCTACCAGCTCACAGTCACAGAACTGTGGAAAAAAAACTTTGTGAACTCAGTTGCCTTTTTCTAATTTTCTAACAAAGTGTTGCTTTTTATTGCTGATATAAAGCTTTGAAAATTTCACCATTTGTAGCTTCCTTGACTTTTAAGAAAAAGTAGTTACATATTAATATTTTTTCTTTCCTTCCTTGTTTTGGTTTTATGATATAAAAAACTATGATAATACATATCTAGTAGTTAAATCATAGAATTTTTTATAGAGAATAGAAAATTTTGTATGTACTATTCATTAGATGTATAATTATTGAATGTGAACTGACAAATTTTAACTGCAGCAATTATTTTCTTTGTTTTGGGGATTGGGTTCTTTAGGTACTTGTCCTTTTTTTCCCTTGCTGTTTTACATTCCCATCAGGGGTTCACTTTTCACTCTCCTTGAGATCATTGTATTATGTTTACCCAGTTATGATAAAATGGCAAAATCATACAGTGCGCCTCCGCATGTACTAGCATGGTTCACACTCACAAAAGCTGCTATTGCTTCAATATTGCTGGAACATTCTCTTCTTCCTTTTTATGCTGTTTTTCTTTCCTACAAGAAATTTACTGGCTTAAAGAGAAAACAGAACGAATATCAAAACCCACGTTTCTTTTTAGTTGGTTTGTTTTCTCCCATATCACATATCACACGTTTCTCATAAATTAATAAAACTTATCCTTTAGGATATTTTTGTCTGTATCACTTCAGAATATTTTCATAAACCACAAAAAATAATACTATAGGCCATAACGAAGAGCAAAATATTAGCATCTTAAAAGAAAAAGAAAAAGAAAAAGAAAAAAAAAGAAAATCTTTCACTTCCTAATCTCAGATCATTTTCATTGTTTTTAAACTGATCCAGAGAAATAAACTCTCGACTTTCACCTAATTGAGAGAAGGTAATGGGGAAAGAAAGAAAGAAAGAGAGAAAGAAAGAAAGAAAGAAAGAAAGAAAGAAAGAAAGAAAGAGAAAGAAACAAACGAATCTCCTTGAGGGCGTGCTTACTTTATGAGATTTTTTTGCTAAGAAATACAGTATTGCAAACTTCTTTTAACATATCTCTGCCTAATTTCCTTCACAGATTGTAAAATAATCTTCAGTCCATCCCCTCCTCAATTTATGACTTTCTTTATATTTTCTGTTATGAATTATACCTTAATATAATTTCCCCCTATACGACTAGTCCTTTAATGCTTTCTGTAATCAAGTTTCTTTGGTGATATGTTTGAGAAATGTGGTACAGACTTGAAAATTCATAGCACACAGTAGTATTTCAAGAATTCTGAGAACTCGACTTGAATATTTAGATCAATATCTCCACTGGAGTGCTTCTCCAGACAAGAATTTTCAAATTCGAAAATGTCCAAAACTAACTCATGCTATCAAACTAAATCTCAGGAAATGGCAATGCCATCTTCCTTAACTAGCCAAGCACAACACCAAGGTGTTTTTCTTTCAGTTCCCCTGAATCTCACTGTGGTAGGTAGTATTCTAAAAGGCCGCCAGTGATCCAGCCCTTTAAATCATCTCCCCCGACTGTGGAAGAGAGCAGAGAATATGATGTGAGATCAGTCTCATGATTGGGCTAGAGTATATGCCACAGCTAACCTTAAAAAAAAAAAAGAAAAAAAAAGAAAGAAAGAAAGGAAAGGAAAGGAAAGGAAAGGAAAGGAAAGGAAAGGAAAGGAAAGGAAAGGAAAAGAAAAAAAGAAAAAAAAGAAAAGAAAAGAAAAGAAAAGAAAAGAAAAGAAAAGAAAAGAAAAGAAAAGAAAAGAAAAGAAAAAAGAAAAAGAAAGGGAAATTATTCTCCTTGCGCCATGTTTCACTGGATGAATGCTTTAAAAAGAATTTGCTTTTCCTGTTTAAAAGAAAAAGGTATCTGTCAATATATAGAAAGATTTTGCAGGAGGGGGATTCTGTGATTTGCTCTAAAGTAACATAAACACCTTCTAGTTACTGGGGTTAGTACCCAGCTAATGGCAAGCATGAAAATGGGGACCTCGATTTTACGAGTCCAAGGGAAGTCGTTCTGCCAAGTGAGTTTTCCCCCACAATAAAGAAGCATGAGAAATCTCTGATTTCAGCCCAAAAGAGGTTCCAGCAACACTGTGCAAAACTTCTGACCTACAGAACGGTGAGCAAATAAATGGGTGTTGTTTTATGTTGCTAAATATATGTTAATTTCTTCTACAGCAATAGAGAACTAGCATGCCTATATCCCACATCACCAATTACTGTTGAGTCTAGTTAGGATTTATTAAATTTGCCTAATTCTTTCCATTCCATCAACTATTATCCTAGTCTGAGTCACCCCATCTCTCTCACCTAGACCACTAATTGCCCTGCTAACTTTCTGAACTACCTACTCTCTACACAGAAAGTATCCTTTTACACCTGTAATTCTATTATCACTCCTCCCCGCTTTAAAACACACTGACTTTTCATTTCTCTAGGAATATACATATTTTTTTAAATCTTCAACCCTAACTCAGAACACCTTTCCACCCTACACCTATATCACATTTTTTTCTACATGCCAAGCCAGAGACTGTATTTTTCAGTCTCAGAATCGTATTCCTATTCCCCCTGCCATTCCTTTTCACAGGCACTTCACTCTTTCCTCCAACTCCCATTTCCCTGAGCCAAACCTGATTACTCATGGAAATCACAATCTAAAAGTATGACCTTCGGGAATTTTCTTTACCCGACAGACCATTCTACCTTTAGCGATAACACACATAGCATCCTCCCCTCTCACTGCATTTTAATAGGATCGTTGGCATGGTTTTAAAAAGTAATATCTTAGAAGCATTCTTCAGTGTTTCTGTTACTTGCAGCGTAAGTGTCAGCAGAGCTATCCAGGAAACAGGAGCTTCTGACATCTTTCAACGCATTCAAGATGATAGCTAGAATCTCCAGAGTATTTCAACTGCCTCTTTTCTTCAATGCTTCTTTCAAATATTGCCAGAATTATCTTGTTAATATGCAAAAGGCGAAGTTTGTCTCCCTTTTTATAAGCTGTTTAATGTCACCCTGAGGCACTGAACTGTTATGGAGAAAAGATGATAGGGAAATAGGTGTAAAATGAGACTGTCCTAGCCTAACCTAGCCTATGAACAAACTTCAGCCAGGCTTAATGTGAGAATTAAACGTAGCAGAAACTGAAAGATTGGAAGGTATTATAATAATAGGGAGGGCAGCTGGAGATATTCGAGATGGTATAGAAGGAGGCAGATAATAGGGGGTGGGAGTGAGGAGATCAGGGGGAAAACATTTAATAGATGCAAAAATGAAAAGTTATCTGCTGTTGATAATGTATATGGTCTCTGACTTGACTTACGTGCAATGTATTCATGCTGGGAAAAACCATGTCATACACTGTAAAGATGTACATAAATAATAAAAAAAAAACCCACATTAATTGTGAGTGCCAATTTATGTACATTAATTCTAAATATTCTATTTTATGTATTGTATCAATAATAAAGTGTGTGTGTGTGTGTGTGTGTCCCTTTAGGCATTTAGGAAATACTTCTTTCTTTTTTTGCTTTAAATTTGATTTCTCTTCTCAATGGTGGTTAGGTAAATTTTTTACATACAATTAATCTTATATTTTCTATCAAAACTCTGGAAGTAATCAGTTTCCAAATCCCCACTAAAGAAGAGAAGAATCTTTGTTAGCCTTTAAATCTACATTCTACTCACATCTACACCCACTAACTCATCCACTCAACTCTCATGCTAAAACTCAGGATCATTCATGGCTCTCTTTTTGCTTTAATGTCATGCATCCATAGTTATGTAGACTAAACTAGATTTTTATATTTCATTTTGCTGATTTTGATACCATTGTTCACTATTACTTTATGAATACAGTATAGTTCTCAGTCTTTATTCATTTTACTGCAATGTTTATGTAATTGTTTTAAGTAAGACCGTAAGGTGGTGAATTTTAGAAATATATCTATTTCCTACCTTTCATCTGGATACTAATATGCTAATATTTTCCTGTGTACAGGAAACCACAGCCAACATGCCAACATAGTTCTGTTTTATAATAATAATTTGCTGATATTGCTCCATTGTCTTCTGACAACCAGTCTCACCAGTGAGACAGCTGATGTCAGCTTGATATATATATATATAGATAGATAGATAGATAGATAGATATATACACACATACATATGTGTGTGTGTATACACATAAAGATTAGATTATATTTACATATATATATATTATATATATATATTATATATATATATATATATATATATATATATATATATATAAAGTCAAGTACACTGACTTTCTTTTCTGAAAACCATTAAAAATACCTATTTTTGCTTTTGAGCTTTATTTCACTCTGTAGATGCAGGTAGTACTGTTCCCTCCCTTAATCTCTAATCCACCCCCCAAGCCCCAGCTAATACCTTTTCATTTTTCTTCAGTAGCAGGACATTATTTATTATTCCTTCAATTGTTTCCTCTCTAACATTTTTCTGTTTCTTCTTTTTGAAATCCTAATACAGAGACTTCGAAAGTTTGTGGACATGAAATTAAAGCAAGAATATATTTTGAAATTCACGAATAGCTTTTTCATCATATGCATTTTCCATTGAGTTCACATGAATATATGTTGAAACATTTAGTTCTCCTCCACATATCTGAACTTTTTTGTTTGTTTTTTGTTTGTTTTTGTCATAGTGTGCATGTGCTTGCCACGGACAGACAAAGACAGAGAAAGAAAGAGAAAAAAGTGAAAAATCACCCCCAATAGGAGACAGCCACACCACAATCCCCTCTCCTCTAGTCTCCTCTTGAGATTCTGGTCACGCATGTGTACACACCTGACATGATCCTCAAGATGCAGCAGGACTCGAACCAAAGTCAGCCATGTGGAAGTCCTGTGCTCTAACCACTTGCTGGCCCCATTTCTCTAAACTTCTATGAAATAGTACAACTTGTATTTTTGTTTCTATTTATATTTTTCTTTTCCTTTTAACTTCTTCCAGGGAACGCTTGCTGCTGTTTTGTTTGTTTGTTTCTTTCTTTCTTTCTTTTTGTTTTTGTTTTTTGTTTGAGAGGTTTTTACTATAGGGCACGTGCACTCGCCAGAAAGACAGAGAGAGACAGAGAGATAGAAAGCGAGAAATCACCCCCCGGGGCGGGGTGGTGGCCACACCGCAATCCCTTCTCCTCCATTCTCCTCTTGGGAACTTGGGTACACATGCACACAGCCTGGCGTGAGTTTAAGCCATCAGGTCCGGGACTCGGACCACGGTCAGCTACATGGGAGTTCAGCGACATAGCCATTACGCTAACTGCTGATCCCGCCATTTTCAATTTAAAATATGTTCAGCAGCTGCAAGTATTCTTGTAGCTCCTTTTAAATTAAAAATTTTTTTTTTAGTTTGTAGGGAGCACATACTCTCACCAGAGAGATAGAGAATAAGAAGGAAGAAGAAAGCTTCAATGGGGTGTGGTTACACAACACTCTCTTCTCCATTTTTCCATACTGTCAGGATTTGGGGCACACATGCATTATATACCTGGTACATTTTTAAAGCCAATTGGACTGGGATTCAAACCATGTGGTCAGCCATGTAGAATCTGGATCCCTTAACCTCTGGGCCACAGATCCAGCCATAGTCCATCTTTTAAATCAACTTTTCTTGTTTGTTATAGGGTGTGTGGGTTTGCCAAAGACAGAGAGAAAGGGAAAGAGAAAGCGAGAGAGACCAACCCTCAGGAAAGACTGCCACACAATAGTACCTCCTCTTCCATCCTCTTTTCATGATTTTAGGCTTATTTTATATTTGGTAGTTTGATATCGTCTTCTGTTTATACTGTTGAATGAATTGTCTTTGGAATGATTCCTTAATGTGCCTCTTTCACTATTTCCTTCAAATAGTTGTGATTTTTACTTGTTCAATATATTTTAACAATGTATGTTCCCCTCTATGTGTATATTGGCATTGTCTGCAGGAACAGTACCCTACTGACAATGTTATTGACAACTTGAATATTTCATCAGAAAGTTGAAATAATAGCTTATCTTCTGGTTTAGGTACCTATCTTCTTTCTAGTGCACTAATTGTCTGGGGCACTTCAACCCTAATCCTCATATTCTTCACTTCAACCTGTGAGAAAACACTTCTAGAAGACTTGAGAGTTGAGTATAGAGGAAGGACTCTAAGTAACCAACCTGATTTCTCCATATAAATATATGTAATTTAATATTTTTCTCTAGAAATATCCTCTATTCTCTAGTATTACTGTACTCCGGACATTCCTGAACTGCCCCTAAGTCCACAGAAATTCTCCCAAATGGGCACTAGTTTATTAATTTAGGGGTTTAGTTTCTTCTACCAATTCATGTCTGACTACCTTCAATCAGTTTAAACACTTTAGGTCAAGAGATTTTCTTCAAGTGTCATTAAGGATTATATTTATATATTAGATTATTGGAAAAGTCATGACTTTTTATGCAAAAACGCATCATGACTTTTCTGATAACATTATATAATTTCCTTTGAAATCAATAATTTGAGATAGGCCTGGCCCCATAGCACAGTGGTTGAGGGAGCCAGACCTCACATGGCCAACTGTGGCTTGAATCCTGGCCCAGCAGCTTGAAAACTATACTGGGCATACATGCGTGCATGTCAAGAATCCTAACTTGATGGAAAAAAAAAAAAAAAAAAAAACGAAATAATTGCAGTGCAGCCACATCTCATTGGGGGACTCTCTCTCTCTCTCTCTCTCTCTCTCTCTCTCTCTCTCTTCCTCCCTCTCCTACTCCTCTTCCCTGGCAAGCACATGTGCTCTGTGACAATTAAAAAAAAGATTTGGGGTATATAGGAACTTACAATCTGTCAACTTTATGCTGTTAACAATTAGCTTATTTCCTTAAACTAGAGAATTTGAAATACAAATTTTTCTTCAAGGTCAAAAAGTAAGAGAGCTATGTAGAACTAGAATATGAAACCACTAGCTCTGAGTCCACTTTTCAGTCCACTACCAGAAAATTGCTTTAAAATATATATTTCACTCAGCTTTATTTCTAAAGAATTAGTAGCAATGTCTTCCATTAAACGTCAAATGAATAGAAAAATAATACAACTTTGTGCTTTATAAAAACTTTACTTTCTCTTTCTTTCTTTCTCTCTTTCTTTCTTTCTTTCTTTCTTTCTTTCTTTCTTTCTTTCTTCTCTCTCTCTCTCTCTCTCTCTCTCTCTCTCTCTCTCTCCCTCTTTCTTTCTTTCTTTCTTTCTTTCTTTCTTTCTTTCTTTCTTTCTTTCTTTCTTTTTCTTTCTTCTTAATTGCCAGAAAATGTATGTGATCATCAGAAAGAGAGAAAAAGAAACATCCTCACAGCAGGGCATAGTCACACTGCAACCCTTTTCTTCCACTCCTCTTCCGTCTGGATTTTGGGCATGCACACACAAGGGCCTACAGTCATGCTCTGATTTAAAAAAAAAAAAAAAAAAAAAAAAAAAAAAAAAAAAAGTCCTACAGCATCTTGATAAAACTTCACTGGACTCTCGTATGGCCAACACAGTTGGAGTACCCAGACCCGTGGCTTGAAAATCATTCTGGACATGTGTGTGCATGTATACCCAAAATCCTGAGAGGAGAATGGATTGTGGTATAGCTATCCCCTCACTCCTAGGGTGAAGGGGCTTATTTCTCACTTTCTTCTGTTCTCTCTCTCTCCAGGGAATACACATACTCTTTGGCAAAAGAAGAGATAGCAACTAGGACCCCAATGTGAGTCAGTTCTTGTGAGTAAATATCCTTAGAAATGTTCTTTTAACTTATAAACTTAATAGGAGATGAGAAGCTCATTATGTGTCTGGCTGAATATTTGAATTATAGTCTAAAAGCTATTTTATAAAGACTTAAACATGAAATTTATCCATTTCAACAAATTGGCAGTCTTCATGGTCAGAATTCTTTAGCAAGAATAGCCACAGTTAAATAATGCCAACAGGAAATTACCCTAAATCACCTATTTGCTTTAGAATGGGAATGAGCAGAATTAAATTACCAATGGCACTAGTAAGTCTTAAAGGATTTACAGGCCCAGCCACAGTGGCACAGGGGTAGCACAATGCTCTGCAATGCTGGAAGTCACTTGGAAGGTGAGATTTGATTCCCAGATGGCCCTGTACACTGCGAGCCCTGACATATGCATATGACCCTGGATGACTGGAGAACCTTGGGCAAGGAGCACAATGTGAGAGACGCTCTATTGAGGATGATTGTATTTCTCTCTTCCTATTTTGTGAAAGAAATAAATAAAAAATTTAATTTTTTAAAAATATACTTTTATTTTAAAAATT
Organism: Tupaia tana; assembly: GCA_026018925.1. NCBI lineage: Eukaryota > Metazoa > Chordata > Mammalia > Scandentia > Tupaiidae > Tupaia > Tupaia tana. Next base: position 56,787,330 of record JAKSZU010000001.1, read on the forward strand.
AAAAGTATTTACACATGAGGAATATCATTTTGTTAAACGGATAGTATGTCACATGGTAGTTAAGACACTGGACTCCCACATGGCAAACAGTGGTTAGAGTCCCTGTTCCAGAGGCTTGAAAATCACAACAGGCACATGTATGTGCATGCCCAAAATCCCAAGAGGACACTGGATTTGGGGGCATGGCCATCCCATCTGAGAGGTGACTTATCATTTTCCTTCTCTCTATCTATCTGGTGAGTATATGTGCCCTACAGCAAAACCCTAAAAGAAAAAAATGCAAAATACATACTAACAAAAGATTTTATTTAAAAGATGTTGAGTGGAACCAAGAGATAGCATAATGGTTACATCACTGGACTCCCATGTAGTCAACTGCAGTTCAAGTCCCAGACCCAGTGGCTTAAACTCACGCAGGGCGTGTGTGCATGCATGCCTAAGACCCCAAGAGGAGAATGGAGGAGAAGGGACCGCAACATGGCCATTCCCCTGTAGGGTGATTTCTCACTTTCTGTTTCTCTGTCTCTCTGGTGAGTGCACATGCTCTATAGCAAAAATCACTCTTAAAAAAATAATAATAATATGCACTGTACTTGTTCTGGGAAAAGCAATATTGTATACTCTAAAGCTATACAGTATACATTAAATTAAATTAAATGCAAATTTTAAAAAAAGATGTTGAGAAAATATTCTTATAAAACATCATAACACATTAGACATTTATTTAAAAATTTCTTACTACCAAATACAACAACTTAATATTTTTTCTGGTGTGTGTTCTTTGAGGATTTAGGACATGGATTTTGTTTTAATGAGGGACACATGCCACATATGCTAAATATAATCAGAATGGCAATTTATTTTAGAAAAAAATGTTAGAAATAATGACTACAAGAGTAATTAGCATGGACTGATATGTTACTGTAGGACAGGCACTGGGTTACAAGTCTTTCATGTATTATTTCAGTAAATCATAACAAGAAAAAAATTTCTATATAGTTCCTGTAGTTTTAGAGGTAGACACTGCAATTTTGAAGGTTAGTAGCTTTCTCAATGTCAATGAGTTTAGAGGTAGTAGAACTGAGATGCACACTCATGTGTCTGTCTCACTGTCTGATCTTATTACTACGCTATAGAGCTGACTGGCTTATGACTATTTGGCTTGTTATGATAATGACAACTTGTTATTTATTGCTAAAAATAAGACTGCTATATTTATCTTTTACAAAGAGAAGAAAAAATAGTAATGGGTGTCATATTCACAGAGTGAATGAATGCATACCACTAGCTATTATGCACCTGAAGAATAAGAGCACGTTCTCAATCCTGATCACTTCAAGTTATAAAACTAGATCAAATGTGGTTCTTAAAGGATACCGGCAGCCTAAATTCATTCAAGACTTCAGTGTGACTACACAACTGACATCTTTCTGTACACAATGTTCCTGATATAGAGGCCAGCAGATTGCATGGTGTTTAAGGTCGCTGGACTCCCACATGGCCAACCACGGTTCAAGTCCTGGACCTGGTAGCTTACTTTCTCTCTCTCTCTCTCTCCTTCTTTGGTCAAATTAAAATAAATGAATAAATAAAGAAATTAAATAAAATAATTCTTTAAAAAATCTTTCTAGTAATATATATTGGTAATATAAGTCAAGTAATATAAGTCATGTTTTCAAAGCCTATGATGGATGATTTTTGTATCAGCTTCACTGGATCATGGGTACCTATAAATTTGGCCAAATACTATTCTTAGTGTGTTCATAAAGGTGTTTTGGGATCAGATTAACATTTAAATCATTAGCTTGAGTAAAGTGGATTGTCCTCACTTAGATGGATGGGCCTCATCTAAATAGTTGCAGGGTAGAATAGAAAGGAAATGCTAACCCTCCCATGAATGGAGGAGCTCTTCCTGCTGATCTAAAGTAAAGACTTGTTTTTTGTTTTGTTTCACTTTTGTTTTTTGCTTGTTTGCTTCCAGCCTTCAGACACAAAATGAAATATCAGCTGTTTTTTATTCTTGAGCCTACAGGCTTTCAGGTGACAACTTTCACCACAGTTTCCCCAGTTCTCCTCAGACTTTTTAAACTCTTACTGGAAGTCTCTATCAGCTCTTTTGGGTCTCTAGATGGCCAACTGAAGATCTTAGAACTTGGCCTACAAAATCACTCACAAACAATTCCTCATAATCAATCTCTCTCTCTCCCTTTCTCTGTGTGTGTGTGTGTGTGCTTGAGTGTGTGTGCATGTGTGTCCTCTCTCTCCCTCTTAGTGTTCTTCTGTTTCCCTGGAGGACCTAGAGTATTAGAAAGATTTTTAATTTCATTTATTACTTCACATGTATTCAAACCAGGAATATATTTCAATGAAGATTAGAAGACAAGATTGTCAAATCTCTTTTATAAATGTCGGCATGATTAATCCCCTTTTTTGTAACTGAGCTAGATTAAAAAAGACAGTACCTCCTTCAGAATTGCTATGGTAGAATATATAGAGCAAAGGCATGTGAACAGAAGCAATAGTTTTTCATCACTCACTCTTACTGGAAGTATAAGAGGTCTCTTCAAAGATGACCTAATTTTTAGAGTAAATTAATTCAGTATGACAACCTCTATGATATCTTCATTTCTAAAGTCTATGAATAATAAATCATGTGGTCAAATTACCCTTTGGTACACAAATTCTTCTTTATCATTCTCCTTGTCATTTCCCAATGTTCCCAACTATTCTTCTGTTAGGAGCTTAAACCTTCGCTACCCACAGTGTTGGTGTGTGGACCCACAGCACCGACATCACCCACCTAGAGCATTATCAGACAGCCGCCAACCCAGACCCATTAATCCGAATCTGCATTATAGCAAGGTCTGTATAGGATTTGTATAAACAGTAATAGTTAAGAATTGTTTTAGTCCCACTCAAAGCTACTAAGCTTCAGTGAGAGGAGTAAAGAGATTTAATGACATTAACTAATACTTGTATTTTTACTTTTAAGGATATCTTTTAGATTATGGACTCTTAAAATATTCATTTTACATCCCTGTTTTGCCACTTTTAGTTGTAAAACTTGGTATCTATTACTTATCCTTCTCAGATTCAGTTTTCTTATCTGGAAAGTAGAAGTAATATTGGTGCCTATTGATAGAAATGGTTTATTTTAGACTTTGAAAATTTGCAAAGGTCAGAAGAGAGTCTGATTCACATGCGAAGTCAGTATTAGCTATTATTTCGCCGATATTCTTCCTCTCACACCAGTCACATACCATTGGTTTCAAACTTCGGTTATGTAAGCCTCTTCTTCTAAGAGAATATTTGTAATCAATAATCCAGTAAGTTTCCTTAAGAATTATTTAATTTTGTTTAACATTGTTATTATTTTTTAAACTTGCTATAGCGCATGTGCACTCACTAGGAAGAAACAGGGTGGTGGGGAGGAGAAAGCAAGCTGCCAGAAACAGAACTTGAATCTTGGTTGGCCATGTGGGAGTCCACCACCACCTACTGTCCCTCCAATACATTTTTTATTTTCTAGACTTTAGCTTTTCTGCCTTGATTTCCTCTCTCTCTCTCTCTCTCTCTCTCTCTTCTATTTGACCTCTTTTTTCTCCTTTCTTTCATTTTTATTTTGCAAAGTTGAGTATCTGTTTTTCTCTCCTCTACCTCTGTACACGAACATCCATTATGTTGTAAACATCAGGCATACTTTAGAAGAGATATTAAAATGTTTGACTCTGATTTGTAACTCTGCTATAAGCCAAAGGTAAAAGTCTGAATTCTGCAGCATTCCAAAAGAAAACAAATACTTAGTGAGATAATTATTTTATTCTTTTTAGGATAGAATCTTTCCATGGAAGAGCCTTGGGGAGAAAGCAGAGCAAAGCCAGTAATGGCCCAGACTGGATTTGGAAATCAAGCCTGCAGAATCTGTCTGTCCAAACTTTTACGAGCCAGGTGGTTAAGAACAAGTTTTCAATTTGCTCTGAACATTAGATTATTCATGTGTAAACTCATGGAGCTATTTTAAGTGTTCCTAGCAGCAATCCATGTAAAGTGTTTACCATAATTCCTGAAACTAAATTCTTGGAAATGTTAATTTTTATCATCACCAACTTTAACAGTATAAACCATACTAATAAATGCAACAAGAGATAAATTACATCAGAAGTACAGCTCAAGTAAACAAAATTAACTCATCTTAAAACTATATACTTAGACTTTATTTTTCCCCCCTAAATTCTGGTGTATTCCTGTATCTTTCACTCCAAACTCTCTTTCCATCTTGTACCCAGTGGAGTCTCACTTTATTTTGTTTTTCGTTCATTATTATCTCCTGCTATGTGTAACTTTTTTCTCTCATTGTAATTCTTTCTTCTTTCCTTTAATCTGGCTCTCCTTTCTTTCTACTCCATCCAATGACTTTAGTTTTTATCTTTCTAGAAAATTTGAGTTACCTTTTCACATACTTCTTTAGAAAAGCAACTAACATGATTTTTATTATTAACTAACAAAAATTCCTATGTGAATTTACACCATTGAATAATTTTATGTCTTATGCTTTGTGAGATCCCCACAAACTGGCCATTTTGATATGTTTGTGATCTTTTTTCTTTCTTTTTTTATTTTTGGAGAGGTTTTTGCTATAGGGCGCGTGCGCTCACCAGACAGACAGAGAGAGATAGAGAGACAGAAAGCAAGAAATCACCCCCTAGGGGGGATCGCCATGCCGCAATCCCTTCTACTCGGTTCTCCTCTCGGGATCTTGGGCACGCACGCACACGCGCCTGGCGTGAGTTTTAAGCCACCGGGTCCAGAACATAAATGGCTGTCGACTACGTGGGAGTCCAGTGACATAGCCATTACGCTAACTACTGGCCCCATGTTTGTGATCTTTCACATATTCATCAGGCAAATCATCTCCAGTCAAATTTGTCATTCATCACACCAGTGGCAGAGATGTCTCCAGTGGCTCTTGAATTACATAAAAGTATTTTTCTTAATGATTTCATATTTTAATTTGTTTTACCTTTTCCATGTAATATTACAATGTTACATATTATAGTAGAGTTTAAAAATAAGTTTTTGAGCATATTTGCCAGTCTTCTCAATAAGCAATGGTATTTTGCTTTCATTGTTGTTGTTTTCTATGGACAGTGCACCTACAGTAGAGAGACACAGAGGGAAGGAGAGAGAGAATATAAGAAAGTACCTCCCAGATGGGATGGCCACTTCAATGCCTTCTCTTCCATTCTCCTCTCAGGGTTTTTGGGAATGCATGCATATTTTTTAAACCACTGTATCCAGGACTTGATCTGCAGTATGAGCCATGTGGGATACAACTGCCTTGACCTCCACGCCACCTGGCTGGACCACCTTCACACATTTTCTATTCAGTTTTTTTAAATAGACATATTCACTAAAGTTACTCTCAGTTATGTTTAAGAAAATATAAAATAGATCTAATTCAATATTTTTTCCTACCTATGAGGAACTATAAATTTGAAGTTTAAACAAAACCAGATGAGGCCCAGCCACTGCACCTGGATGCTGCTGTTCAGCATGGGAGTCCAGGGTTTGATTTCTGGCATACCCTAAAAAGCCAGGCACGATTTGGTCCCAGCTACTCGGGAAGCTGAGGCGGGAGCAGTGCAACATAACAAGACTCTGGTTAAAAACACCACACACACACATGTACACACACATATTGGATGGAAGCGTCCACCTGAATACATAATTACCTCCTTTTAGTACTGGTATATGTGTTTTAATAATTATGGTAAAGATGAGAGTGCTATTTCATGTTACTACAGAAGTAAACATATGCATGAATTCTTACTGAAAACTTCATGGCCCATTTCATTAATGTTTTATGAGAAAAAAATATGTCATTTTCCCCATTTATTTTTTGTTGCTAGTAATTCTGTGGGAAACTCAAATGGGCTTCCTGCGCAGGAAAACTGTGAGTGAAGCAGAGCTGTCATGTGCAGCTGGAACATGGGCACAGAGAAACAGAAGAATTAGCCTGGAGCTTGTGGGTTCTATACAGAGCTTCTTCCTTTAGCAGTGAAATGTTTCAGTATATTTTTAAGGCAAATAAAGAATTTCTTCCAATAGGAGAAAATTAAGCTTTGTTGCTATGCCGATTTCTCCCTCAGAGTGACCTGGCCTGTCATTTCTCAGATGTAGCTGAAATTAAGAGGGGTCAATTGTCCCAATGAACCAGGGTCTCATTCACAGAAAGTCATAATGTAATAGTCATTATTCTATTTTGTGTTGTAACTTATTAAAAGTATTATTAATAACAGCATTTACAGCCAAATAAGAGATTTCTCTATTTAGAAATTACTCATAATATCTAGGAGTAATTACCACAACTATTCTCTTTTCACTGAGCTAGTCCCTTTGGGCAATTTCTTCCCAGGTAACTGTTTTATAATCATGCAGAAATAGTCTGCCAGAAAGAAGTCTTGGTTATTTTTCTTTCTCCTATCTCTCCGAAGCAAAATGTCATGGTAAGTGTAGAAGCCCCAACTTAGCAACACTTCCCGTAAATACAGGAAATGGTGTCTCATCCCAAGTGCTTTAAAGCTCCTGTTAAGGCAGTGGAAAATCTACAGAGGAAATCTTTTGAAATTAATAGGCAGGAGCTTTGGGTGGAGCTCTATAATAAGGCCTTACCTTTCTATATTGATCTTTCTGTGGAAAAAGTAGACCAATGCCAACTGGAAAATTATAAACTGTTGTCCATAGAAACACATTTAGATTGTGTATGTTATTATTAATTATATTTGAGATGTATATATGTATACACACACACACATATATATACATATGTAAACACACACACGCACTTATATATCATGTTTTCACACACTAATTATATTAATAAAATGTCAGCAACAGTTAATAGCTACATTGAAAATAAAATATATCTTAGCTTTATAAATGTTATTCTTTTGTAAAATAGTCAAGTGCCTCCTTTCTCCATCTCTAAGTCTTCCAGAGAAGAAAATAAAAATAGTAAGCAAATTCTCTTATTAATAATGTGATTGAATGAATAAAGTAATTGACAAAATAGGAATCTGATACAAAGTAGGCAATAGAAATTAAATGAAATTTAATGTGATTTTTTTTCCTTAAATTTCAAACTGCATAATGTTCTACATACTTTATATAATATCTCAACTGTTGAATAGTAGTGGATAAACTATATATATTGCATCTATTTTAAAATGTATCATTTAATACCAGCAGATGGCGTAATGGTTACATTGCTTTACTCCAACATGGCTGACTGTGGTTTGAGTCCCAGACCTGGAGGCCTGAAACTCATGTCAGGCACATGTGCATGCATGCCCCAAACCCCAGAAGTAGAATGAGAAAGAAAGGATTATCACATGGCCATCCCCGGAGAAGGAGGTGATTTCTCACTTTCTGTCTCTCTGTCTCTCTGGGGAGTGCACATGGCCAATAGCAAAAGCCTCTCTCTCAAAAAAAAAAAAAAAAAAAAAAAAATTATACTAAAGAATTCCTTCAAACTTGCATTCATAAATGAGATTCTGTTTAACTATGAATCACTTGTTAGAAAAGAGATATGAATATGCTTCTATGACAGTTACCAAGGGAGTACTGAATATACATTTGAATTATCAGAAACTGTATAACTCAGAATTCTCTAGAGAAACAAAAATAATAGACTATATATAAATATATATCTATATGTTCACACTGTGTGTGTGTGTATATCCATACATATATAGATAGATAGATAGAAATAGATAAATAAAGAAACAAAGTGATAGGGAGAGAGATTTAGTACAGGGGTTAACTCACACAGTATGGAGGCTGTGAATCAGAAATCCAATCATATAATTAATTCTGAGTCCAAAGTCTCAAGAACTGGGTGGTTGAAGGTGTAATTCCTGGTCTGAGTCCAAAGGCAGTAGAAGATGGGAGCATCAGTTGAAACAGAAGAGAGTAAATTTCCTTTTTCTCTGTGTTTTGAACCTATTAAGGCCTTACTTATTTATAGAATGCTTCCCTACAATAATTGGGGTGATCATTTACTCAATATAAAGATTTAAATGCTAATCTCTTCCAGAAACACTCTTACAGACACACCCAGAAACAATGTTTTACCAGCCATGTGGGCATTCCTTAACCCAGTCAAGTTGACATATAACCTTAACCATCACAGAAATTTAAAATACACATGGCAATCATCTAAAAGAGAGAAATATTTCTTATATAAACTGGAAAAAAGTATTCAGTCTTTAATCAAATGTAAGTGCTTTATGTTTTCTTTTCATGTGAAAGGAGAAAATAATGTTTTCTTCTTTATATTACTGAACATAATCTGTAACATAACACACACACACACACACACACAGAAACACATGATACATTTAGAGGTTTTTGCCTTAGGGTACATGCACTTGCCGAAGAGAGACAGAGACAGTAAGATGGAAAGTGAGAAATCACCTCCCCCCCAGGAAGTATTGCCATACCACAATCCCTTCTCCATCATTTTCCACCTGGGATCTTGGGCATGCACCCACGTGCCCAGAATGATTTTCAAACCATTGGGTCTGGGACTTGAACCACAGTTGGCTATGTGGGAATTCGGCAACATAACCTGTACGCCATCTGCTGGCCCTGAATCAAATTATATTAAAACAATTTTTTTCTTTGATATAGGTGATGATGGTTCGTGTCCCCAGCTCAGTCAGCCTAACATGTCAGGCACATGTGTAAGTGCAAAATTCAAAGGACTTGACTGAAGGAAGGGGGTAGCCACATGACTGGCTTCTGCAAAGAGTTCATCTCTCTCACTCTCACTATCACATGTGTGTTCTGTCATAAAAAAAAGAAAGAAAAAATAAATAACACAAATAAAGAATATCTAAAAAGCTATACTCACTCATTGCACCTGAGGTTGTAGTTATTTAGAATTCTCAGGGGCACACTAATTTGCACTAACATAGAAAGAGCTAGTACAGAGGAAGGTCACATTTTATTCTACATTATATTCATAGTGGGAGAAAATGAGATCCAGCAGCAGAAGGTGGATAAGGAGATGTTCAATGCAGATCGAGGTAAATAAATTCTATAGTTTTATACTCTGAGCACAAATAGTTACGTGTAATAAGAATGTAGGACATAATAGAGGTTTACTATATAGATAATTCCTTTGGTTTCTAATGTCAACGGCCTTCTATAGCTGGTGTAAACATTCCAGATATTAAATGTGAAGAGTGTTTGTGGATTCAAGTAGCTTTTCCCATGTTGTGGCAAGGTAGTGCTTGTCACAGAAGGTGGAAATGAAGCTTAGCTTGTGATTATCTGAGGACATATGGAGTCCACTACTTTCCCAGAAACATGGATCACAGGGCATATAAATAATGAATAATGGACCATAATAACTACTTGAAATGTATCTTTGGTGTTTATTTACTGGACCTATTTTGTATGTCATAGGAGACTTCAAGCACAGAACATTTATAATTGCCCTAAACTGATGCTCCAAGGTCCTATGAGAATAAAAACTTAGATAAAACATGTCTGGCACATTGTAGGCATCCCAAAGGTCTCTGTTTAATGGACAAATAAATAATATTTATATAAAGGTTTGAATGGATGGGTGGATCAGTGTGTAAATGAGTGAGTGAACAAATTAAGGATATCTATACTGTTATCGTTCTACCTATGAGAGGAAGGCAGAGAAAGCAAGTAAATGTGGCATTATACTAGAGGTAACTCAAAAGCAGTATAATATCACAAAAAAATGGATGCTTACTCTTCTGGAGGGAGTCAGTGAAAAAAGTTACTTATAGGTGAGACAGAAGGGCTAAGACTTGATTTATTAGTTAACCCTGTTAACAAATGTTTAAGCTTGTTAGCATTCTCCATAAACAGCATTAGTTTATTGTCTCACTAATAGTTTATTTGACTATATTTAAGGCTTTCTACGATGTACTTTAATTTTTTACTATTTCGTAGTTAAACATGTTAAATATCTCTGGGTTTACTTGCTGATTTGGGTCACTAGATCAACTTATCCTTGCATATCATTAAAATGAGTGATGTTTAAATGTATTCCTTTTGAATAATTATGTTTCTTTTATGGAGTGAATTAATGTACTTCTTCCTTCGCATTTCTAATAGACTCTAAACTTTGTCACTGACTTCTAAGTTTAAGACAAGATGAAAGTTATCTGAGATGTGAGGATATTTTGCAAGTTTTTAAATTACGATTATGTTTTAAATAAACACAGGCAGCTAATTCTGTATTATTATTTAGTGTTTACAACTGTATTCTAAAAAGTAAAGCGAGCACAAGCATAAACTGCCAAATTTTGAATTCAGAGAACAGGTATGACTTGTTTGAAAAACAGACCCATAGTGAAACAAAGGGGAAGGAAGATCATTTGCAGCAACCAGAGTTATGAAAAATCACTAATAAAAAAAAAGCTTCATAGTAAAAGTATAATTAAGGAAACATTTCCTAAGTATAGAAAAAAAAAGCAGTAAGTGAGGTTAAAAAGGTACATTATAAAAAAATGGAAGACCTCATTTATTCTCAGTTTTGGTAGTGCTGAGCAACATAGTTGTTAGCTATCGGACATGCTACCTCACTCCTCGAGCTTCAGCTCCAGAAAATAAAGTTGGACAATACAATCCTTAAGAGCTCGTGTTTACCTTAAATTCTATGACTTTTTAATAACAAGGGAACATCCGATTAGTAACTTTATTCAACCTTTCATAGTTCTACTACTAAATGTATTTGAGAGCAAGATGTAGATGTTTATGCACTTAAAATTTTGCATTAAAAATCACAAACATAAAAAAATTGTTTTTTTAGATGCCAAGTTTGAGTTCTTAATTTGTAAAATTTGATTTTTTTAATAGTAAGTCATACTTGCCCAGGGATATAGGATATTTGTGTCTAATGATGTAAGCTTGCACACAGATCCCTGAAAATACCTAACGCCTTTCTGTGTTTTCTTTTTCTTTTTTTCAAGTGACAGCCAAAACATTTATAAGAAATAACAAGTATTTCTGAGCCTTTATTTTGTCCCCGTATTGTTTTAATATTTTACTTTCAGCATTATCCAAATGGCTTTCTCATATTCTCATAATCTGTTGAAGTTGGTGCTATTATTTTCACCGTTATTTTTATTTTGCGAAGGAGGACTATGAAGCACCAAAAGGTTAACAGTGTTGTTTAAGGTCATCTAGAAAGGAAATAGAACCAGAATTTGAACCAAACCAATTTGGTTACAGATTCAATCTTTTAAAACAGATGTTTCCCAGTTAAAGTTAATTACTTTCTCCTTTGTCCTTAGATACTACTTATTTATATTCTTGTTAGGATATTTGTCATCGCCTATTTTGCATATTTTATTTATGTGTCTGTTCCCACTAAAGCCCCCATTTAACCGAGGCTTGTATCTTACACATTTTAAATTTTTCAAACATTTGGCACAATACCTGGCTTATAACCTATATATCTTGTTTATAATAATGTTTTTCTAGAAGTTTACTGACATTATTGACTGTACAACATTCCAGTTATATTTCAGCCATTCCTTCATTGCCCAGAGTGACTGGTGTCTTTCAACCAAGCCTCCTCTCTCCTCCTAGCATGGGATCCCTGTAAATCTGTTCCTCCGACTACATAGCCAGATGACAACCTGCTTTCCATGTGCGGTACTGATAAATGATGATAGGAAGAAAACAATATGCCATTTTACTTTTTCTAAGTCTTTACAATGCTTCTATCAGTGACCACAGAGAAGCAGATGCAGCAACAACAGGCATGAGAAGTGTCCTGCCAGGCAACTTCACTCCAGCAGCAACAGCCTCAAAGGCAGAGCAAGCATGTGCTATGGGAGTGAAGTTGTCCGTGCTGCCTTTTCAGCTTCATGACATAGCATTGTCCTGTTGTTTTAGGATTTACTTCATTTTTGCTTTCCAACCCCTAACATCTTAGTAGCCAATTCCTGGTACTAAATTTTATGTTTTCTATGTCCTTATTGAATTCTTATTTTATACACCTTCCAAGGATACATAGTGATTTTAATGTCCAAATTTAAGTAAACGCTGATCTTCCTGATTTGATTAAGAGAATACTCTAATCTGAAATCACTTTGCAGATTAAGATACCTCTGTAGAGGACTAATGCCAAACCTCTTCTATCGATTTGTGTCAGAGTTCAAAGGGTGACTTGTCCTTACTGTTATATTGAAATTCAGAGACTCACTTTGGGATGTTACTCTATGTATTTATTGTAGTATCCAACTGGAGCTGAGATCAGATTCAGCTACTCATGCACAAAATACATTCACTCACTTATTCATTCACTCAGCAAATACTCTTCACACTCCTGTTACATACTCTACACTCTTCGAGATTCTAGGAATAGAATGACAGACAAGACAGACAAAAACTTGCTTTTATAAAGATTATCTTCTATTTTCTGGAGAAACAAATATTAAGCAAGTTAATAAATGTATAAACAAAAAAATATTCTGTCAGTAATATGTGATTTGTGGAAAATAATTTCATATGATTAGATACAGTGATATCTTATCATGGGAATAGGAAGCAAAATTATCTCATAAAAATAGTATTTCATCTTCATGGTCATTATCCCCCAAATTCAAAATCATAGCCTACAGAGAGAAAAATATGAGGAAAATCTATATTGAGAGACATTTTGTAACATTCCTGGCCAGCACTTCTCAATACTATCAAGATAATCAAAAACAAGGAAAGTTTCAGTCTAGAGGACCCTAACTCTATCAAAGTAACTGCCCCAATTTTATGAGTGTAAACTTACTACTTTAATAGAGCTCTAGCTGATGCATAAAGCCTTTATTATAGATACTGCATGCTTAGCCCAAAATGGAATTATTATTATTTTTTAAATGTTGTTTTTGTCATAGGGTGAATGGACTCACCAGAGACAGAGAGAAGGAAAGTGAGGAATCATCTCCCGGGGAGATAGGGAAACCACAATCCCTTCTCCTCTGAGGACTCGGGGCACACACACATACATACCTTGTTTGATTTTCAAGTTGCCGGGACCAAGACTTTAACTATGGTCAGCCATGTAGGAGTCCAGCTCCTTAACTACCACGATGCCTATTGGCCCCAAATCAATTCTTTTTACATAAAGTTAGTGTTTAGCAATTTATTCAAATGCTTTCAAAATTTAATTCTCCTGAATCAGCACATTTCAAGTAGTAAGCTCAACATCCGCAATTATTTTTTAATCTCAAAAGAAGACTCTTTCAATAAATTAGATCTATTATATTTGTTCAATTTCTTCAGAACACTTTTTAACTCATTATGTCAAAATAATGCATTTATTATTACCAAGACAACAAATAAATAAAATAAATCTAGAAAAGTTTTATAAATATATTGTTGGGTGGATAGAAAAAAAATCTTTAGAAGTAATTTTCCACTGTTTTCCTGGGAAAAGTAGCAAGAAGGGAGAGCACAGAGGAGATGACAGTGATCCTCAATAAGAACAGTCAGGAGCTTGCCATGTAAAGAACTGGAGGAAAATAATTCCAAGCAGAGGGTAGTTCAAAGGCAGGAAGGCTTAAATTATTCTGATTCTTCTTCAAAATATCTTTCATTAATTCATTCACATAATTTCTTAAGAGTCCTCAATACTCTAGACTTTGTGCTAAATATTTGTCATGTTTTTGTCTATAAATAGTGGAGTCACACTCAGGAAGTAGAAAGAAGGCAAATAAAAAAGTCATGTAGGGACCATGGAAGTCAGGAAGTCCAATTTTCTCACTCTGTAAATGAGACAAGTGAAGACAAGAGTGGCTCAGGGACTAAAGTTACATAGTCCCTGGCTCAGAGAAACAGATTATTTCACTTTCTCATAAACAAAGTTCAAAATCTATCTACATGAGTTTTAAAGTCCTCACTTTGGATTACTCAAAGGCACTAGCCTGAACAAATTGGTGGCACATTCTCACAATTAGTGTCATTTCCCAAATGAGTTTATTACCATTGTGTACCCCCTATGGAATTTTGCCATTTGAACTAGGATTAAACAATGCCACGTTTTCATTTAGTGGTAGTCTTAAAAAGAACAAAGAAGGGGAACCTAAAGTTAGATTCTGGGCAAGAGTGAAAGCAGAAATAAATACATCATTATAGCATGAAATCCTAAAAACATTTAGCTGATACATAAACAGGGTTAACGTATTTTGAGTAAATCAGCCTTTCTCATGTGAAATAACATTTATTAACCAATAAAAGCATATCTTAAAAACTATTTCCCAAAGTACTGGAAAAGAAGAAATTCTATTATACTTGTTATGTCTGGTAGAAAGAATGGTCTTTAACCTATCTACCACCAACAAGGAGTAACAAAAAGGAAATACTTTGTAGGAATTACAGTAACACTGGATGGGTGTCTCATCTGGAGATACTTCCTACTATTGTCATGATTTATTAGTAAGTCGGTAAATCAAGGCTGGCCAAAATGTTCTGATGAGACATGGGTCTTTTTGAACATAGTTAACTATGCTATTGTCTTTTGAAGCACATTTGTAATATAGATTACATTCTCAGGGTTTTTTTTTTTTTTCTCCTAGTACAAGGTTGCTTTTAAAATTAAGAAAAAGAAAGGAATTTTTTATTGCATATTGAGCAGTATATTTATGTTTAATTTTGTATAGCACTGGGTCATGATAAGAAAATAATTCAGCTCAGTCTAATGTGACTCAATAATTAAGAATAATGGATGAGATATACACTCTATTTGATTAATAAAGTTCTACAAAAACTGTGAATCAAGGTACAAAAACAATACTGACGGCTATCATCCTTATTTCCTCTGTTATTTTTTTAAGAGATTTTTGCCTTAGGACATGGGCACTTGCAAGAAAGGTAGAGGGAGAAAGAGACACTGAGAGGCAAAGTAAGAAATCACCCTTGGGGGGATGGCCACACTGCAATCCTTTCTTCATTCTCCTACCAGGATCTTAGGCACGCATGCACACCTCCGTGGTGTGATTTTCAAACCACTGAGTCTGGGACACGAAACATGGTTACATGGGAGTCCAGCAACATAACCATTTTCCCATCTGCTGGCCCATTTTTCTCTCTTTTTAACTTTCCTTGACCCCTCTTTTACTTTAATCCTCATTAATCTATCACATTTTTTATTAAATAGAAAAAGATTAAATATCATCTCTTCTTTCCCAAAACTATTTTTCATTAGCTTTACTATAAACATTTTATTTGATTTTTATTTCTTTAAGAATCTGGTTTGCTACCAAAAATTCTCTTCAGTGCTCTTCAGAAATCTTATGAACAGATCTTTTTTTTTTTTTTTTTTTTTTTTGAGAGTTCTTTGCTATAGGGCACGTGAAGACAGAGACAGAGAGATAGAAAGTGAGGAATCATCCCCCCAGGGGGGGATGGCCATGCCGCCACCTCTTCTCCTCCATTCTCCTCTCAGGATCTTGGGCACATACACATACACATGCCCAGAGTTTAAGCCACTGGGTCCAGGACTCTAACCACAACTGAGTACTTGGGAGTCCAGTGACATAGCCATTACACTAACTGCTGGTCCCAACAGACCTTCTTAATATGGTGTCAGCCCTACTCTCTCCCCACACAATGAAGATTCCCATTAGATTTTTATATTCTTTTTTTAGTTTATATCTACAAAATTGAGGAATAACTTTTATAAATATTTATATAATTTAGCCAAGAAATATAATTTTGTAGAAATGCTGACAGTATATGTTGATTATTTGTTCTATATAACTTTTCAAAATACTGCTCATGAAATATTGTCCTAGCATGTACTCACATTGTTTTGAAAAAGACAGACCAAAGGCAAATTCCTGTAAAGAAAGTATTCATTCTTTCTTTTAGAAGTTAGAAGGGGTGTAGGCTTGTTAAAATTATATTCACCATCATAATCAGAGTATTTTTTATTCTACTCAGTATAAGCAATATGTCTGGAAATTATATAAATTCTAAAATTTCACCAAGTCCTAGCTGTACTGATTAAATAGGATTATTGTATTTTTTTTTTTTTTGAAGAAAGAAAAGCAGGAAGAAAATTATCAGACTTCAATAAGTAGCAGCACCTTGTAGAAAAGTGCCCCTAGAGAGATTGTACTGTCTCCAAAATATTGAAGACTTGAATGAACACACATGGGATATTTTCTAGGTTTGAACACACATGGGATGTTTTCTGGGTTTGATGGATGCAATATTATTTGAATGATTTCTCAAGTGTATCTTACCAAAATGGCAGTAGGATTAATCTCAATCATTTTAGGTTTTTCAAATACATTGCTATATATAGCTGATCTGACATAATCAGAATTATTTTGAAGGCTGAAGTGGTTGCTATTTGATGCTCCATATTTGTAATTTTAAAATTACAAATTAAAATTTGTATTCATTAATAAAGCTGGTTATTTTGTTTTATAAACATTCTTTAGGCAATTTTTATCTAAGACATATACGGCTCCTGATTTTTGTTTATGTTTCATTTCTTTTTATTTTTTAAGAAAGATTTTTGCTATAGAGCACATGTGCTCACCAGAGAGACAGACAGAAAGCAAGAAATCAGCCCCCCAGGGAAGATGGCCATACCATAGTCCCTTTTCCTCCATACTCCTTTTGGGATTTTGGGCATGCACGCAAGACGCCCAGCATGAGTTTCAAGCTGCTGGGTCCAGGACTCTAACTACAGTTGACTATGTGAGAGTCCAGCAAAATAACCATTATGCCATCTTCTGGTCCATTATGTTTCGTTTCTGCTTAAAGCAATTCAGCAGTACTAAACAGGCAGTAAAATAAATTTGGCTTCACTACATGAACTTTGACTTACAAGATTTCAAAATTCAGTCCTATCAATTAGGCAAGATAACAAGAAGTCATGAATCATAGTGAGTATACAAAGCTGTATAAGAATTAGAAACCAACTCCCCCCCTCAAAACCATAAATCATATAATTCTGCTTACCAATAAGGAACCAAAATGTCTGTTACAGATTTGAAGTTCATTGATAAATCAAGGCGCCAGCTCATGTGTTTGCCTAGACAAATAAAATCTATTTTATTTCACAGTTTGATGTTTTGAATCTGTTTTTAACTTTATTTTAAAATAATTTTTAAAGAATTATTTTATTTAATTTTATTTATTTTGTTTAATTTGACCAGAGAGAGAGAGAGAGAGAAAGTGAGAAAGCAAGCTGCCAGGTCTGGGAGTCCAGCACCCTTAACCACCACACCACCTGCTGGCCCTTTAAAATAATTTAAACATACAGAGAAATCACAGGAATAGTCCAAACAATTCTCATATATTGTAATACAGTCTCTGAATTATTCATTTATTTTATAAAGTAAAAAGTTTATTTTCTCACAATTCCGAAGGCTGAGAAGTCCTAGATCAAGAAATCAGCATCGAATGGAGGGCCTTCTTGATGTAGCTGCCTGAGAGGAACACTAAATCTTCATATGGGGAAAGGTGGAAAAACAGAGGTTAAAGGGTAACCAACTTGCCCTTTTATACCAGCACTAATCCTCTCAAGATGGCAGAACCCTCATGGCTTAATCGCCTCTTTAAAGTCCCATCTTTTTATATAGTTATAAGGGCATTTAAAGTTTAACAAGAAGGAAGGAGGGGACAAATACTCAAATCATAGCAGTATATAAAAGTCTGCACATTTCAAAAATACTGTATGATGATAGGGTAGTAATGATCAACAATAAAAATTATAAAAGTAACAAGATTTTAATTTAATATTTATATTTAACAATTTCAAAGGGACTTTCAGAATTTTTGCCAGTATCATCTCTTTTTTCTTTACGTGAGCTTGTGAGAGTCAGCCAACAATATTTATATTCAATTAACTATTTTTAATTGGAAAAAAGGATTTAATATCTACCTGCATTTTGGTGGAGGAAATATAATGTGTTATATAAATAAATAATATTCCAAGTGTGGGGTCGGCTCTGTGCCCTAGTGGTTAAGGCAGTCAGATGCCACATGGACAACTGCATGGTGTGAATGCCACCCCAGTGACCCCAAAACCATACCAATTTTATTGATTTTTACTCACAGTAGTTTATATTTATGTATTTGTTAAATATATGATGTGTGTACACATTTATTTATTTATTGAGAGAAAGTGAGAGAGAAAAGAGACAGGCATTCACAGCTGGTACCCTCTCTCCATGTCACAATCTCCCCTAGCCTACCAATGAGCCAGTATCATAGTCACACACGAGTGCATTTAGGCAACCTGGGATCCAAACCCCAGACCTTCCTGTATGATTCAGAATCATACTCTACCGACTGTGTCACTGTGTCTGGGTTGGCTAAAAAAAATGGTTTTTAATTCTCAGAAGGGATTAAAATGCTTACAAGAGAGAGAGGAAGAGAGAAAGCATTCTTTAATGTGGCACAGCCACACTACAATCCCCTCTCCTCCACCTTCCCCTCCCAACAGGATCCTGGGCATGTGCCTGGCATGTTCATGGCCAGGACTCAAGTCACTGTCATCCATATGGGATCCAGTTCCCCCAACCACTAAGCCATGGGTATGGACTGAAATGAAAATTTTGTTATTACTTTAAAAAAAATAGTTTTTTACACTTTCATTTAATCATTGTACATCTTTACAATGTGCAACATGGTTTTCCCCAGCATGAATACAGTGCACATTAGTGAAGTCGAAGATACTACCCTATACTTTGTCATCAACAGGTAACTTTTTATTTTTTCTCTGTTACATGTTTTGTTTGTTTTCCCAATCCTCTCCCTGTCACCCCCATTAGCCACCCCGTGTTCTCCATTCCCATCTATACTATCTCTAGTATCTACAGTTGCACTCCCTGCTATTATATCTTTTAATATTTCAGTTTTTGCTATAGAGTACAGATATTAGGTATATATTAAGAGGGGACATACAATGCTTGTCTTTTATAGTTTAGACTTGCTTCACATTAAATCTTCCATATTTGTCTATTTGTATCGAATGTCAGGATCTCACTGTGTTTTTTGTTGTTGTTGTTGTTTTGTTTTGTTTTGGTTGAATAGTATTCCAGAGTGTACATGTGCCACATTTTTTCAATCTACTTATCTGTTCTTGGACATCTGATTTGATTCCATGTCTTAGCAATTGTGACTAATACCACAAAATACATTGATTTGTCTTTCCAACTGAGTGTTTTCCTATCCTTTGGTTAAATACCTAAGAATGAAGAGATAAGTAGATGACACAATGGTTACATCACTGGACTCCCACATGGCCAACCATGGTTTGAATCCCAGACCTGGCAGCTTGAAACTCATGCTAGGTACATGTGCATGCATACCCAAAAATTCCAAGAGGAGAATGGAGGAGAAGGGATTGTAGCATGGCCATCCTCCCTAGGGGGTGATTTTCACTTTCTGTCTCTGTCTCTCCAGCAGGCACATGCTCCCTATAGCAAAAATCTCTCTAAAAATTATAATAATAACAGTAATACATACATACATACATACCTGAGAATAGAATTACTGGGTTGTATGGTAGTCCTATTTGTAGGTTTCTGAGGACCCTCCATATTGTTTTCTATGGTGGCTATACTAATTTACATTCCCACCAACAGTGTAGGAGGGTTCCCTTTTCACTACAGCCTCCTCAACACTTATCTTTATTTTTTTTTAATCTTAAACACTCTGATTCAGGGTAAGTTGTATCTCATGTGGTTTTGATTTTCGTTTCCCATATGAGAAGAGATGTTGAGCATTTTTCACATGCTTTTTGATCGTTTGTATATGTTCCTTGGAGAGTTGTCTGTTTAGCTCATTTGTTGATCTTTTAATTGGATTTTTTTTTTCATTTTGTTTTTAGGAAAGCGCTTGAGTTCCCTGTATGGTCTGATTTTCAGTCCCATATCTGAGACTTAGTTTCCAAATACATTCTCCCACTTTGATGGTTGTCTCTTCACTCTAATTATTGTTTCTTTTTGCTGTGGAGAAGCATTTGAGTGTGATATAGTAGTCCACTTGTCTATTTTGGGGGATTATTGCCTGTGCTTTTGGAGTCTTATTTAAAGTCTTTGCCTACTATGTCTCCAAGAGTTTCCCATGTGTTTTCCACCAGTGGTTTATATAGTTTTAGTTGTTAAGTTCAGATCCTTGATACATTTTGAGTTCCTTTTTGTTAATGGTGAGAGGCAGGGGTTCAGTTTAATTTTTCTGCAGGTGTATATCTGTTTTTCCGGCACCATTTGTGGAAGATATTTTATTTTCCCCACTGGATTGTCTTGTGTCTATTTCTGAGATAAGTTAGCTGTATCTTTTAGGTTCTCAATTCTGTTCTATTGGTTTACTTATCTGTTTTTATATCAATACCATGTTGTTTTGATTATCTTGACTTTGTAATCTATTTTGAGGTAAAAAAATGTGATGCCTCCACTTTTTCTTTTTGTACAGTATCACTTTGCCTGATATGGGACATTTTATGATTCCAGACAAATTTTAGGTTTTTTTTTTTTCTATTTCTATGAGAAATATATCTAGTAATTTTATTGGAACTGCATTAAATTTGTAGATTATTTTGAGTAGGATTTTGATTATATTAATTCTTCTGATCCAAAACAGTGGATGTCTTTTCACCTTTTTGAATAATTTTTTATTTCATTTTTAAGTTTTTCTCATAGAATTAGTTCACTTCCTTAGTTAGGATTATATCTAACTTTCATTTGTGTGTGATTTTTGTGTATGTGTATGTGTCGCTATTGTAAATGAGATTGCTTTTTTCAATTCCACCTAAATCTGTTCATTGTTGGGGTATAAAAATGCTATAGATTTTTGTATGTTGATTATATATCCTACCATTTTATTCTATTTGTTTATCACTTCCAAGAATTTTATTGTGGATTTTCTTCTGGATTTACTGTGTATATAATTATTTCATCCTTAAATAAAGATCATTTCACTTTTTCTTTTCCTATTAGAATGCATTTCATTTTGCTCTCTGTCTGGTTGCATTGGCTAGAACTTCCAGTATTAGGTTGAAAAAAAGTGGAGAAAGCAGAAAACTTTGTCTTGTTCCAGTTTTTAGCTAAAATGCTTTCAGCTTTTTCCCATTCAGCTAGCTATGGGTTTGTCATATATAGCTTTTTTTGTGTTGAGGATTGTCCCTTCTTGCCAATTTTGCAGTGTCTTAATCATTAAGGAATGTTTTATCAAATGCTTTTTTATGCATTGATTCATATGATCATATGTTTTTACCTTCTGGTAATGTGATGTATTATATTTATGCGTCCATGGCATAAAGCCTACCTGGTCATGGTGTATAATCTTTTTAAAGCATTGTTGGATACAATTTGCTAGTATCTGCTGAGAATTTTTTGCATCTGTATTCATTAAGGATATTGGTCTGTAATTTTCTTTTCTTTCTTTTTTTTTTTTTTTTTTTCCTTTTCATTATGTCCTTGTCTGTTTTGAGGATCAGGGTGGTGGAGGCTTCATAGAATAAAGTTGGAAGAGTTCCTCCCTTTTGAATCTTTGGAAATAGTTTGGGGAGAATTGAGATTAGTTCTTCTTGAAAGTTTTATAGAATTCAGAAATGAAACCATAAGGACCTGGGCTTTTCTTTGTTGGGAGACTATTAATGGTTTAATTTCATTGCTCATTGTTGGTCTATTCAGGTTTTCTGTTTCTTCCTGGTTCAATCTTGGTTAATTGCAAGTATCCTGAAATTTGTCCATCTCTTCTAGGTGTTCTTGTTAGCATGTAATTGCTCATAGTATTCTCTCATGATCTCTCATGTTCTGTTACGCCTGCTGCAATACTGTCTGTTTCGTTGCTTATTTTTGTCTGTTTTTTCCCTTTGTTCTTGATTAGTCTAACTAATGGTGTGTTGATTTTATCTTCCTATAGAACCAGATTTTAACTTCATTTATTTTTGGTATAGTCTGTTTATTCTTTATTGTATTTACCTCTGCTCTAATCATTATTCTTTTCTGGTATTTTGTTTTTGTTTCGCTATGGTTGTTGATGGTGTTTTTCCAGTTTCCTGCGATGTATCATAACGTAGTCCATTTGCCAGCTTTCTATTTTCTTATTGTGGGCACTAATTACTATGAACTTTCCTCTTATGACTGTTTTTGCTGTGTCTCATAGGTTATAAAAAGTCATGTGTTCATTATTATTGGTTGAGACCCCAAGTGACTATTGTGTTGCAGTCAGTTCATTCAGCCAGTCTGTATCTTTTAATTGGAAAGAGCTTCTCCGCCCGCCAATGTCGATTGATTGGGCCAGCTCCATGCCCCAGCTCTACTGTGCTGTTGAAGAGAAGGTTAATCGTACATGGCAATCACAGTTTGACTCTTCAGCCCAGTCTGCTGAAGCACACCAGGTATGCATGTGAATGCCCAAGAGCTGGTGTGCTGGAGGACTTGAGGAAAGGGATCAAGGTGTGACCAAATCATGTGACAGGTACTCATCTCTCTCTCTCTCTTGCTCTATCACTCTATACACACATGAACTCTAACATGAATAAAAAGGAAAATAATAAAACAAAAAACATTGATTTGTTGATTTCCATATAGATTCACAGATTCTTATATTTTTCAATTAAAATCTGTTACTGTCATTATTTCTTATGATAGCAAAATTTTCCTAGATTAGTCCAGTGTGGTATCCCTTCATGCCGTGTCCTTTTGACATCTTTTTTTTTTTTTACTATTTTTTTTAGAGGTTTTAGCTATAGGGCACGTGCGCTTGCCAGATAGACAGAGAGAGACAAAGAGACAGAAATCAAGAAATCACCCCCCAGAGGGGATGGCCACACCGCAATCTCTTCTCCTCCATTCTCCTCTCGGGATCTTGGGCACGCACGCACACGCACCTGGCGTGAGTTTTAAGCCACCATGTCCGGGACGCGAACCACAGTCGACTACGTGGGAGTCCAGCGACATAGCCATTACGCAACTGCTGGCCCCTTGACATCATCTTTTTGACAGGATTAGGTACTCTTATCATAGAGAAGAAGTAAGACCCCTTATCCCAATGTGAAAGGGAGAAACACTGTTGGCTAGAATATAGACTAGAGTGCCACTTGTTATTTCCTTACCCAATTTTGACTATTAATTACAGTTGCAGCAGTCAGGAAGGGCCTGAGAAGTACATGATGTCCAGAGGTGCAGACTCATTAGAGATGAGGGCTTGAATCATACCTTTAGATAAGCACAGTGGTCAGCTAATCAGACAGTAACTGACAGTGTACAGAATCCAGAGTTGTTAAAATAGAAAGGAGAGAATGATTGGCAGTACGGGCTTCAAAAACGGTTGCATCAGTAGGTGCCCTGGTTTATCAGACTAACACTCCTTTCTAAGAGTATCCCAAAGGAGCCAGAAGGTGGCATGGTGGTTAAGATGTTGAATTCCAGCTTGCTAACTCAGTGGTTTGAGTCCTGGAACCTGTGGCCTGAAAACATGAGAGGCTAGTGCACCTGCATGCCCAAAAATCCCAAAAGGAGAGTGGAGGAGAAAGGATTGCTGTATGGCCATTCTATCTGGGGGTGATTTCTCACTTTTCATCTCTCTCTGTCTCTCTGACTTTCTGGTGAGCACACATGCCCTATGGCAAAAAAAAAAAAAATCTAAAAATAGAAAAGTGTATCCCAAGAAAAGAGGCCCACTGGTATGCTGGAAGAGTGGCTTGAAGAACTTAAATAAATTTCTTTTCTTCCAGAAGGACCTTAAATTCCCAGTCCATTGAATCCCCCATCACTATCACCTGTGCAAATTCTTTTTTTTTTTTTAATCTTTTTGCCAGAGGGCACATGTACTCACCAGAGAAAGACAGAGAGAGAGAAGACAGAGAGAGAGAGATGGACAATGAAAAAGCATCCCACAGGGGAACAGCCATTCTGCAATCCCTTCTCCATTCTCCTCTGGGGATTTTGGTATGCATGCATATGCCCATCATGAGCCACTGGGTCTGATTCAAACCATGCAGCTGACCATGGGGTATCCAGCTGCCTTTACCACCATGCCAATTCTACTGTTGTAGCAGACCTGTACATTGTCACAGGGCTTATCAACCTCTTGAGTGCAAATGTCTTACCAAAGCACTTGCTATGTACTTATTAACACGATAATCAGCATCATTATATTCGTATAATGAACCAATGTGATATTCTGTTCAAATGTCCAGTTTCTTCTAGGGTGTGTCTGACAGAGAGCAGAGAAAATTAAAATAGGCCAAGACCACTATCATAAATGGGTTTTTCCCATGCACTGATTTTGCCCAACCCCTCTCCGCCACAATGCCTGTCTGATTCTATAGGTCTTTATGATTACTAGTTTCCTTGAACCTTTCCAATACTGAGATACTGCACTTATACATTATACCACTACTCTTGTTTTCTGTTCGTAACCCTGAAACTTAACTAGTGTGCCAGTACATCATAACTATGCAGTAGTACCCCATTTAGCATCAGTGAAGCAGACCTCTTTCTTACCTGCCAACCAGTAACCCTGCTACAAATTTCCATTTAGAATCTGTTTCTAAGGTTACTTTTGATACCATCTGCCTGCGTTCATATTTCTAGAAAATAGGCCTTGAGACAAAATGCATATAAAGGTGGTTTATTGGAAGTGCTCTCAAAACTCATACCTGTAAGAGATGAGGAACAGAGACCTTGGTAAGGGAAACAGTGAACTGCAATGCAGTTGCAACAGAGACTTCAGCTAAGCACCTGGGAAACTCTGAAGCTAGGATTGTTCTTCAGAAAACCCCAAATCAAAGAAAGGTGGCCAGGTCTTTCTAATACCTTAGATGTGGGTTGTTGATATGTGAGGCAGTTGTCTTTGACCAATGGTAATTTCCCTGGAACAATTTGGCTATAAGCTACCAGCAAAAAATACTACTGACAGCTGAAAGAGTGATTTCCTTCATAATGAAAAGACGTTCTGATGTTATACTGCAGCATCTAGACTACTGACATTCATTTTCTGGAGTCTATTTTGTGAAAATGGTTTTTTTTGTTGTTGTTTTGTTTTTTTGTTATGATAGAGAACACATGTGTGCACATGACAGAGAAAAAGAGATAGTTTTAAACTAATTTTCTGCCGGTGCACAGTTGGTTTGCTTTCAGTGTTTTCCATTTGCAAACTGTGCTGCTAAAATATTCTTGTATGTAGCTTTAGGTGCATTGGAACAAAAATTTTTCCAGGAATAATGAAACCAAAATATATTTTTACAGCATAGCCCTCAGTTGTCTTAAAATAGTTGGACAAATTTGAATCTCAAGAGATGATCCACACACTTTCCAACATTTGATACTGTCAAACTTCATAAATTTTTTTCTGTCTAAAGTGCATAAAATTGTATTTTACTTAGTCTTAATTTACTTTTCCCTTACAGATTAGATAGAAATGAATTAACTAAGAATTGAGGCAGTCTTAATAAAGATAACTTCTAAAAAAGATAAGAATAGCTTTAACAATAACTATTTTAAATGAACATGTATTATAACCAGCAGGATAGCTCTGAGAATCTGAGTAGTGGAGCATTTGTTCTCAGTCTTCAAAGTATTTTGAGCTCTTCAAGAACATATTATTCTAAATTATTTGTATTTACTTCACAATTACCTCAGCATGAGGTCTTACATGCCTGCCTCATTTCCTTATTAAATATATCCAAGTTCTTTATTTTTTTCAAAAAGTTTTTTAAAAAGTTTTATTTCATATAGAACTTAAAAGTGTTTATTATATTCTACCATTTGAGTCTTGACAAAATGTTCTGGTTATGTTTAAGATGCATTTAGTTTGTATATTTGCATCCCTATTAATGAATATTGGCATTAAACCTTGAAGTTATTATTGAGGGAGCAGAGTCTTTCTTTTACTTTAGAAAAGCTAATTTTCCTCCCTGACTAAAGCTGATTACAGTAATTTAGCATTTATTATTAAATAGAAGAACAAGTCCTTTATTTGGGAAAGGGAGTTGCTTCAGTATGAGATTTGTGAATACCTCTGAGTCCTTTTTTCTTCATTTATTCAACTAACATGTATTAAACATATTTTCATATGCTATATGGTGATGTGAAACTTGCTCACACCTTCTTTTGCCCAAACAAGGTAGAAGAGGGTGAGCCAAGTATGCAGATTAGAAAAGTATCATGCTATTTTATTATTCAATAAGCAATTTTATTTGGCATATACACATAGCAACTAATTGGCTATAATAATTACATACTCTTGATAAACTATTTCCATCTAATACTACATGTATATGATATACTCAGTTCATCACACTTCCTACTCGAAACCCACATCCTAACAACCACATCCTCAACTGTCTCATGTACCATTTCACATTTAATTGCTGTCCTATACAACCCATTTGGAATCTGCATAACTACTTCCTTCTGCCCTCCAACTGCCTTTTTCAACTATTTCTTTAACCTTAAGAAACTTTTAAATTATATTTCCTTTTCTAAGTATAACACCCTCAGTCCAACCTGTTAGTGTAACTATTTGCTGCTCTTTGAGTCAGTCCACTTTTTATTTTCTCTTGCTCCTTCAACACCAAAAACATTTGCTTTTGCTCTTTTATCCTTATATATTCCTCAATATTCAAGTGCCCTTTAATCCTTCCAGGGATTTTCTCCTCTTTCCCTATGGACATACATTGGGACAGTTCTATGGCTGCTAACTTAAACATAATCATGGAAAATAGATTTTTTTAATTTATTGTTTTTTGCTTTTTTGTTTTTAATTTGATCAGTGAAAGTGAGGGGAAGGGAAAGTAAGAAAGCAAGCCACCAGGTGCAGGACCCTAACAGCAGTCAGCCAGATAGGAGTCTAGCTCCTCAACCACAATGCCACCTATCAGTCTTGGAAAATAATGTTTAATAGCATTTTGTGCTCCAACATTTCATTCTTTGTGTGTGTATGTGTATGTATACGTACATAAATGTGTGTGCGTGTGTATTATATATATATATGTACACATATTTTTTCCCTGTCTAGTGCAAGCATTTCTCTTCACAGTGACTCCAGTTCTGGATTATATTTTATTTTTATAGTGCATCTATTTTTTTATTTTTAAGAGAAGGATTTTTGCTACACATGCATGTATTTGCCAGAGAAACAGAGAGACAAAAAGTGAGAAATCATCCCCCAGGGGGCTGACAATGGCATAGTTCCTACTCTTCCAGTCTCCTCTTAGGATCTGGGACTTGCACGCACATGTGCCCAGTGTGAGTTTTAAGCCACCAGGTCCAGGATTCAAACTGTGGTCCACTACGTGGGAGTCGGCTACATAAAAGATCCAGAGTCTCTACTAAATATGATATTTATATCCTTTCTTTACCAAAGATAGTGATATATTTCATTTAAAATTTAAATTTGTACTGACCCTTTTTTTACTGTGTATGTAAGTCTGCTGTTGTTAAATTGGAGATAGAAGGTATTTACTCTCATGTTTGTTTCTTTGCTTATTCCATGGGAGAGAGACACAGAGAGAAAGAGAATAAAAGATAGACAGAAAAACAGACATCTCCAACAAGATCCCCATATGAAGATCTACCCCCAGTCTCCGCTGGCCTGGATCATGGGTTGGTATGTGTGTACTTAGCATGCATGTTCAGGGAGGTCCCAAGATGTGAACCCAAGACTGTTCCAATATGGGTCCAGTTTTATCACCTGGCTCCTCTTGTTTTGGTGAGAGAATATTAACTCTCAAGACAATTTCTTGCTTATATTGATCATCTTACAATTTAATACAATAAAGTTTTCTGTTGCCTTTGAAATGACTTTTACTATTAAATAAATGCAGGGATGTTGGCGTCCACCCCAGGGCTTGGGTCTGGCTGAATCCTGATCAGGGGCCTGCTGGTGAGGAAGAGAAAGAGGACGAGAAAGAGAAAGCCCTCCATCTTGCCAGGACTGGGGAATTGGGAAGAATGAGGCAAAGAGATAGAGCAGAAACGGACACAGGCAGCCTGAGCCTAGGTAGCCCAAGCAACTTGCGCCTGCTGCTGCTTGAGCCGCTTGAGTTGCTTGAGTCCCTTGAGTTGCTTGAGCCACCCACACAGACTGGGCCTCTTTATTTATAGAACAAGGAGACATTACACATGTATGTTTCATGACACTTCATAGATTGGTTGCCAGGTTACAGACAATAAGAAGCAGTTAACAAATCTATGATGGCTTAGTCATACCAGGCCAGGTGTATTCCCTTGGTGATAATCCCATCAGGAGTAAATCTCATCTTCTTTTCTAATGCAGAGAACTAGCTGTTAGGTGTGGGGAAGGAGCTAAAGAACTTCTCCATAAGGAGTGTACCACCACACCCAGAGAAGGCTAAAGAACCTTTCAGATGCAGAGCAGGGATTGGACTTTACTAATTTGGGGTCAAGATGTTTTTTGAAGTCCATCAGATGTGTCTGTTGGAACGCCCCTAGTCATTTCCACCCTTGCTCTGTCTGCAGCCAAGGTCAAGGAAAGACAAGTTACAAGGTTCTGCCAAACCCCAAAAGAGCATGTGGTGTTTGCTCAGAGCATGTCCCCACACCTCAGATTCTCTCTCTTAAACGTGTCCCCACACAGGGATGTCAGATTTACTGAATGAAAATACAGCATGCTCAGTTAATGTTCAATTTCAGATGACTAGACATTTCTTTTCTACCATAAATAGGCCCCATGCAATATTTGGGACTTGGTTATACTAAAAATTATTCACCATTTATCTGTAACACATCTGACAAACGTAAATATGTATCAACAGTTTTTCAAGCTTTCTTCTTAAATTTATTATGAGAGAGAAAGAGAGAGAGACAAATCATCCCCAACAGAGTCTTCCCACTGTGATGTCTGATAGCACCTCCCCACCCCCCAGCCTCAGGCTGCCTAGATCACAGGGACTTTTGCACCTGGCACATAAAGGGAGACCTTAGGACTTGAACTGGGTACCTTTCTACTGGATATAGCTGTGTAACCACTGTATTACTTTCCAAACCCTATATGCCAACATTTCTATAATATAATTTTGTTTCTTTCAATAATATAACAAATAAGGAACACTCTCTACCTAATTTATTATCCCCAACAATTTCATACTTAAATGTTTCCCAGATGATACTCATTTTTTAACTAATTGGCATAACATTAACTAAAATGGGAAGAAAGCTGATATTTTTTGTTGTTATATTACATTTAATAGAAAGCTGATTTTAATAGAAACAGAGATTGGATGAAATATTGTGAAATTATGTTCATTGTTAATGAGGTTTTTTCCCATGGAGAGTACCACATCAAATGAATTTCTTTATCTTCAACTTACAGTTAGTTATATTTCTCTTCTCCCTATTTACTAGGTTCATGAAAAACTTTGTCTTTTTAAGTTGCTATGGGCTAATATTTGTTTTCTATGCTCAATCTTGTGGTGGTAATTCTATTCCAGAAAAGAGATTCTAGTCTATTTTTCATGCTAACTCTATGGGAACAAACACATTAACATTTTAGATGTTGTTAAAATTTAAAATAATGAAGCAACTCAACCTTTTCTGTGGCAGGGTCCTTTTTATAGGTTAATAAAAGCTAAGGAATTTTCTTGTAAAAAAATATATACACAGGCATGCACACTTTTTTTTGGTTTATTTATCTAATTTTTAGAGGAAAAAAAGAGACAGGTAACTTTGATAGGTTCATACCATGCTGCAATCCTTCACCCAGTCTCCCAGTCATCCAGGATCCACAGTCCATGCATGCCCAGGGTGTTCAGGGTCTGAGCCTGGGTTAGTCATGTGGTTCCAGCATCAAGAACTCACTCTACACCTTGGATAGACCAGAATTCACATTTTTTATTAAAATTTTAGGGAGTATACATATCCTGTGAAGACAAACCACAGGCTTCAAGTAATAACTCAGAAAATATTGGATTAAAGTAATAGAACATTTAACATTTAATAATAACATACACTATTATTCTAAAATACATTGAAAATTATTTTCAACTGATTTTTAATCAATAAATAACCTCCAAATACTAAACTAAACAAATACTAAACAAAAACTAAACAACCTCACATACTAAAACATGCATTTTTATTTTTATTATTTATCTTTGTAATAATAAGTAACAAATTAACATTTATCAACCCACTTCACTTTATACATGTACCTCATAAGTAAATAAAAGGGTAGTATATGTATTATTTTGTACTTGAGTGACTTCTTTAAAGTTTTTAAATGCCAAAAGATACATATACTCTTCAGACAGAGATAGAGAGATAAAGAAAGAAGGAGGAAGCACTCCGCAATGAGGCTTGGTCACATCACAATCCCTCCTCCATTTCCCCATCCTGTTAGTATTCGGGGACAGGACAACCTGGCATGTTTTTCAGCCTGCCAAGGCTGGGATTCAAACTTAGCCAGTTATGTGAGATCCAACTCCCTTAACCACTAGACCATGAGACTTCAGTTATTATTAATGTATTCATATTTTATTTAAGTATGAGAATAAGTCTTCTGAAAGCTGAAAGATATCTCATCCTCTTGTATATTTGCACCCTTACTTAGTGGTTGTAAAATTATCTTAACTACTTAAGGAAGTAATCATCAGCCAAAGTTTTGCTATTCATAATGTAATGGCTAATAAATATATGTAAACTAAAGCATTCAACTAAGTTTTAGTAGTTGTAGCTTAGACTATCCATAGTATGACATTGTATGGTTACCCCAAATATGTTTTAGAGATTTAAAGTTGAAAGCACCCCAAGAACTGTTGTTTCTTCTCACTCAGGTAAATAAATACTGATAATGTTCTACAGACCTCAGGTGGTTTCGAAATCTTTGCCATTAAAAACAATGCTAAGAGTAATGGAATTGGTCTTATCATAATTTCACATCATTCAAAAATGTGTTTATATTGCTTTAAACATTTTAATCACTGAATGTTTCCCTACCCTCTGGGTAAATATTGAGTTGTTGGAAAAAATTATGATGCATTTTTGCATAAAAATACATAGAAAAAATATGTCATGACTTCTCTGACAACCCAATAACAAGAAGTTGAATTACCGGATATACGGTGATTCTAATTGTAGGTTATTGAGGAACTTCCACATGTTTCCAAAGAGGCTGTACTAATTTACATTCCCATCAACAGGGTAAGAGAGTTCCCTTTTTACCACAGCCTTGTCAGATCTTTTGTTCTCTATATTTTTGATCCTTACCATTCTAACTGGGGTTAAGTGGCATCTTATTTAGATTTTAATTTACATTTCCCTTCACAATCCCTAAGACATGGAACCAACCTAAATGTCCAAAAACTGATGATTAGGTTGAAAAATTGTGGCACATATATACTATGGAATATTAATTAAAATGAGACCCTATCATTTGATTAATGGATAAATACAGAGGACTTAATGTTAAGTGAAGTGAGCCAGACTTTGAAAGATACAAACTGTACATCCCCACTCAATATGTACTGAATGTCTACACTCTTATGACAGAAACCCAAAGATATGACAGAAGAGAGGGTAAGTGTAGATAGCAGAGCTTGTAAGGGAGGGAGTGGGTGGTAGAGAGTGTGTGGTAGAAGGTGAGTGTGAGGGGCAAACGGAAGAAACATATAACAGACAAAAGAATGTAAAGTTCTCTATTGATAAAAATGAACTATAATTTTTGCTTTATAAAATTTAAAAAATAGTCAAAACTGTGAAGATACAAAAATGAATTCTTATTTTCTAAATTGAGTGTTTTTAAAATTTAAATACAAAGTATTTTTTCATCTGATTGTAATACACATATTTTCTCTTTTGCCCTGTTTTCTAACATAAAAATAAAGCTCATTTGATCTTGAGAAAGGGATATAGCTAAAGTGCATTATCGAGTAACTTAGAAAACATATCATACTTTTTCAAGAAAACAGGCTAAGTTTTTCTATAATATTTCCAGAAAATTGACATAGGGAAATAAATATTGAGGAGGAGGAGGCTGAATATGACCAACCCCATGAAGCAGGAAGCGTTCGGTGGTTGCTTCTGTTTTGTAGGAGATTCTTTTGTCCTTTGTAGCTGAGACTATCCATATTATGACAGTGTGGTTACCCCAAATATGATTTAGCGATTTAAAACTCAAGGCACCCCAAGAAATGTTGTTTCTCCTCACTCAGGTAAATAAATATTGATGTTCTACAGCCTTCAGGTGGTCTCGAAATCTTAGCCATTGTACCTAAGATGATGCCTATGAACGGGAAACCATTGATAGAGATTTAAAAGAGTATGAGAACCAGAAAAGGGTAAAAATTAAGCGCCTTACATCTCTGAAGGTAAATTTCAGGAGGATTGTGTTCATTTTCACAATCATTGTTAATGGGATGTTGTTTTATACAAAACAAACAAACAAACAAACACAGAAATTCTGCCAAGCAAAAGTCATTCACAGTCATTTTATATTTGAATATTGTATATAATATGTGCTCTCTAAGCTTTTTTATTTTTAAAAATAGTTTTTAAAAGTTATTTATTTATTGAGGATGTAGTGGTTAATGTGCTCAACACCACATGGCCAACTATGGTTTGAGTCCAGGACCCGGCAGCTAGGTCATGCTGGGCACATGTGCCTGCATGCCCAAAATCCTGAGAGAAGAATGGAAGTGTAGGGATTGCAGCATGTCCATCTCCCGGGGAAGGGGAGTGATTCCTCACTTTCCCTCTCTCTGTTTCTCTGTCTCTCCCTCTCTCTCTGGAGAGTGCATTCATCCTATGGCCAAACCTTAAAAAAAAAAAAGTCATTTATTTCTTTATTTAAGGAGAGAGAAAGAGAGAGGATTTTTCAACAAGATCTTCATGCCAGAATCTGTCCCCATTCAGCCAACCAGGGTCACAGATTTGCGTGCATACCTGATATGAATAAGGAGACCTCAGGATGTGAACTCAGGACCTTGACATGTAGCCTCAGGATCCTAGAGTTTTGTATTACCATTGCACCACTATGGCTGGCCTTTATTGAGAATGTTTTAATGAAACTATCTTAAATTTGATACTTCACATTAACATACAGAATAAAACATGGGAAATATTATACCACTGTATTTATTATAATGAATATTTTCTGCCATGTAAAATTGCCTGTGGTTTCATTCAAAAATTTTATCATCTC
The DNA here is from genome assembly GCA_026018925.1 of Tupaia tana. Classification (NCBI taxonomy): domain Eukaryota; kingdom Metazoa; phylum Chordata; class Mammalia; order Scandentia; family Tupaiidae; genus Tupaia; species Tupaia tana. Next base: position 56,820,507 of record JAKSZU010000001.1, read on the forward strand.
ACGTTAATCTTTTGTTACAAAGTACAGCAATCAATGATACTGAAATACTAGGAAAGCAAAACATCAATGACCTCTAAATGAACTTGTTAAGGAAAGTATAATGTGAGTTGGTTACAAAAGTAGATGACTGGATATGTATTTGCTGTGATGAATGAAGAGAAATAAATATTTGAATTGGAAACATTATTTTTTTAGTTCAAAAGGGTCAAAGCTATTCTTGAAATTTATTTTAAATAGAATGAAATTTCTCTTACATAGAGTTGAAAAGACACTAACATTTAAAAACTTTATTTATATAGCCCAAATTACATATTAGCTATATTAAAGTAAAGGTTTATAAAGATCTAATCTATGCACATGCTTTAATAATTACAATAAAGGTTGTTTACTGGTGCTTAATCCAGAATTTAAGGAGAATTTGTAGAACTCTGTATGTTTGTGCTCTATTAGAAATTTATATAAATGTAACTTTAGTTCACATTTTATTTTTAAGAAATAATATTAACTATTATTGAAAATGTTGATAATTTCTATCCATATGATAAGTTTATATAATGTGCTGTGCATTGTCTTTTTCTACTTAATGAATCACTTTCTGTATTCTAGATGGTTGCCTAAATAATGTCAAGCATAGTCAAAAATGTATTAGCCTGTTATTCAACAGTATAGATGCAAGAGTAAAAAGCTAAAAGAAAATTTTAACAACATAGATGGACGCTACCCCACATTATGTATGATCAATTGTCTTTTTTTTTTTGAGAGGTTTTTATTTATTTATTTATTTATTTACTTATTTATTTATTTATTTTTTGCTGTAGGGCGCCTGCGCTCACCAGACAGAGAGAGACAGAGAGACAGAAAGTGAGAAATCACCCCCCAGGGTGGATGGCCACACCACAATCCCTTCTCCTCCATTCTCCTCTTGGGATCTTGGGCATGCACGCACATGTGCCTGGCGTGAGTTTTAAGCCACTGGGTCCGGGACGCAAACTGCGGTCGACTACATGGGAGTCCAGCGACATAGCCATTACGCTAACTGCTGGTCCTTGATCAATTGTCTTTTAATTTGTTCCTTTCACTGTGCAATTGCTTCTGGAAATGGTTGTCATTCATGGGGATGCAGAGCTATAAATCACAAGAAATGGAAGCCTTACTTCACATCACTAAAACAATACAGTTACAATAATCATCTTTTAAGAATGAATGATCCAGCAATGATTTTAGGTCATAAACAACCAAATGCATGAATAGTTATTGTCTTCCTGAAGAATTTTTAGTTAAGATTCCAGCTGACAGCATTAAAAATGATTAAAATTGTCCTTTTACAGTGATTTGCTTTGATTTTCTAAAGACATGAAAGAAGCTACCACATATCTTCTGTGTGTACATGGAATACAGTCAAAAGATACCCTTCTCTCATACTTTTTATGTCCCCACTCAATACTTACTGAATGTCCACTCTGTGTAGCAGAAACTGAAAAACTGGAAGGTATAATAGCAGCGAGGGCAACTGTAGATACTAGAGACAGGAAGAGAATGGTTAAGGCGAGAAGAAGGAAACAGAAAAAAGAAACAAAGCTTTTAATTGACACAAAAATGAAAAGTTATTGGCTGATGATAATGTACATGGTAATATCTTTGTCTTGGCTGATAAGCAGTGTATTCATATTGTACACTGTAAAGATACATAGTGATAAAATGTAAATAATAAATAAATAAATAAATATATACACACACACACACACACACACACACGTATACATATATATATATATATATATATATATATATATATATATATTTTGGGGGGTTATAAAAGCCCTTTTATAAAGCCATTTTTAAACAAAACAAAAAGGTTTACAAAGGAAAAAAATATATAGAAAAAGAATAACTTGCTTCATATGTTCCAAAAGGAGAAAAAATAAAGAGGACAATACCACAATAAAAGCAAAGCAGGAGTTTGTTTTTTCTTTGTCGATGTAGATACAGAGACTGGGATATGTAAAAACTGAGTATCACCAAGACCATCACACGATTCTACCAATGCATGTTGCATCTATAATTCATGACCATGGTCAACAAAATCATGTTCACTTCAACCCATTTCATTTAAATTAATGAAAAAAAAAAACCTTTTATATAAAGTGGTTACATTCGAACTTTCACTTCCTTAGTACAATGCTGTGATCTCAGCACTCACTGTTAAGATATTGCAAGAATGCCCAACCCTCTGCTCTCTGATCATGAATCTAGCAACTCCTGGACAACTTAATACATTTACACTGGTTCCTCTCTTTTACCCTTCCTGCTTAGAACATAAAAGATTAAGGAATAAAATCAAGGAAGACTGGGAGTCTTAGAGCTGGCAAAATAAGTCTCAAAGATGAATCAAGGCAAATAATTACTGAGAGCTTGGCTGCTGCTTAACCTGACAAGTTTTAAGTCTTTCCTTAAATCTTACAGGAATTAGGTGTATAAGGTTTGCTGCAACATGATCATGGTAAACAAATTAAGTAGAGCTTTTATTTACAAATCTTGTAATAAATACTTCTGGAGGAAAGGAAAAAAAAAGAATTCACTAATTTCCAGAAGTCAAAAGGTCTAATTGCTAGACATATACAAACACACACTCACACCCACACACACCCACACAATACTTCAGGGTTTTTTATACATGTTATTCACATTATTTTAGGGCATAAGCTGAGTACTGTGCCATCCTCTCAGTGCAACTGACTGTTACTCAACTAGTTCCCTAGCTACTGGATTTTTAAAAAGGTAAACTAGATATCCTACAAGCATCATAAATTTAATGTATTCAATCATATTTAAAACAAATAAATGATCCTTTACTTCAAACATGTTGTCCATCATGCATTTTTAAAATCAGCCACTCAAACCAGAAACTTGGTAGTAATTGGAGGGTACTTCAAAAAGTCCATGATGAAAATGAAGTTAAAGTTAAGTTTATTTTGCTGCCAAAAAGAAGTTGAAATCCATGCATATTTTTTTCATAATACATATTTTTGATAAATGTTTAACTACCCCTCATACTTTACATGATAATAATTAAAGAAATGGCTGCTATGCAATGATTTATCAAAAACAAATGCCATTAATATTTTCACCATGAAATAAGTCCATTTCTCCCTATTTCATTCCCAATGATTTTGTTTTCTTTCAGTTACTTACCTGTGTATGCAATAAGTAGCAGAAAGACCCTACATTTGGTGATGAGATATGCATTTTGATCTGCATTGCCATTTAATAGCTTAGTTATGCATCTTTGGCAAACTACTTAACCAGTATCAGTTGGTTTCTTTTTCTTTTCTTCTTTTCTCTTTTCTCTTTTCTCTTTTTTTCTTTCTTTTATTTGCTAGAGGGTGTGTGTACTCACTGGAGAGAGACAGAGAGAGAGAAAGTGAGAAAACACCCCAGGAAATGGCCATGCCACGACCTCCTCCATTTCTCCTTTTGGGATTTTGAGTGCTCACGTACTCATGCTCAGTGTTTTTCAAGCTGCCAGATCTGGGATTTGAATCACACAGTCAGCCATGTGGGAAGTAGCTGCCTTAACCATCATGCCATTTATTGGTTCCTGAGTTATCATCTTTTTAATATATGTATTTTAAAAGAAATACCAAAATTTTTAGGTTAATGATTAATATTGATAAAGTAACTCATACAGAACCTGATACATAACAGATGCTCATTAACAGTTATTTCTAAGTTTAGTACCACCCAAGCATACTAGTCTGACTTGAAATAGTCAAAGTGACATAGACGCTTGTGTTTGCAACTCGAATACATGGGTGTAGTCAGAGGGTTACCTGCCAGCCTCATAGGTAAGATGTAATTCGACTATAGATAGCACTCATTTTTTTTTTTTTTTTTTGAGAGGTTTTTCGCTATAGGGCGCGTGCGCTCGCCAGACAGAGAGAGACATAGAGACAGAAAGCGAGAAATCACCCCCCAGGGGGGATGGTCACGCCGCAATCCCTTCTCCTCCATTCTCCTCTCGGGATCTTGGGCACGCACGCACACGCGCCCGGCGTGAGTTGTAAGCCACCAGGTCCGAGACGCGAACCGCGGTCGACTACGTGGGAGTCCAACGACATAGCCATTACGCTAACTGCTGGTTCCCTAGATAGTACTCATTTTGAAATGTAATTACATAATGGTTCCCAGAATATGCTCTCCTTTCTTAGCTGGAGTTGTGAGAAAAGAACAAATTCAGAACAAAGTGAAAATGTGTGGAATAGAAATTATATTGTGTGATGAGATTATGTATTAATCACAGTCAATTTTGATGTTCCTGGTGTGAAATTTTTAATGGATCATGTGACTTTTTTTATATTATTATTTTTATATTGGAAAAAAATCACAATCATAAAATATGTGGGCTACTATTCTGTTGTAAAAGGGCAATAACCATAAGCTTATTGCATTCTTGACTTTTTTTCTTTTCTTTTCTTTCTTCTTTTTTTTTGGCCATCTTTGGTTTGAAATAACTAAAGTTTTCTAACAGCATACAAGGGTCAAAGAAATAGTGCCTCAGGATACTAAGAAATATTGCTCTTCTTGTGCATAGATTGCAAAAGAGTTTTCTGATGACTCCAGATGCCCTGGCCACATGCCCTAACTCCTACAACCATGCTTTACAGACCAAATCTGGCTGTAGACGTTTGGCTAATGGTTTAGTTCAGAACTGGTATTTTATAACATATTTCATTGTTTTCTTTTTAATTTAAAAAATATTATAAGAGGAATTTCTTGAACTAAATAAGTTAATATTCAAGGAAAATTTAAAGATCTATGAAAAGTAAATAATTTATAGACATATTGAGACCATGATCTGAAAAATTATAAAGGTTTGGTCTGGTTTGAGGTTTCCTTGGAAAAGACTTGTAAGAGATGGTTTATCAGAATGATCAGAATAAGCAGTTTTGTTTACTTTGAACATGTAAAAATGATTTTATCCTAATAAGACATATGTTTTTGTTTTTGCTTCTGGTTTTTTTTTTTTTTTTTTTTTTTAAAGAGGGTTTTGCCTTAAGGTATGTATACTTGCCAGAGAGAGAGAAAGAGAAAGACAGACACAGTAAGAGGGAAAGTAAGAAATCATCCCCCAGGAGGGTGGCCACTGCACAGTCCCTTCTCCTTCTACTCCATCTCCCAGATCTTGGGCACTCACGCACGTGTACCCTGCATAAATTTGAAGCCACTCAGTCTGCAATTCAAACTATGGTCAGTCATGTGGGAGTCTAGCCACATGCACTCCAGAAATGTGTAATGGAGAGATACTTGAGATAAAAGGCTTACGGCTGACCCACATGTCTTCTCCAATGAGGCCTCTGGGGCCAGTTTCACATAGGGGGTTCCTAGAGAGGCAAGCAGCCAGTGTGTAAATGGAAGAATATAAATAATAAATATTTTTCAAGAGCTGGAGGTAAAATGAGACATTTTGAGAGGCCAACTGGCATGAGAAGGTGCCCAGTGTGTGTCTGAAAACCTCCCTGAGAACATTAGGCATGTGCATGCCATAATCTGGGGCAAAGTGAGTCAGGGAGTGGATCCAGCTGTCAAGACCCTATTGGGGCTACTATTTCTATGTCTCTGTCCTTGTATTTTGATCTCTTTTGCTAATGGAATAAATAAATAAACTTGGAGAAAAAATATTTTTTGCTTTTCTTCACAGTTATATAATATCTGAAAAGACAATCCTAATTTATCCCTCAATGTTTATCTTAATTTCATATTTACATTTTTTGATAGTAAAAGATTTTCCTTTGTTTGCTTTGTTGCCTAGGAGATGGATGAGAGAAGAGGAAATGTGAACAAAATGAAGGCTGTAGAGAAAAGAGAACAGTGCTCCTTATTTTCCTGTTAATACAAAAAACTAAAAATACATGATGAAAAAAATAAAGTTCAAGGGGAAGGTTAAATTATGATCTCAAGGATGTATCAACTCAAGAGAACTGAGTAAAAATGGGTAGTATCAAGTATTATATACCCATCCTTTTTCTGTCTCACCAATAATTTAAGTTACAGAGACTTTATCTTGAATATTTTCCCAGACTATTATTTTTAATATATAACGTATGCATTATAGTTAGGTATATTTAACTGTCGAAATTATCTAGCACTATATTGGTAAAGGCTAAGCTATGACTAGAAAGAGAAGTGAGTGATATATTTGATATATTTTATGTCTATCATGAACCAGTTAGCTTACATACAATTCTTTTACTGTATGAAGTTTGTTATTTACATTTCTTTTTTTGTTTTGGCGAGGTTTGCTATAGGGCATGTGCGCTCACCAGAAAGACAAAGACAGAGAGACAGAGAAATCACCCCCCAGGTGGGATGGCCACACTGCAATCCCTTCTCTTCCATTCTCCTCTCAGGATCTTGGGCACACATGCACACACACCCAATGGGGGTTTAAGCCACCTAGTCTGGGACTCTAACCACGATCAACTACATGGGAGTCCAGTGACATAGCCATGATGCCAACTGCTGGTCTCCTGCTATTTACATTTTTAAAATGAAAATTGTGATTCAAAAACATGTACAATAACATTGACAAAACCTGTAGTTGAGAGGAAACGATCCTAGCAATAAAGAGAATTCTTTGGGGGTTAGACAGACCTGAGATATTTTGTCCTGACTTTTTCTACACGTGCAGCAGAGATGCTGTGACACTGGGTAAGTGACTTAACCTCACTAAACCTGTTTCCTCCTTTGTAAAACAAGTGAGATGAAACCAATCTAAGTTGTGGGATTATGCAAAGTAATATTATCACAGTATTTATAAGTAGTCATTGCTCCACAAATAGCTATTTTTTTATTAATACTATTATCATTGTTATCCCCAAGTCTGCCTGATTTCAAGGCTCCTTCCTTTATCACTCTGGTATTTATGTATATTCAGTCTGAAATTTGTATTTTGACTTTTTAGTTTTATTTTTTTTAATTTCTTTCCCTACTATACTGATTTACCATGAAACAAACTTGCTTCCTGAGAGAATAGATGGAATTACTTCAATCATTATTCAGAAGTTAAACTCACTATCTTGGACTGCAGTACAAGTAGTGGGGACAATGGCACCTTTATTTTAATTGATGGGTCATGGTAACTTTCAGCACTAGTCCCAAGTAAAATTATAGGAAAAAAATTGGGGTAAATTTTTTCCTTGTTGTCTAGCATTCTTTCCTTTAATTCTTGGTGTTCTCTTGACCTTTCTATTCTCTTTTCTACCATAACATGCAATTCAGATATTCCCTGGTACTAGTTGCTAAAACATACTGTAAATTTCTATTAATATTTTATTAATTTCTGTAAACTTTGCACTATAAATTTTACCTGTTGTTTTTCATTTTGTCTTATTTACAAGTCCAATTTTTCTTTTTAAGGAATTTTGGTCATCATTATGTATCTGAACAAAGTATTTTCTGGTACAAGGAGTTATATACAATTACACAATAAAAATAATCTCTTCAAAACTGTCATGTTATCAAAACCAGTAAATGTTGTGATGAACCATTTCAAAAAAATAGATAATTAAGGGCACATGCAAATGTAACTCAAGATTCAGAATGGGAAAATAATCGTTCTCTAAAAGACAATAATTAGGACAAAATAATAATTTGGCTCTGGGCCAGATATTAGATAATATCTATCAAAGTAAAAGTTCTGAATTTGAGAAATGCATTGCAATTATTAGATAATAAAAAAGTCCTTGTTCTCAGGATATATACACAGAAGTGTTTGAAAGTGAAGGTCACAATTTCTTCAATTTACTTTCATAAAAAAAAAAGAGAGAGAATAAGAAGTATTTCTATATTTATTTCTTGAAAGACATAAGGCAAAAGTGGCAAAAGCAGAATAACAAACAAACCTAGATAAAGAGTATATGGAGTCAGTTATAATTTCAACTTTACATTAAGTTTGAATTTTTCAAAAGGAAAAGCTAAATTGAAAACATCACAGGAGAGGCATGATGGATAATGAGAAACACCTATTGTGGCATTTCTTGGGAAATAAAGGCTAAAAAACTTCAAAATGTTTTCAAGATTTCAAAAAGAAGCCCTGTATCCCTTAAACTGTTGCTCTCCATTATTCAACGCCCTCCCATCTTACACACAATAGATACAGAACATGATTTTGAAAAAAAAATTCAAAAAATGCTAATCTTTCCAGCAGAAGAGTAGGGTGAGACTGACACAGCAGAACAAAAAGACCATAGTAGGTTCTGAAGCACAAAATCTTTACTCGTAAAAATAAAGAAGAATCAATCACCTGAACTCAGTGAGAATCCCAAACCCTCTCCTGCCAGGGGGTCGGGGCGGGGGGGGGGGGGGGGGGGGCAGGAGGACCTCTTCCCGAACTCCAAATTTGATACTCTTTTTAATTTTCTTTAAAAAATACAAGTTTATTTTATTACCACATTTTATTGATTCACAAAAATATGGACAAAGCTAGAATCTAGTGACAAGCGCACTGTAATTTTCTTCTGAAACATTTTTTAAATTAATGAATTTACATTCATTCCCTGAGCATTGTCACAGCATACAAAATGTGATTTCCCATCCAGAATATACTGCATAATGGCTTAATCATACATGTTATCCTCAATAATTTCCCATTTCTAGTTTCATGTGTGTGTGTGTATGTGTGTGTGTGTGTGTGTGTGTGTATATATATATATTTTTTTACCCCTATTTCTCACCCTCTGTCATTTCTCAACCTCCTCCCACACTATCTCAGATGTCTACAGATGTTTTCCATTCCTTTTCCCCCCACATTTTATTGATTCACAAAATTTCTTAAATAATGTAACTACTTTCAATAGCAAGTTCAGCTGATATATGCATATCTGTGAATACATGTCTGACTTTAGGCATAAAACTGAGTAGAATGAAAATACCATAAGGTAGGACCTGGCTGATGCTATATAAATGACTACAATCATTAAATAGATATTTTAATTTTTTTTTATTAAAAAAAAAGCAGTTTTAGGTTTAATACATCAAAGAAATGCTAAGGGACTGTGCTTAAAACTTAAAGCCAGGAAACAGATTAGGATTCTGTTCAAATAGTAGGTACATGAACCTATCAGCAGCTCAAGACAGGACAAAAAATCCTTAAAACTGGAAAACAAAGCCTAGTAGGAAATCAGCAATATTTTAGTCAAAAGTCATAAAATTCGATTTCACAAGTTCAATCTCATGTACTTAATCTACCTTCTGTTGTGGTTCGATCTACCTGATTAAATGCTGGAATATAATATTAAACTTCTGCTCAGCATCCCAAACTCTCTTTTTTTCAGAACAACAGAATTGGTATGAAGCTAAAACTATCGCAGGGAAGTACCCTGATATTCTCTGAAGCCTGGCAAAAGCAGAGGGCACAACACAGAGGGAGGTAATAGCCCTGTGATTGGGAGAAAATGTAGCAAACATCCACAATAATAGAAACCTATATGCTCCTCTTGCACTGCAGATCTGTGCATCATGCGTCTCCCACCAGAACATGGAGTATGAGACAGAGAAGTCTGGACACATTCTCCTGGCTGGTGGGAAGAACAGATCTGCACTCTCCCTCCCCACAGGTATAAGTCATAGGAAGTGGCTCCTTCTACAGCTGAGGCCACCACAGTGCAGTTTCTCTGGACCTCTCTGAGCTGTAAGTGTGGGCAAAGAAAAGGGGAGCAGTACTTGACACAGCAGAGGGTACCAGGGAGTCCTCCTCTAGGTCAGAGGAGGTAAAATTGGGCATTGCTCCACACCACCACCTCATCTTGCAGTACATGACCCAGCTACCTCTCTCCTTTGATCCAATCTGCTCAAATTGGATCAGCTTCCTTGAATTCCATGGTAAAGTTCAGACAGACAGGTTTGTCTCTGGTCCCTCTTGAAAAAGCTTTCTGGAGCCACATTCAGGACTATAGGGTGGCCTCCACCACCAGGTATTCCATACAGGCAACAAAGGACCTACTCATTGGGTCTCGAAGATAGACTTGGCTATAGCCTTCTTAAACAAACTTGCCAGGACCAAATTCAGGTTCAGGTTGCCTCATCCCTGTAAATTACGGGCAGGTACACCAGCACTTATTAACTCTGAAAGGCATGACTGGCCTCTTGTCCTTCCAGGAATACCTTACCAGGACTGCATTTGAATCCAAATATGGAGCTGATCCCAATCCAGAAATTACAACTGGGTACAGACACTCTACTGGCTTGAGTAGCATATGTCACCAAGCCATGACTGACATATGTCTCCATCTGGACAACTTTTTCCAGAGCCATGTCTTGGTCTTGGAGACTGACCTGCCCCTGGAAAAGACAGGAAGGTCTAATAAACTGCATGGACCACATAAACTGGACCTGCTTCCTGCATCCTTCAGAGCATCTTCAAAGAGTTACATCTGGACCTTGAGGGTCACCTCCACAGTAGGCATTCCACACAGGCAACATTGGACCTGCTCCTTGCGTCTTATAGACAGACTTGTCTCCAACTTTACCTAGACAAACTTGCCAGGACTGCATTTAAATTTGGTGGGCTGAACTACCCCTAGAAGTTATAGGCAGAGGGGCTGGCAAATGGACTGTTGGTTAAGGCATTGGACTTCCATGTGGCCAACCACAGTTCAAGCCCCAAACCTGGTGGCTTGCTTTCTCATTTTCCCTTTCTCTCTCCTTCACTCTTTGTCTCTCTGATCAAATTAAAAAATAAATGATAATACAAATACAAATAAATAAATAATTTTTAAAAAGAAATTAAAGGCAGGTACATAAATCTGACTTGTATCTGAAAGACACATCTCTTTTCCTGGCCTCTCCTAGACAAGCCTTTCCAAGGCTACCCCTGGGTTCCAAGGGTAGATCTGCACCCCACCCCCAGGCATTACAGAATCTACTCCATAAATTAGGAAGAAGTGAGTGTTCCATCAAATGTTTACAGATCACCATAGAGACACAAGAAATATGGATAACAAAATAAAACATTTCTCCCCACATGAATACAATGTTCCCTCATCAACAATGGATAACATACAGGAAATCACTAAAGTGTTGGAAAAGGAATTCAGAATATTGATCATGACAAAACTAAGTGAGACACAAGAGAAAACAAACAATCAATTTCAGGAGATGAGAAAAAAATCATTCCATAACTTCAAGAAAGAGCCATACAAAGAGATAGATAACCTAAAAAAGAATGAAAGAGAACTCTGTGGATAAGTAAAGGAAACAATATAGGAAATAAAAATCTCTCTTGAAAGTATTAACAACACATTAAACCATGCAGAAGAAAGAATTTCCCACCTTGAATATGAAACCTCTGGTTTAGCCAAGTCACCAGAAAACACTGAAAAAAATAACCATTAAAATTAGGACAACATATTGGAAATTTTAAGCACCATTAAGTGACCAATTATTTGCATAATAAGTATTCCAGAAGGCAAAGAGATGGGTAAAGACATAGAAATAATTATTCATCAAATGCCATCTGAAAACTTTCTAATTCTAGAGAGACGTACATTCAAATTCATGAAATACAACGGATACCAAATAGACTCTTCAAGTCACATCATTACCAACATGACAAAAGTCAGACAAAGATAATATAAATGGCAGGAGAGGGAATTAAGTTACCCATAAAGCATCAGACTAACCTCAGACCTCTCAGTAGAAATCATTCAGGCAAGGAGGGAATAGAAAGACATATTCAAAATTTTGACTAAAAAGCAATTCAGCCAAGAATACTATACCGGGGAAGATTATCCTCCGAACAAGAAGGAGAAATAAAAAATTCCCAGGTAAATAAATACTATAAGAATTCACCAACACTACACCAGCTCCTCATGAAGCACTTAAGTACTACATCAGAAAACAAAAGAAAGAAAAATATAAATGTAAAACAAAACAACTAGAAAATTACCTGATTAAAGAGTAGGATTAAGTCCACACATGTTGGCAGTAATACTGAAAGTTAATAGATTAAATGCTACAATTAAAAGTCACAGATTGGTGGGATGGATAAGAAAGCAAAACTTCCTATATGCTGCTTACAAGAAACATACTGCATTTATAAAGACATTCATAGGGGACCAGCAGTTGGCATAATGGCTATATTGCTGGACTCCCATGTAGTCAACCGCGGTTCGAGTCCTGGACCCGGTGTCTTAAATTCACACCAGGCACCTGTTTGTGTGTGCCCAAGATCCTGAGAGAAGAATGGAGGAGAAGGTATTTCAGCGTGGCCATCCCCCCTGGTTGGTGATTTCTCGCTTTCTGTCTTTGTCTCTCTCTTTTTTTCTGGTGAGTGTATGCATCCTATAGCAAAAAAAAAAAAAAAAAAAAAAAAAACCCTCTCAAAAAACAAACAAACAAAAAAAGACATACATAGATTGAAAGCAAAACGCTATAAAATGCCATTTCATGAAAGTGGAAACTGAAAGAAAAGGAGTCATGGGCCGTTAGGTGGCATGACGGTTAAAGCACTGGATCCCACTTGTTCAATCTACAGCTCAAATCCCAGACTCAGAGGCCTGAAAAATACTCCTGGCACAAGTGCATGAGTTTCCAAAATCCTGATACGAGAATGGAAGAGAAGGGATTACAGTATGGCCATCTCCCTTGGGGTGGGAGGTGATTTCTTACTTTCCCCCTCTCTCTGTCTAGCTCTGTCTCTCTCCAGTGAGCACACTTGCCCTATGTCAAAACCTAAAATCAATAAATAAATGTAAGTAGGAGTCACAATACTGATATCACACAAAATAGACTTAAAGCTAAAACCTATAAAAAGAAAGATCACTATACAGTATTAAAGGGATTAATTTACCAAGAAGATATAACAATTACAAATATCTATGCACCCAATATTGGAGCACTCAAATACATAAAGACTGCTCAACCTGAAGAGAAAGATAGGCTACAACACACTAATGGTTCGGGATTTCAATAACTCACTCTCAGCACTGGAGAGGTTATCTAGACAAAAAATAAACGAAGAGACATAGTAGCTAAATGATACCATAAACCAAATGGATTTGACATTTGCAGAACATTTCACTCAGCAACAACAAATTAGCCCTGCATGGGACATTTTCAAAGATTGATTACAAAATAGGGAACAAGTCTTTCCAAATGTTAAAGTATAGAAATCATATCTAGTGTCTTTTCTGAGCACAATGAAATTAAACTTGAAGTCAACAACAGAAAAATCTTCAGAAATACAGCACTATATGGAAACTAGACAATTTACTCCTGAATGACTCTGAAATTACTGAAGAAATTAAAAAAGAATTAAAGAAATTTGAAATAAATGATAATAAAAACACAAAACCGTAGAATCTCAGTGACACACTGAAAGCACTTCTCCTAAGAGGAAAGTTTGTAGCATCTAGTGCTCACAATTAATTAATTAATTAATTATTAAAAGATGGCAAACAAATAAACAAAAATGCATCTCTCAAAGAGCTGGAAAAACAAGAACAAAAATACCTGAGAAGTACTAGAAGGAAGAGATTTTTTAAAAAGATTAGAGCAGAAATAAATGAAATAGAGAATAAAAGAGCAATACAACAAATTAGCAAAACATAAAACAGGCTTTTAGAAAAGATAAAGTTGACAAACTAGTAGCTAGATTAACTAAGAAAAACAGGACAGTGACACAAAAATCAGAAATGGAAAGGGTAATGTCACAACAGATACCACTAAATAAAATAACTTAAAAAAATAAAAACATTCAGGGAATTCTGTGATTGACTATATGCCAACAAATTGAACAACCTAGAAGAAATGGACAAATTCCTGGACACATACAATGTACCAAGATTGAACCAGGAAGAAAAAGAGTCTAAAAAGGCTCAATAACAATCAATAAGATTGAGTCAATAATAGTCTCCCAACAAAGAAAAGCCCAGGTCCAAATGGTTTCAATTATGAATTCTACAAAACTTTTATAGAAGAATTAACTCCAATTCTCTTCAAACGATTTCTAGAGATCCAAATGAAAGGAACCCTGTTAAACTCATTTTATGAAGACTTAATCATACTGATACCAAAGCAGACAGACAAGGACATAACCAAAAAAATAAATAAATAAATAAAACAAAACAGTGCGAACCAATGTCTCTGGTGAATACAGATGCAAAATCATCAAGATACTAATAAATAAATTCAACAGCACATTAAAAAGTTGATATACTGGACTCAGCAGATGTTGTAGTGGTTACACTGCAGGACTCCCACATGGCCAAATGCAGTTTGAGACTTAAACCCAGTGGCTTGAAAATCACACCGTGTGTGTGTGTGTGCATGTCCAAGATCCCAGGAGGAGAATGGAGAAAGGGTGATTTCTCACTTGACCTCTCATGGTCTCTGTTTGTCTCTCTCTTTCTGGTGAACATATGCATCATAAGGCAAAAACCTCTTTTTTTAAAAAAAAGTTTATACACCACAACCTGGTAGGCTTTATCCCAGAGGAGGCAAGAAAGGTTCAACATGTGTAAAACAATAAATGTAACACATATTAACAGAAGGAAAGATAAAACCATACGATCATATTGATTGATGCAATAAAAAGCATTTGATAAATTATTACATCACTTCATGATTAAAGCACTCAATAAAATAGGTATAGAAGGTATTTAATGCATTTCTCAACATAATACAATTTATTCATGAAAAACCCATAACTAATTTTATACTTAATGGGGAAAACCTGAAAGTTCTGACTAAAAATTGGAAGGTAAAAGTTGTCTACTTTTTCCATTCCTTTTCAATATAATATTAGAAGGTCTAGTGAATGTAATCAGATAAGAGAGTGAAATAAAAGGCATTCGAATAAGAAAGAAAGAAGTGACATTGTCCCTATTCACAGATGGCATGACTATATAGATTGTACAGAAAGCCAAAAAATGTCCATAAAAAAAACTCAGTAATGTTCAGATAACAATAATCAACATACAAAAATCTACAGCTTTTTTATACACCAACAATGAACAGACTGAGGCAAAGTTGAAGAATGTAATCCCATTCACAGTAGCCACAATAAAATAGTTAGGAATAAATCTAACCAAAGAGCTGAAAGACCTTTACAAAGAAAACTGAAACACTCAAGAAATAAATTGAATTGAAATTGAATATATAAGAAATTTAATATGATTTTATTTTTTTCAAAAATTGAAGACATACCTTGGGACCAGCAGTTAGGGTAATGGCTATGTCGCTGGACTCCCATATAGTCGACCGCGGTTCAAATCCCAGATCCAGTAGCTTAAAACTCACGCCCAGCACGTGTGCGTGTGTGCCCTAGATCCTGAGAGGAGAATGAAGGAGAAGGGATTGCGGCATGGCCATCCCCCATGGGGGGTGATTTCTTGCTTTCTGTCTCTCTGTCTCTCTCTGTCTGTCTGGTGAGTGCACGCACCTTATAGGAAAAAAAAAATCTTCACTAAAAAAAAAAAAAAAAAATTAAAGACATTCCTTCTTCTTGAGTTTGAAAACTCAATACAATTAAAACATTGATTTTACCCAAGTTAATTCACAAATATCATTCAATGCTTATCGAATTATCAGTGACATTTTTCACAAAAATAGAGAAAAAAATTATACTTTTCTTGAATCATACGAGACATTGTATCACCAAGGTAATACTGTACAAAAAAAATAATAATAAAGTAAGGTCCAGATTTCGCTGCCTCTTATCACTGTGGTTGTACCAAAGCCACTCAGGATAATGGTGACAACTGAGGTACTAAACATTAGCAAAAAACTCTACAAGGGTAAACAAAAACTCTATGAACTGTTAGACAGTCCAGAAAAGTCCTCCTGCAGTCCAAGGACCAGATTATAGCAGGAAATGCAGCTAGAAAGTATCACCTGGAAGAAAAAGCAGCAATCTCAAATAAAATGACCAGTTGTATTTTTCAGTTTATATAGGAAACAGGTATCAAAACTGCTTTCCCCTGAAAATGTGAGGGAATGGCTTTCATTGCACCCCAGTGTTAAATGATTTCAACTAAATGAGTTTGAATAATAGCAACAGGTTATTAAAAAACAAAATCCAGGCACCAAAGAAGGATTTAAGTTTATCCACCTAATGTGGAGATGTTTTTTAAGGATGATGCCAATAATGACCCATTGTGGTCTGAGGAACAGCTAATTACTGTAAATTTTTACTTTGTTGAACTCATTATAAGTCAAGTTGAGGTGGATATCATGATCACTATTTATAGGCTATTTTTGAAATCCTGGAGAAATTGTGGTTGCCCCAGAACAGTAAATTGGCTGAATGAATTTGGTGTTGGTGAAACCACCAAAGAAATTGTTCTTGTTGATGATGATACCTGGAGACTTTGTCCAGAAGGAGATCAAAGTCAACAGAAAGACAAACGGTCTTTTGTGATGTCAGAGAAGTAACTCCTAAGAATCTCCAAATAGTAAAGAAAAAATTGAGTACATTGCAGAGAGAGTATTGTTTCTCAAATCAGAACATTAATGTAGGTTTATAGAACTAATCAACTTCTGATCTCCATCACTGTGAATGAATCAAGAAAGCCTGTGGAAATTTTGAGATTCCCTGTCAACATCAAGTGACATCTAACCACAAAGGGTCAGATAAAACTCTGGGGATTAAAGCTGAATATAAAAGGAATGGCATTCCTATGGTATTTGTGGCAGTGGCTAACAGAACCAATGGCTTAGGACCAGGGATATCTGGTAACTGGATATTCAGTTATCAGCTGTCCTTCCTCACACTGGACTGGAGAGTTTAGGATATGTGGTCTTCTCTTTAACTATCTAGTGGTCTCAGCTGTTCAACCAAGCTTTTGCAAGAGTGACCAACTCAGTTTGCTGCTCAACTATTTGGATAAAAAAACTACCTAGTATGAAGCAAAACTACCTAGTATGGAACAAACTGCAAACAAGCATATTAAACACTTGGATTTTCTTGAAGCAAGCGGACAAGATGATACAAAAATGTAATGTATAAGGAAGAGCTATCATTACATTTCTTGGGGAGGAATCTACAAATTTCTGGTTTAGTGATAGGAAAAAAATCAAGCATGATTATAAATCAGTCATAGGAAACAAATAAAATTTACCACTGATTAAAAAACTAATAAAGTAGGAGGCTTCTCTCTACCCCACCACAAAATGTATCCCAAAGTTGTGATAATTAAAACAGCATAGTACTGACAAAAACAAACACATAAACCAAAGAAGCAGAGTAGAAAATCTCAAAATAACTTCTGAGACATACAACCAACTAATTTTTGACAAAGGATAGGAGATAATTCAGTAGAGAAATTAAAGTCTTTTCAGCAAATGGTGCTGGAAAAATGCATACCAACCTGTAGAAAACATAAATGAGATTCCTATCTCTAATTATTTACAAAAGATAACTCAAAATGAATCAAAGATCTAAATATAAAGCTTCAGACAACAAAACTATTTGTGGAAAGCACAGGAGAAACACATGAAGACATTGAAGGGGGTAAAGATTTCTTAAATAAGGCCCCTAAAATATGGACAACCCAAAAGTAGACAAATGGAATTACGTCAAACTAAAAAGCTTCTGTACAGCAAAAGAAACAATAAATAAACAGACAGCACACAAAAAGGAAGAAAATATTTGGGAACTATATTTCAGATAAGGGATTAATAACCAGAACATATAGGAAGCTTGCAAAAAATCTCAAACCAGTTAAAATAATGGCAATAGATTGAGAAGAAAACTCTCCATGGAAGACAAAGGAATGGACAAAAATCATATGAAAAAAATGTTCAGCATCTCTTAATATAAAACAAATACAAATCGAAACTACAATGAGATAGTACTTAACCATAGTCAGTATGATTATGATCACAAAAACAAAGAATAACAAATCTGGTGAGTTTGTGGCAAAAGGTGAAAACTTCTGCACTGCTGATGGGAAAGTAAATTAGTGCAACAACTATGGAAAATAACTGTAGGCATCCCAAAAATTTACAAATAGAATTACCATATAACCCAATAGTTCCATTTTTGTGCATTTCCCCAAATTACAAAAAAAATCACTTAATTGGAAAGACACTTGTACATTCACGTTCATTGCAGCTTTATTCACAATAGTAAGATGTGGAATCAATCTAAGTGTCCAACAGCTGATACCTGGATTAAAACAATATGACAAATATACACAATGGAATACTACTCAGCCATAAAGAAAAATTAGATCCCATTGTTCAATATGAAGTGGTCAAATCTAGAAAACATCATGATAAATGAAATATACTATAAAGATGTACTTTAATTAAACACAATAAAAAGTATAAATAAAAAGTAAATATCTCTTCTGTTCAAAAAAAAAGAAGAGAAAAAAGAAAGCCCAGATTATGAAAGAGAAATATAATATGTCCTAGTGCAATACATATTAAATGTCTGTACTCTACAGCGGAAATTGAAAGTGAAAAACCAAACAATGCCAGTCATAGACATATACATATATATATGTGTGTGTATATATATGTGTGTGTGTGTGTGTATATATATATATATATACACACACATATATACATATATATATACATATATATATATACACACACATATATATATATACATATATATATATATATATATACACACACATACATATAAAGTGCACATATACATAAGAAAGAAATAAAAACCAGTGGAGAAAAAATTAATGAAGAAAACAAACATCATCAGATATATATATGTGTGTGTGTGTGTGTATACACACACACACACACACATATACACACATATACACACACACACATATACATACATATATATGAATACATATTAAAAACTAGTAAAAACTAATAGTACACATCATAATGTGGTATTCTTTGTTGAAAATAATAGTACAGTATTATTTTTTTATTTAATTGTGGTATACTGTATGCATGCTTTGAAAATCCATATTATACTCCACAAAGATGTATAATTATGTGTAAATAAGAAACTACAAAATAAAATGGAAAAAAACAAGAAACAATATCCATATAATAATAAAACCCACAAAAAATGAATTAAAAAGGATGATCTAAAAATTTTGGGTGGGACAAAAGTACAAGTAAAAATGGGGACTATTAGCTGAGAATTTCCTTAGGAATTATAATGATAAATATAGTAACAAATACGAAAAAAATGGAAAGAAATTTCCTATCTTCAAAATTCTCAATCTACAGAATGAAATATATGTAGCTTTTAAAAAAGAAAATGAATCATTAAAATAGCTTATAAAATGCTTTGTCAATTGTTAGATAAAATTTCACTTGAATATCAAATATTTTATATATTGAGTATCTTTCTTGGGTACTGCTCCATAATACCACTATTATATTTTAGGAAATTCTAATTAACTAAAATTCATTCATGGCATTTTAACTACACAGAGCTTTGGCTCAGACTGACCTGTGATCAAATCTAAGAACTATCACCTACTAGTGAGTTGGGCAAGTTTCTTGTCCTCTTATATTTTTCATTTGTAATTTTCTTAACTTCACAGGTAGTTGAGAAAATCATACAGATTCACAAAACATTTTGGACACTTGAGAAATATAGCAAGGGCCCAGTAAATTACATTATTGTTGTCACTATAGCTATTTATTTGTTTTTGTTTTGTTTGTTTTTGCTACAGGGAACATGCACTCATAGGGTGGTGGGGGAGTGTTGAAGGGAGGGAGAAAAAGAGAAACCACCCCAATGGGGCTGGCCACACTGCAATCCTGTCAGCCTCATTCTCTCAGGATTTTGGGCATGTACACATAAGTGCCCAGCCTGTTTTTAAACTACTCATTCAAACCATGAAGTTGGCCATGTGGGATCCAGTCGTGTTAACAACCACATCACTAGTTGACCCACACACTTAGCACTCTTAACTGAGGGATACTCTTAATCATACTTTTCCCAATCATTCATACTACAGTTATTGTTTTATTTGCACTGCCTTTAACAGGGGATACAATCTATTTACTTTTAAATTGACTTTTATAAAACTATAGTACAGACTGTACTTTCAAAATCTCTAAGTTCCAATTGGAAGAGCAGATGTCTGTGAGAGAGGAGTTTGTGCATTTTGGGTACTTTCAAAAGCTTGACTCTAAATATCAAGAGTAAAAGCATATGTGGACACAGAACATATACTTAACTGATAAAGTGGAAAAAATAAATAAGGAGATAAGAGTCGTTTGCTGTCACAAAGCAGTGAGTTTTAAATAAGAGAAAAATCATAAAGAAGATGACTGGCAGTTAGGTCATGAGCTTCTAATGAGCCTCTGAGAAGGGACCAACGACCTAAACTGTAAACTAAACTGTGGGGTTAATTAGGACAATGTGAACCTTTGTGCACTGTGTTCTTGCTACCCTCAAGATAGTGAAGCTCTTTAGAAGTCTATCTACCCTTATATTTTTCTAAGCCTTTCCATTCTAAAACTCAGGAATCATGGTGTTAATGGTGACATTAAATAAACTTGAAGGCTCTTGAGCAATTTGGGATGCTAAGCTATGGGTCATTCTAATCTGGATTCCTCTAGCCCTATGAGTAAGAGTCCTATGCAGAGGGTTTTTGTTGTCCTAATTAACCCCAGAGTTTAGCTTAGAGTTTAGGTCATTGGTCCCTTTCTCAGAAACTCATTAATACCTAAACTACAAACATATGCTTTTACTCTTGATATTTAAACTCAAGGTTTTGAATTTCCTGCTCTCCCTTTCCCCCACAAAAAATTTAAAAAAGAAAAGAAAAAGTATGGAATGTCTTTGAGGATTAATGTACAGAATATTTGAGGGGAGAGGAAGATAAAATGCTCCCCTGGAGGCACTTGGTAGTTCTAGAGTGCCAGGGTCTAGCCTCAAGCACTGTCATAAAAGAACAGAAAGTAGAGCTGAGAGACTAGGAAGCTAAAAATTAAAATAAATAATTTAATTTAACAAATAATATAAACCTTTTTGCTCACAATACTAAGGACCAAAACTGGATCTCAGAACCAACTAAAAAAGAGAGTTGCAATTACACATGAGAGAAGCAGCAGCAAGCCATAACTCTTAGTCAGATAATCACAAGGTCATCAACAATAGTGTATCCTACAGGGCAATGAGCTCAAAAAAAATTACCAGAGGGGCCAACCTCTGGCCAACCCCATAGCACAGCAGCTGAGCATTGTATAGAGGAAGCGAAATCCCACTTGGCTGACTAGGATTTGAATCCCAGTCCAAGCAGCTTAGTGTATGCCCAAAATCCTGATGGGATAGAGAATTGAAGAAAAGAGGATTACAGTGTGACTATGCCCCACATTGGGAAATACTTTCTCTCTCTCTCTGGTGTATACACATGTGCCCTTTGGCATAAAATTTTTTTAAAAAGCAAATATATAAATAAACTACATGAGATAATCTATCATAAAATAGGCTTTGGGTTAGAAGAATTTCCCCAAGTGTAAGATAAAGTATGTGTTATGAGTGCATTTAAGTTAGGTGTATTAAATGCATTTTCTACTTACAATATTTGCAATTTATGATGGATTTATCAATACATAACTCCATCATAAGTTGAAGAGCATCTGTAAATAGCACTCAGTAAGAGACAAACATGCAAAAAAATGGTGAGGGAGGAAAAACTGACTGAAAATGAAGTGAAAATAAAAATCACCTAGTACAAAAAGACCCACTGGAAATCCAGATATTGGCACTTAGAGAAAATAATTTTAAAATAACAGATATTAATGTATATAAAGACTAAATGACATAATGAGGAAATTCAGCCAAGAATTAGAAACCATATAAAAGAATCAGGTGATTAGAGTTGAAAAAATAAAAATAACTGAAATTAGTCACTCAATAGGTTTTCCCAGAGGGGAAAAAAAAAATTGAAGAGAAAAACAATGAACTGAATATAATTTAGAGAAAAGTTCAATATGAATGAAACACAGATAAATAGACATGTGTAAAGATATAAGAAAAATGTAAAGAATCATGGTGAAAATGTCAACTAATAGATATTTGTAGTCTGTAAAAAAAAGGAGAGAAAGAATGGGACAGAGGTGATACTTGAATAGAAATTGGTCTCAACATTTTTTAAAAAGATTTTTGTTGTGCTTATTCATGATGGAGTGCTTATTCATGATGGAGTGCATATATGTAAAGAACATGCATGCATGCAAGCAAGAGAGAGAGAAGCTCTCTATCCATAGACTTCGATCACTTTGAGATTTTCTTCATTCAGTCCTCCAGCCCACCAATATCCTGGGCCTGGTGTGTTTCGAGGCTGACCAGACTGGGGACTTCAACAGAGTTCACCTGTTGCTTCCAGTTCCTCAGTTCCATACACTACCACCTGTGCCACAGGGACTGGGCCTCAAATTTTAAAAAATGGTAAACACTTCAATAAATGCCAAACACTATGGAAGGATAAATTCAAATAAAATATGCTCTTGGCACAACATAATTTCAATGACTAAAAATAAAATACAAGAAGACTGTGAGGGACCAGCAGATGGGGTAATGGTTGCATTGCTAGACTCCCATGTAGTTGACCACAGTCAAATTCTGGACCTGATGGCTTAAAACTCATGCTGGGTGTGTGTGCATGCGTGCCCAAAATCCCTAGAGAAATATGAAGTAGAAGGGAACACAGCATGGCCATCCCTTCATGGGCTGATTTCTCACTTTCTGTCCCTCTGTCTCTCTCTCTTTGGTCCGCACATGTACTCTATGGTTAAAAAAATAAATAAATAAATAAATAATTAATTAAAATAAAGAGACATGTGAGCATAAGGCACAAAAGAAGAAAAGAAAGAAAAAAGAAAGAAATGACTGGTTAAGAGAAAACACAAGGTTAAAAAATACAAATTAGTATTGCAACAACTTGATTATATCATCTGCCAAAATAGAAATTCTCAGAATGAATTAGGAAAGAAAATTCTTACTCAGTCTATGAGGCACACATTTAAAAGAAATATCACTAAGAAAGTGGGGTGGAGAGAAGTATACCCAGCGAGTAATAAAAGTGAAACTGTTTAGCACAAATATTATTTTATGAGAGAACTTAAGCCAAAATCATCTTAAACCGAAAGGTTTTGTGTTGCACAATAAGGGTTTTAACTACCATGCCAAAATGCATGTTCCTTATTGGTCACAGTGAAGTTATGCCAATGGGTGTGACCTTTATGAGATTTTCAATCAGTGTTAAAGGTATAAAGAGAAGCAGGAAACATGTGGAGGAGGAGAATTAACATCCAGGCATCGAGAGTAGCTTGAATGAACAGACAACAGCACTGGCATCATCTCTTAAATATATGGCTGTTTTGCCATTTAATACCTTCACCGAGGTTTCTGGTGTGGCTTAAATAAATTTATGCTTATAAAGAACTTCAAAACCAATTACTTCCCTCTAATCTGTCCAATAAGTACAATGTTTTATGGTTGTTATTGTTAGGGTATTGTCCTCTGGAATAATATTTTCTACAATAAATGTACTAGCCTCAATGTTTCAAAAACGTATGCTGAGACTATTTTACAGCAATTTATATTATTTCCATGTGTTCTAAAATGTGAGGAAAGAGATCTGCGATATTACATGTAAGCTCAAGTACATTCAAATTTTGAACAGACTACTTAATGAAATAATCCTTCAAAATAAAATAATTCATATTTAAAATAAGTCCTTCACGTCATTAAGGCTAGTAATATTAGCCCCATTTTACAGATGGAGAAACTCAGGTCAGAATGAGGAGTCAGCTGATTTGGCCAAGATCACAGAAATGAATACAAAAGTAGGACTGATACCTTCTGATTTGCAGTCCAGGGGTCTTTAATAGTCCTCTATAAACTTCATCTGACCCACACTTAAAATAAATATTATATAAAAATTATGTATGAGGGGTAAGAGGAGAGAGCTATACCAGGGAAATAATAATAAAAGTAAAACTATGATTGTCATTTTAAAAGGGAAAAATGGTAGCCACAAGACTTTTATAACTCAGGGTAGAAAAGAGTTACAAAAACAGAGTGATAAAATAACTAAAAATGTAGAAAATTGTTCACACACACACACACACAGAATAGATTTACAGACATGCAAGTTCTATGATCAATCCTTTACGTAAAGAACAAGGTTTTGTTTTGTTTTGTTTTGTTTTGTTTTGTTCTGTTTTGTTTTATTTTGTTTTCCTAGAGGGCACAAAGAGAAATAATGTGTGCACGATCAAATCATACTCATAAGAGAAAGGATGTGCTTCTCACCAAAAAGCAATCTATACTCTCCAGAGAGAGATTCTCTGGATGTTCTAGAGAGACTTCCTCTCCAGAGAAAGACTTCGATTGCATGGTTGGCCATGTGGGATCTGACTGCCCTAACCAAACAACAGAGCCAGCTCAAGAATTGTTTTTGTTTTGTTTGTTGTTTTGTTCTGTTTGTTTTGCTACAGAGTGTGTGTGTTCATTGGAGAGAAACAGAGAGAGATAAAGAGAGGGAAAGTGAGAAAGCACTCTCTAAGAGGGATGACCACACCACAGTTTTTTACTCTATTTCCGCCCTGGAAAGGTGGTTTTCAAGCCACCAAGTCAAGGACCTGAACTGCATTGTTGGATCCAGCTGCCTTAACCATCATACCATATGGCTAACTCAAGAATTTTGTTTTTTAAAAAACATATTTGACAAGAAGAGGTAATGAAAATATGACATAATATGTCTTCTTTTCTGAAATTTTCTTTCTTTTTTTATAGAGATTTTTTGCTATATGGCATGTGCACTCGCCAGAGAGACAGAAAGCAAGAAATCACCCCCCCCAGGGAGGATGACCACGCTGCAATCCCTTCTCCTCCTCTCTCCTCTCTAGATTTTGGGCATGCAAGCATATGCACCTGGTGTGTTTTAAACTTGGATGGGAACTCAAATGCAGAAGTCCAGCATCACAACTATTACACTATCTACTGGTCCCTCTTTTTTTGGAATTTTCCTAAAGAATGAAAAGTATAATTAATGTCAGATGTAATTGAGAATCATGAAATAATTCTCTAGTGAAAGATTAACACAACTACCACTTTAGGTTATATTTTAACATCTGAAGAAAGGTCAGGAAGACCCAGGTTCTAGGAAGGAAGTGGGTAGTGTAGCAACTGTAGGGCTTATCAATGATTAGAATAGAGACAGTATTTGATTTGTGGGTCTGAAGAACACAATACTGTAATATAATTATACTGTTCATATGAACTCTAGATGCTTACGTGAAATGTACTGGTTGTGATGGACCTTCATTTATTTTATTGTATAAACAAACCAAGACCAGTTTTTCAACTGTGAGTATAGACAACTTCTCGTAGATTATTCATTCTTTCATCTAAACTGTTAGGAATATAACATTTTCAAACTATCATTGCTATTTTGCTTTTAGTAGTAAACAGATGAAGAGTGGGAGAGACTTCTCAAAGTTCAATTTTTCTTAAAACATTTTATTAATATGTAATTTTAACAGGTTTTTTAAAACTACCACCAGAACACCTTTCGAAAAGTGTATAATGATAATGGATTAGTACAAAGATCATATTTAACTTCTGAAAACATCTTGGCCATTCATGTCATTATTTTAACTTAGCATTGAATTGTTGTTTCCTGCTATTAATGAGGCACTTTGGTTATTATTCATTCTATTGTTAGTTGAAATAGAAACTCATTTCAAGTTGACAGCTGTCATATATTAACTTACTCATTTAAACTTTTGTTATTTTTTTCATCATTGCCATTCTTGCAGTCATGACTATAAATTGATGTCATTGATTTTGAATGCATATCTGTGACAAAATCTGCTATTAATCATTAGTGCCTTTTATTTTTATTTTTTTATAAGAACCAAATCCTCGGTTTTAAGCTGTATATATCATCAGCTAGTAAGAGTAAGGAATTCATTTGATATCCTGTCTGCTAGACATGGTCACGTGGTTAGCTTGCGGTAAGAGGATATACATTGAAATTAGGTGTACAACGTCAAGTCACACTCACATAAGAGAATCTTGACCATAGGGATGAGGACAGCATCCAGTGGTGTGCTGAAGCTAGCTCATGTGACTTGCCAAAGCTGCCTGTTAAATTTTTCAAGAATTTTGTAAACCAGTGGCTTACCCAATTGCAGCTTAAAATGGCTATTGTGGGAGTATTTACATCACAAAAATCAGAAAATGCCACAAATCAGGGGTTCTTTTATTTTAAGAGAGCCAGTTTACCTGCACAACTCTGGCAATACACAAGGTACAGGTAGAACAATGACACAGAAAGAACTTGGGTCCTTATGTAATCATTATTCCTAAGCTACTACATAAGTGAGAAATAAATTCCAGATTGTTTAAGCTAGTGTTATTTGAGTATTTGTTACAGCTGCTAAATATACTACACTGTCAAAACTTGCTATTATGGGAACCAGCAGTTAGCGTAATGGCTATGTCGCCGGACTCCCACGTAGTCGACCGCGGTTCGCGTCTCGGACCCCGTGGCTTACAACTCACGCCGGGCGCGTGTGCATGCGTGCCCAAGATCCCGAGAGGAGAATGGAGGAGAAGGGATTGCAGCGTGGCCATCCCCCCTGGGGGGTGATTTCTCGCTTTCTGTCTCTATGTCTCTCTGTCTGTCTGGCGAGCGCACGCGCCCTATAGCGAAAAACCTCTCCAAAAAAAAAAAAAAAAAACTGGCTATTACGATACCTTCAGGTATACATCTACTAATCTGTCACCTTCTTTGGGGCCATAAATAGCCTGACAATGTTGGTCTATATATTCTACACTTAAAAAACTCCAACATATGGAAGCTTAAAATAAAAATGTATATGTATACACACACACATATATGACTCAAAATTCAGTGGATGAAAACTTCACAGGAAGTAGTACCAAATGTATTTACTATCAAAGCTGTACTTCAAAACATTTATGGAAATATGCAAATAAAGTACATGCTTATTTAGGTTCAAAAAAAAAGGAAAGTCATGCATAGTTTTCTCATAATACACATTTTCTGTGAACTTTTCAAACACCCCCTCATATAAACTGATATGATTTATAAAGAAGCTTAGTTTGAACTTGCTAGAAGCCCAGGCCAAAAAGGAATTCTAGGGGCTCATATAATTCTTATCATCTCAGACAAGACGAGATAGTATCTATTTAAAGAAAATTTTCTCAGTGCTGTATTTATAAAAATAATAACTATGTAGGTTATGTCATAAGTATGATTAACTTTCAATAATATATGATGAAAGTTTTAAATATTTTTTATGTAAATTAAAGCATTCTTTAAAAAGTCCATTTTAACCAATCTTTTTAAGATTCCAGAGGCTGTCAGTAAATATGTTTCAGTGAAGACATTTCTAAAGCTACCTATAGAAATGTCTACCTACCTATATATGCTACCAAACCATAGCATTCTGAAAGTCTAGTTTGATTGAAGGATAAGACTCAAAATACATGACAAAATTCATAGATTAATTATTTTATGAGTTTTTAAGCAATTTTTTTAAAACAAAAAACTACATTTTCCTATTCGATGACCTTTGTTTTTCACCAGATAACATCAAAGGACATGAGGTGTTTTTCTAAATGAAATCTTTTACCCAAAGTGGGTATGTTTCTGAGTTTAAGTTACGGGTAACCTACGCTTCTGACTAAGATCATTCCAGAAGGGAAGTCGCAATATGTTTGACACACTCATCTATCACAGTGAGCAGTTTAAAACTGCATAAATATTATATAACAACATAGAGCAATTATAAAACAACAAAACTTACACAACAACCTAAAAGTGTCCCACATTTTATCTACCTAAAGAAAATGAGTTTTATTTCAAAAGTAAACATTCGCAAACTTTAGTTTACTTTACAGTGGATCTTATGAGCAAAGCAACTTGTTAGACTAACTTAAAAATTATTCTTAAAGGTAATGTGATGGTTCATTCTATTTGTCAACTTAACTGAGCCAGAGTGCCCAGATTAAACATTGTTTTGGGAAGATCTGTGAAAGTATTTCCAGATGCAGTTAGCATTTGAATCAGTGGATTCAGTAAAGCAGGTTGCCCTCCCCAGTGTTCTTAGGCATTATCCAAATCTTTGAGGGCCTGAAAATAACACAAGACAAGAAAGAGCAACTCATTCTTTTTTTTTGGCTTCCTGTGTGCCTGCTTAAACTGGAAGAACAGTTTTCACCTGCTGTGTCCTGTGATTTATACCATCAGCTGCCTGGCTTTTCAGAAGTTCATACTTGAACTGAATTAAACCTCCAGATTTCCTGGGTCTCCAGCCTTCAGATGGCATATCATGGGACTTCTCACCCCCCATAATTAAATGACTCAATTTTCTTAATAAATCTCCTGTATCTGGCCTATTGGGTATGTTTCTCGGGAGAACCTTAATCAACATGGGTAACCAACTGTGTTGATTTAACCTTGGTTAAGGTTTGACCTAGTGAACTTTGCTTTAGAAATCCTTATGAACTTCCAACGTTGCCCTAATAAGATCAAAGTGTAATTCATTCTTCCAAAAGCTGGAATAAATATTATCTCTGCCATTTTTCTCCAAGACAAGGATTTCCTGAGTATGAATATCACTTAGGAATATGGAAGTGAATTCAGACACTCTAATACTACCAGAACCAGCTGTTGAGATGGAATTACACCATGATTCGGTAAAAAGTTTCATATCCCACATCAACAAAATAAAAAGACCGGGCAAATATTATATAAAGCCATTTTCACATATAAATTATATTGTCCTGTATTGTAGCTCAAAAATACAACTGGATGGCATTTTTGTTTGGATCTACAATGACATGCTATTGTTAACCTACTGTGTATGTCAGAGCCTGAACAGTGTCAAGAGGAGTCTGCATGGAGGGCTGCCCCAAACTAGATGTTGAAGTTTGAGTTAATTATAAAATGTCTTAGTGTATGGGTGGTAATAACAGGGAAAAATGTTGGTTATACTCAGGGGCATAGCCTAATAGTTTAAATATTAAAAATAATATGAGATTGGTTTCTCAACATTAGAAAAGAGAGTTCCAAATAGAAAAAAGAAAAGTAGAATTACTCCTGCTGTGTTGAATTGGTACTGATGTAGTCTCATAGTATTAGAGAGAAAGGTAGCCCAAAATAGAGGTAGATAACTCAATTTCTCTCGGTGTGTGTGTGTTTGTATACTTTTGTATACAACATGTATTTGAATATATGTATTTGAGTGTTCATGTACATAACTTAAAAAAATAAAATTGTTTATTATATGCCAGACAGAAGAAATAGGGGCAGCAATAATAACTTCATTTGACACCTAATATTGGTTTTCAAATACCATTCTCCTCTAAAAGGAATCAGGGATCTTTAAAGAAATATTGAACCCAGTACCAGTGCAGAGAAAATACAAGATAATTATGGAGCATTTTAAAAAATTTTTAAAGTTTTTATTATAGAGTATGTGTTTGCCAGAGAGCAAGACAGAGAGAGAGAGAGAGAGAGAGAGAGAGAGAGAGAAATAGAAATCACTCCCCAGAGGGCATAGTTATGCTTTAATCCTCTCTCTTCCATTCTCTTCTTGGGATTTTGGGTATATACCCAACCTGATTATAAAGTCATGGGGTCCAGGACTTGAATCACATAGTTGGTCATGTGGGATCAAGAGTCTCAACTTCCACACCACCTGCTGGTCAAAACCTGGAGCATTTATTTATTATTTATTTTTAGAGAGATTTTTGCTATAGGGTACATGTGCTAACTGGAGAGACAGAGAAAGAAAAAGTGAATAAACTTTTAAAAATAAAATAAATAGGTCTTTGAAACTTGAGGTACATTGGCTGTGCTGTTGCTCCACCTACTTTCCGAACCCAACCAGGTGCCAAGATTTTCATTCTCAGTAGGCTTCTCCTTGTGATTGCAACCTCCCCACACACATCTGCCTTTGAAACTTGGGGTATATTTGTGTGTCTCTGTGCCCCATGCTTCCTGAGCCCTGCCTGTTCACCAGGAGACTTGGATTCTGTCTCAGCAGGTCTTTCCTAGTGAGTGCAGCCCAACTCCCCAAGTTTGCCTTTGAAACTTGGGGAGTTCCAAGGTTGAGTTCCCCCAACCTGCCACAGCACACAGCACAGCACACACCTCGAGGCTCTTCACTAGGTCGTATGTCCTTAACTCATCCCCAGTTCATCAGAAGCTGAAAGCTGGTAGAGGAATCAACTAGCTAAATCTACTTACATAAACTTAATCTGCTCTGATGTTGGAAACAAGGCTCTCTAACAGGAACACATCTGGGATCTAAGGGTAATAGTCTCTCCTCCAATGCTACATTATCATTTCCAGTAAATAAGAAGAAGAGAATCCTGCATTAGATGACCAAAAACCAGTGCAGAGACATAAGAAAGATAAGAAAACAAGAAAAGAACTATCCTCCAAGGGAATACAATACCTGTCACCCCCAACAGAAACCACGAAAGTATTCACAGAAATACCAGAAACAGAATTCTGAACATACATTGTGATAAAACTCAATGAGGTGCAAGAGAAATCCAATTCCAGGACATAAGGAGATCATTTCAGGACATAAAGGAGGAATTCCATAAAGGAGTAGATAACTTTTAAAAAGTCCAAAAGTCTTGGAAATTAAGAATACTATACAAGGAATTAAAATCTCTCTTGACAGCATGATTGGACGATGCAGATGAAAGAATTTTTCTTTTCTTTTCCTTTCTTTTCTTTTCTTTTCTTTTCTTTTTTTTTTCCTCTTTTCTTCTCTTTTCTCTTTTTGGAGGAGTTTTTGCTACAGGGCTTGTGTGCTTGCCAGAAAGACAGAGAGACAGAAAGCGAGAAATCACCCCCCAGGGGGCATGGCCACGCCACAATCCCTTGTTCTCCATTCTCCTCTCAGGATCTTGAGCATGCACGCACACATGCCCGGTGTGAGTTTAAGCCACTGGGTCTGGGACTTGAACCATGGTTAACTACATGGAAGTCCAGCGACATAGCCATTACACTAACTGCTGGTCCCCAGATGAAATAATTTCTGATCTTGAAGATAAAGTCTCAAACACAGACCAAGCCACCAAAAAGAATGAAAAAAACAATGCCAAAAAAATGAAGTTAATATACAGAAAATTCTAGACACCATAAAATGTCCAAATATTCATATAATATATATATAATAGATATTCCAGAAAGTAAAGAAACTGCTAAAAGCATGGAAAATCTCTTCCATAAAATACTATCTGAAAACTTTCTAAATCTAAAGAAACATGTAGAAAATCAGACCCAAGAAATAAGAAGAACTCAAAATAGAAAACAGAAAACGATCTCCCCAGCACATCATAGCCAGATTGGTAAAAATCAAAGACAAAGACAATATTCTAAAAATTGCAAGAGAGAAATATCAAGTTACTCAAAAAGGTTATCCTATTAGGCTAACATCAGACCTCTCAACTGAAATAATGTAGGTAAGGAAAGAATGGGAAGACATATTAAAAGAGAAACAATTTCGGCCAAGAATACTGTACCTGGTGAGATTATCTTTCAAATGGGAAGAACAGATAAAATTATTCACAGATAAACAAAAACTGAAAAGATTTACCAACATTAGACAAGCTTTTCAAGAAGTACTAAAAGGAATTCCATGTCAGGAAAACTAAAGAACAAACAAATAAGAGAAAAAAATCCTCTCCCCCCCAAAAAAAGTGATAAGTACTGACAAGGTTTCAATGAAAATGGAACCCTCTTATATTGGTGGGCTGAATATAAATTGGTACAAACACTGTGGAGAACAATATGAAGTTTTCTTAGAAAGCTACAAGTAGAACTACCAAAAGACTCAGTAATTCTACTGTTAGATATCTACCCAAAGGATTGGAAAACTCTCAGGAAAAGACTTGCTCATTCATGTTTACTGCAGCATTATTCATAATTGTTTGGACATGGAATTAACCCCAATGTCCAAAAACAAATGGATAGATTAAAAAAAAAAAAAACATGGCACATGAACAACTATGGAATACAACTCAGCCATAAAAAAAAAAAAAAATGAAACCCTGACATTTGACACAAAAATGGATAAATATGGAAAATAATTATAGCTTATATATATTAGCATTATATATTAACATTAACTAAGTGAAGCAAGCCAGACTATGAAAGACAGGCATTGTATGTCCCCACTCAATATGTACTGAATGTCTACACTCTGTAGTAGAAACTGAAAATTGGAAAGTATGATAGCAGGGAAGAGAACTTTAGACACTAGAGAGAGTATAGGGGGAGGTGGGTAATAGAGGGTAGGTAATAGGGGCTGGAAGAGAGGGGATTAATGAAAATACAAACACATTTAATAGACTCAAAAATAAAAAGTTATTTATTGTTGATAATATTTAAGTTAATATCTTTGACTTAACTAATATGTACTGTATTCATGCTGGTAAAGAAAAAACATGCTGTACACTGTAAAGATGGATAGTGATTCAGTGATTCAATGTAAATTAAAAAGTAATAAATAAATCAATAATTCTTATTTTAATACCATTTTCCATGGGCAGTGGTTAAGCCTTATGCATAGGAAACCAAATACCAAATGGACAACCATAGTACAAATCATGGCTCCAGGAATCTTGAAAAACATGCTGGGCATGTATATATGCCTGGTCAAAATCCTGATAGGAGGGAGAAATAGAGGACAATAGATCTCAACATGCCACATCCCATTGCAGGGATCCTTTCTCCATTTCTCCATCTTTCTTGTTCTTCCTCTCTCCTACTCTCTGGTGAGCACAAGCTCCCTCTAGCAATTAAATAAAAGTCAATTGTACATATAAAAAAATAAGGCAAAAACTGAACTTTACTAAGAGTTACTTGCCTGTTTCTTGGAAACTTATGCAAAATTCTCATATTCAGTTTCTTAGTTCAATCACTTAACATAAAAATGTAATGGGATGTTTGTATCACTATCATAGTTTGTTAGAGCTGTCGTAACAGAACTACATACTTGCAGATCAGATATTTATGCATGTCTCATGGTTCTGAGGTCTAGAAGTTCAAGATCAAAGTGTTGGTAGAGTTGCTTCCTCCTGTGAGACTCTTTTTGTTTTTTTTTTGTTTTTTTTTTTTTGGGAGAGGTTTTTCGCTATAGGGCGCGTGTGCTCGCCAGACAGACAGAGAGAGACATAGAGACAGAAAGCGAGAAATCACCCCCCAGGGGGGATGGTCACGCCGCAATCCCTTCTCCTCCATTCTCCTCTCGGGATCTTGGGCACGCACGCACACGCGCCCGGCGTGAGTTGTAAGCCACCGGGTCCGAGACGCGAACCGCGGTCGACTACGTGGGAGTCCAGCGACATAGCCATTACGCTAACTGCTGGTTCCCAGAACTGTGAGACTCTTTACCAGCCACTTGCCAAGCTTCTGGTGGTTTGCTGGCAGTCTTTGGCATTCCTTGGTTTGTGTAAGGGTCACTCCAATCTCTGCCTTCATCTTTATGTGGCATTCTCCCTTTGTGTGTGTGTGTGCCACCAAATGTCCAACTTCAATAAGGACACCATCATATTGGATTAATGCTCACCCTAATAACCTCATGTTAAATTAATTTTATCTGCAAAGACCCTGTTTTCAAATAAAGCTATATCAGGAGGTAATGGGGCCAGGACTTTAACATAAACATTTGTGGAGGCCAGCAGGTGACATAATGGTTACGTTACTGGACTCCCATGAAGTTGATTACAGTTCATGTCCTCGATCCAGTGGCTGAAACTCACACCAGGTGCATGTGCGTGCATGCCCAAAATCCTGAGAGGAGAATGAAGGAGAAGGAATTGAGGTGTGGCCATCATCCCTGGGGGAGGTGATTTCTCAATTTCTGTCTTTCTGTCTCTCCCTGTCTCTCTGGCAAGTGCACGTCCTATGGCAAAAATGTCTCTAAAAAATTAATAAAAAATATGGACTTATGGAAAGGGGACACAATTCTATTCATAACAATTATATTTTTATTTAGTGGGGTTATTGATATAAGGAGCAAACAGCTTAGCACACTTCTCAAAAGATTTTTCTTTGTAACATTGATATTGTTGAAGTAAGTAAATACTGTAGTGACAACCCTGCACTTGGAGCACATTTTTTACATGAATTCATACATTTGTCTAGGAGGTTACTTCTGAGCTTTCCTTGTTTTAGGTGCACTTTTTGTTTTGCTTTGTTTTGTTGTTTTGTTGCTATAGAATGTGTGTTCTCACCTGAGAGAGACAGAGAGAGAGTGCAAGTGAGAAATCACCCCCTAGGGGAGATGACTACACCACAATCCCTTCTCATCTATGCTCCTCTCAAGATTTTGGGAATGTGCACATACGCTCCCGGCATGTTTTCAAGTCACCAAGTCCAGAGCTGGAATCGTGCAGTCAGCTGTATGAGATCCAGCTGCCTTAACCTCCACACTACTTGCTGGCCCCGTCTTTTTTTTTTTTTTTTTTTTTTTTTTTTTTTTTTTTTTTTTTACATTACATAGGAAATGTAACAATTATGGAGACCATATGGTATTCTCAAGATGAGTGTGAAATTCACTTTGATGTTCAGGCATATTGATAAAAAAAAAAAAAATCAACCACCCTACAAATATTGCGAATTTTTTCCCTTTGAATTCTTTCTATAGAACACTTACTTTTTGATAAGGGAGATCAGTTTTTTATTGATGATAATGATAGCAAACATCTGCTGAATTAAGTAACTATTTGACCTTATTAAAATCAGAATGATCCCATATCTCAAGCAAATAACAAATATGATTTAGAGAGAGACAGTCTATTGTTGAAAAAAGAGCTATGAAATAATGAAACATTCTTCCTTTTACGCTCTATGGGAAGCTGGCATTTTAAAGTACACAGTGTCCTTCCCACCCCTCCTAGAATGAGGCAACCAGCCTCATTGTTTAAGGCCTGGCAGAACATTAATAAGAAAATCCCCTTATTCTGACTTCATAAGAGAAACAATCAGCAATGAAGATAGAAAGAAACCAACTTTGTTCAGGAAATCTGAGGAGTTTCAAAAAGTGCTCTGTCTGACCCCGAATAATTCTAGCACTTCCAGTCCAGAAAGTCTTAGCATTTTTAAGTCAAGGATTGTTTCCAGGAAGCCACAATAAAATTGGATTCGTCATGAGGTGTTAAAAAGGTAATAAAGTATTAACAAGGATTTGTTAGCCAAATTTTAATGCAGCTGTGGGATCTGAAGAACTGGGAAAGAGCAGATATATCCTGGTGGGTAATTAAGGAAGATACACGCAAAGCATTCAGCTCAAAAGGGCAGGTTGAGGGTGGTGCTTGAGACGCAGAGTATGGATTCAGAAAACCTGGAGTGACACAAGTGGGTGCTTACAGAGTGACAAGAGAGGCACAGGGCATGTTATAGCAGCACTGTAACAAAAACCTTGGTTTATTCAAATTTTGCTCAGAAGGAACCTTCCATGACATATGGACCCCCTAATTATACTGAGAATTAGGAGAGATGTCCGTCTAGTGCAAACCTAGAAGGGATTTCCTGTGTGAATTCCCTGAAGCTCACTGTGTCAAGGCCAGGAAATTAAAAGAATAAAACTTGAAACTAATGCAGGTCAACTCCAGTGAGCTTCTTATTTGCCATATGAAACATTTACTTTGAACATATTAAAACAGAATTGTTATCAAGTATTAAATTCCCAAGTGAACTGAAATGAAATAACAAGAATTAAAAAAGAAACTGGAATTCCTGACAGCCTTGGTGCTCTCTTGCTCAACACGAACAATTCCGGAGAATGTCAGTACAGTACAAGGCTGCTCTTGATGGTGACAGATCAGATATAATATATGTAGTACCCAATCATAGCATATTCCCACTTTCTGACAATATCTAACCTATAGCAAACCTCGATTCCTTTAAGTCTCCCCGCAAATCACTCTACCAAAGTCTTACATCCTATTACCAAAGGACAGTGATAGTTCCTCCTGATATATTTTCTCCCTGAGTGTAATGAGTAGGAAACCAAGCTTGCTCAATTGTAAATGTGTTTCTGGTAGCTGTTGGCCAGGACAATAATACAAATTGGTACAATTCTCTACAAAGACAAAATTGGATCAAATTACTAGCAGAATAATTTCTGCTAGTGAAATATAAGGATCTACTTATTTAATTTTGTGATATTGCAATGACAACTAACTTTAATTGAGCTTTAAAAATCAATGGACTACTAATTCTCTCCTCTCTACATAAATTGCTTGATAGAACATTTTTGACCTCTGAATAAAAGGCTAATGAGAACTCTATGAATGAGTTGTAAAGGTAAATAACCTGATTTTACAACAAACGACACCACAGGAGCAGACCACAGGAGCAATTATTTTAAAAATCATAAAAATATCAATCAATAAAATGACTGTCAGAGAGTAGCTGTTTCTCTGAGTTGTATACCTATCTTTTACCAATTAGTTGACTCCTACTGAACTATGTCTCCAGTGTTTCTGTCCCAGATGGCATCTTCTAAAATTGATTATGGGATTGGCCACATATCTTGCTTTAACAGATGGGCCATTGACAAATGTTATGAACTGGATTGTGCACTACTCCAGAGTTTATAGGGAAAGACTTAAGTCCCCATGTTGACCATATTTGAAGACAGGACATTCAAGGAAGTATCTTAATCTGTTTGGAATATTTTAACAAGATACCTTAGACTGAGTAATTTATAAATAGGAATTTATTGCTTACAGTTCTGAAGGCTAGAAGTCTAAGATCAAATGCCAGCATATCTGTTGTCTGGTGAGTGTCTGTGTCTGTCTGTTCCTCCCAGATGATGCCTTCCTCCTGTGTCTTCATGACAGAAAGGACAAGCAGGATCCCTTGGGTCTCATGACTTAGTGGGGACATATTAAGAGTCCCACCTTTTGATACTATCACATTGAAGGTTACATTCCAACATATGAATTTTAGGAGAACACTAACATTCAGACTACAGCAGGAAATAATTAATGTTAAATGAGACCATAAAGGTAGAGCCTTAATCAAATAGGACTAAGTACTTATAAGAAAAGGAAGAGAGGGAACCAGCAAGTGGCGTGGTGGTTAAGGCACTGAACACTCCAACGTGGCTGACCACAGTTTGAGTCCCAGATCTGGTGGCTTGCTTTCTCACTTTCCCTCTCTCTCTTTCTCTCTCTCTATCTCTCTCTCTCTGGTCCAAATAAAATAAATGAGTTAATTAATAAAATTAAATAAAATAATTCTTTAAAAATAAAGAAAAAGAAAGAAAGACAGAAAGACAGAAAGACAGGAAGAAAGAAAGAAAGAAAGAGAGAAAGAGATAGCAGGGATGTGTGCCCAGATAAAAGGCCAAAGTGCAGACACAGGGAAAAGATGACTAACTACAAACCAAGGTTCAATTCCTCTGGGAAATCCAGCCCTGATGGCAGCTTGACTTAGAGTTTAAGCCTCCAGAACAGTGAGGGGGAAAGTTTAAGCCAACCGCTATGTGGCATTTGATCAGACTAATCTAGAAAATATGATGCAGCAGTGTTAATAAGTGCTTAGTATACTAAAACCTATTTGAGACCCTCAAACTACTAGGTTATGAACATTTTCAAGTTTGGCAGAGTAAGAGATCATGTAGGAGAGAACCAAGAAAGTTAGCTGTCATTCATAACTAAGGCCACATTGTCCTAGTCAAGTCATTCCAACCATTTCTTAGCCAGTTAAGCCACCCCAGCTGAAGACTTAGATATCGTGAAAACATAACACAGGCATTTCTTGCTCAAATTCTTAACGATATACAATTATGAGATAATAAAATCTCTTGCCAGAGAGAGATAGACAGAGACAGTGAAAGGAAAAGTGAGAAATCACACCCCTGGAGGGATGGCCATGCTGTAATCCCTTCTCCTCCATTCTTCTCCTGAGACCTTGGGCACACACACATACTTGCCTGGCATGAGTTTGAAGCCACTGGGTACAGGATCCGGAACAGTTGGCCATGTGGGAATCCAGCAATGTAATTGCTGTGCCATCTGCTAGCCCAAAAACAGAAATCACTACTGCAAATGAGATGCTATCATAAAAAAGTATACATGTAAAGTTGAGTAGGTGGCTAGGTGGTGAGTATGCTGCTTTATAAGAGATTTCTAGAGAAAAAGAACCAATAGGATTGAGTTTAAAGAATTGATCACCCCAACTTTGGGATCTAGTAGGTCTGAAATCTGTAGAACATG
This sequence comes from Tupaia tana, assembly GCA_026018925.1. Lineage (NCBI taxonomy): Eukaryota > Metazoa > Chordata > Mammalia > Scandentia > Tupaiidae > Tupaia > Tupaia tana. The sequence continues at coordinate 56,858,746 of JAKSZU010000001.1, forward strand.
CCAGAAGACTGGCGACTCAAAGAACTGAAGTTGTAGTTCATGTCCAAAGGAAGCAGTATTTTCTCTTCCTTAAACGACTTACTTGTCTTTTTTTTTCCCTTAAGATCTTCAAATGATTGGATGAAGCCCATCCACATTATGGATGATAATCTGATCTATTCAAAGTCGATTGATTTAAATTTTAATAGAACACAAAGAAATGCCAAAAAAAAAAAAAAATAGGAAAGAGAGAGAGAGAGAACAGAACATTCAAGAACAGTGTGACAACAAATGTTCTAATTAAGTGTATTTGACATCCCAGAATGTGAGAGAGAACAGAAAAGAAAAAAGTATTTGAAAATACACTGATCAAAAAGTTTCCAAAACTAATGAAAAACAACAAACCACAGGCCAAAGACTCCCAAAGAACTCCAAGCTATAAGCATCCTGAAGTAAAAATAAAAAAAAAAAAAAACTATAAACCAAAGAGCAAAATATGCTATAACCAAGCAAAAGAAATGAAATAATAAAAATGAGTGTAAATCAGTAAGACTGAAAGCAGAAAAACAATAAACAAAACTAAAAACAAGTTATTTGAAAAAATTTTAAAAACCTCTAGCCAAATTAATCAGGAAAAAAATAATATAGTGTACTGATACACTTTATCAATATCAGGAAAGAAAAAGGAGAATCCGGGACCAGCTGTTGGTGTAATGGCTATATCACTGGACTCCCATGTAGTCAACCACTGTTTGATCCCAGACCCAGTGGCTTAAACTCATGCCAGGTGCATGTGCGTGAGTGCCCAAGATCCTGAAAGGAGAATGGAGGAGAAGGGATTGCAGTGTGGCCATTCCCCCGAAGGGGTTGATTTCTCACTTCCTGTCTCTCTATCTCTGTCTTCCTGGCAAGCACACATGCCCTATGGCAAAAACTCTCAAAAAAAAAAAAAAAAAGAAAGAAAATAAAACAAAAAGAAAAAGGAGAATCCTTGGAACTCCTCAAACATTAAAAAGGTTAACTTGGCAATATTTTTATAACTTTATAAAATCAATAACTTGGCTAAAAAGGGTGAATTTGTTGAAAACGCAAACTACCAAGTTCACTCAACAAGAAATAAAAAAATTTGCATAGCCCCTGTAATAATGATCAATAATATTTTTGGTAAAACACATAATAAATATAAACACATAATAAATATTTTAGATTTGTAGAACATAGAGTGTCTGTTGTAATTATCTCTGCTATTGTATTGCAAAAATAGCCATAGATAACTCATAAACCTATGGACATGATTGTTTTCAAATAAAGCAATCTATTTTTTTATTTACTAGTATAGATGACTGACCTACAGTCCATAGTTTGCCAACCCTTGTCCTATATCTATCAGTTCAATATATTATTATTGAATGCCTGTGATATACTAGGAATAATGACAAATGCTAAACAGACAATAAAGGAAAAAAAAAAAAAAAAAAAAGCACAATTCCCAGCTCTCAGGAAGCTTATGGTAAAGTCACTGATATAGACAATTAAAATGTAAGATGATGACTAAGACCATGGCAATAGTGCAATATTGTGAGCAGGCATTATTAAAGATCCTTTACTCAGATTTTAGTGCTCAGAAAATTACCATACCAAAATAAATTCATACTTTCACTGTAAAATAAATAAATAAATAAATAAATAAATAAATAAATAAATAAAATTGAAAATAAATAAATAATAAGTCCTATCTAAGTTGAAAAATTTATCAAAGGAGATGTAGTCTCTGAAGAACAACAACAATGACAAAACATAGCAGGTGTAAAAATAACATAAAGGGGAGAAACCATGTGGAATTCTAGAAAGTAAAAAAAGAAAAAAAATATGGACGGCAAGTTAAAGGACATTACAAAAGAAATAGCCAGGATGTGTTAACTTATTGCTGTAATGAAGGAGAGAAGTTACAGTGGCCTGAACTATGGATAAGGATATGGATACATAAAAATAAACTATATGTCTTCAAAATGTTAGAGATAATTCCATAAATGTGTATATTAAGTACTATTATAATAGGAACTATACTGTACACATATTAGGCCAGTCCTCTTTTTCATCTCATGAGTCCGAAGTAGAGTGTTTGCCTTTTCTCTTCCAGCAGATAGTGATATCCTTAAGGGGGTGCGTTTTCCATGTTTATTACATTGCAATCAATAACTAATGGTGCTTTTAGCACCTAGAAAAGGACAATTGCAAATTCAATGATAAGATACCATTCAAATAATATCAGCCTATCCTTCCTATACAAGTGATGCTTTTTGCAGAAAAATTTGATTGCTATTGATTCTTTTCAATCTTATTCATTAGGACATATCTGGATGGAAATTTTTAGTATAGAAATGTCAATATGGAGACAAGCAGGTGGCATGATGGTTTAGGTGCTAGACTACCACATGGCTGACCACGGTTTGAGTCCTGGACCTGGCAGCTTGCTTTCTAACTTTCCTTCTCTGTCTGGTGACCTTGTGTGCACCATAAAAAATTTTAAAATAATAATAAAAAATTAATTAAATTAAATAAATGTTTATTAAAAAGAAATTTTGATATGTAAGAAATCATACATACATCATCTAGTTCAATGTCTTCAGATGACGTAGAATGAGACTAAGGGTAGTATCTGTGGAAGCGGCCAAACTTTTATATAGAAGAGACTTAGGAAAGGTATAAGATTAGGAGACTAGCTTTGATGTAGTATTTTATACAAGATAAGGAAATGTCAATTGTTCTTATTGATCAAATCATGTCTGCGCACGTTATGTGTGTGTGCATGGGGGAGATGAGAGGAAGTGCCTAGGAAAAGTAGGAAAAGGCTGAGTCTGCTAGAGTCCACCTTTGGCCTCTATCTACTGAATGGCTTCCTTTTTATTTTCACTTTAACTTAATGTTGAAAACAACTACACATAGTTTCATTTTTGTCATGACAGGCTTTGGGGTAAAAACTTTAAGAATCATACAGCATTATTATCTTTACTACAAACAAATGAAACCAAATGAACTTTCTAAACATTTAGGGAGACTTTCAAGATCTGGGTAAATTTATAAGCAATGACTAAGAAAAAGCTACAAGTGTAAAGGGTCAAATTATGTCAGTTGACTGATTAAAAAGCTGACTTAATTGTCTAAACCTCTTAAGGTATCCTTCAGTTGCCTATATTCTTTGCTTTAAGCAAGGAATTTTAATCTATTTTGTTAAAGCCAAAAAGGAAATACCTTCCTCCCCCACTCCCAGTGTAATGCCATTTCTGAATGGATAATGGGCTTTAAGCATCTAGCATAGAGTTATGATGGGATCAGTCACAGAGGAGCCAAAATACCACTGGCACTGACTAAATGGCTTTTACTACCTTGGTGTGACCTTTGAAAGGTGATTCCTGCCACCAGAGTAAGACAGCAGAGGACAGCAACAACAAAGGTAGGATAGCTGACAATTTTGAGTGGAGCAAAGAGAATTTTATGGAAAATTTTAGTACTCTAAAAACATATCCTTTCCAATATTGTCAGGATATTCCTAAACTAAATAGATGGAATGAGCTAAAGTGATTTCCAGGATAATATAGTTCCCCACCCACTCTGTCAAATAATTTAGGAAAAGAATATAGTTTGATTTGAATACCAACATTCATCCTATTTATTATAATACTAGTCGGAATTGCTACTTCACTAAAACATAACTTTAATATCATAACTAAAAAATAGGAAAGCAAAAGAGCCTAAACTACTCATTCTGACAGGAAAATATTTTAATAGCAAGTGCTCCAAATGTGCTGTTTACCTATGTTCTAAAATTTATATGAGAAAACTAAATATATATATAAAACTTGCCCTCAAAGGAAGGTTCTTAATGTAGAGTATCGTAATAAAAGATTAATTCACTACCCAAAAGTTTGCAGAAGTTGACATTGACCAAAGGAATTCTGATTATGAATACAGACCTGTAGCAAGCAGGAATCACTCTGCTATTGCAGGAGTAGTGACAGCACATCTTTGATCTGAGGCTAGGTGAGCCAAATGACCCAAAGTGGGTTCTAGAATTTTAGTTTATTTTCAAATAATATAAATCCCAAGAATCGCAAAGAATATTTTTCCAATTACATTTTCCTGAGGACCAAAGGTAGTCTGTCCTATTAGGCTATTCACTATTTCAACCTGTTTTAAATCATTCCTCACCCAGTGTTTCACCTTAGCCTCCCAAACTGAAGGCGCCTATTCACATTTTACTTTTGCAGAATCTAGGGAAGCAGACATTTTGTTAGAATAGAAGAAATTGTTGTTAAATACAACCTGTACTTACACACTTCTAGACATGCAAGTTGTCACAGTGGTAAAAATTCTTTAATAAGTAAGACCTTAAAAATAAGTCATGACTGGAGATTTATCAAGCTTCTATTATATAAACAGAACTGTAAAATGTTTACCATAAATGTAATTTTAATTCTGTCATTCATAATTTACTGAAGATACCAAAATCACAGCTATTCCTGGGAACATAATTAAGACTTCTTCTGAATGTTCGGCTAAAATAAGTCACTCACAGTTAAAAATTTCACCATTTATGTCTTGATGTGTCATCTTCCAAAGTATGCAGTGTTAGCCCTAGAAGGAGGAAATGGAAATGACTAGTTAGGAAGAAGACACCCAGTCCAAGATTTCTTGCCATTAAGATCTTCAACTTCTTTTGGAAACATCTATTAAACTAAAAAGCAATATGATATTTGGTGGGAAATCACTTATAATAGCCACAATGACTTAATTCCTTACTACATAGTAAGAACTACATATGTATAGCTCCCTTTAGTTTGTTTTTTTCTTTTCTTAAGTTTTTGCCATAGGTGTGTGCACTCACCCTCAGAGATACAGAGAGAGACAGTGAAAGGGAAAGTGAGAAATCATCCTTTCGGCAGGAAAGCCACACTGCAACCCCTTCTCCTGGGATTTTGGGTACACTCATGTACCTGGATTTTGGGCACACACATGATTTTTAAGCTATCAGGTCTGGAACTGGAACCATGGTCAACCATATGGAAGTCCAACATCTTAACCACCATGTTACCTGTTGGCCCCAGATATTTTTAGTTTGTATGATAACTCACTATAAAATATTATGTTCTCTAATTTACATATGGGAAAATGGAGACCTAAGACAGAAACTAACAGATCTAAATTATCACTGGTCTAAATTCACTACTTGTATTAGCTAAAAAATAGTACTTTCGTGACTCACTTCAGAGTCTTTCTTTGCCTGGTTTTACACAATCCAAACCTATGATTTTTATTTTGTGTTTTTTCTTACAGAGCCCACACAGAGGAAGAGATTTAGTCATTTGATTAACTCTTTATTACCCATCATGCCTTGGCAGAGACTTCAAGAAGTCTAAAAATAAAAAAGAAACGAGAAAAGTATTTAAAAAGATCATAAGGCACCATTAGTAAAGAATTCAATATGGTGGGGCTAACCAGTGGCATTGTGGTTAAGGCAGCTGCATCCGACATGGCCAACTATACTGTTAGGGTCTCACACAGCGGCTTGAAAAACAAACCAAGTGTGTGTGCATGCATTCTCAAAATTCCAAGAGGAGAATAGAGGAGAAGGGGACTGTGGTGTGGCAGTCACCCAGGGGCATAACTTCTCGGTGTCTCTATCTCACTCTGTCTCAAATGATCACATGCACTGTGTAGCAAAAAGAAAAAAAAAAAATTCAACATGGGCTACTGCTATCATGTGAAATAGCCAGCACAAGAAACCTGAATTTCTGGAAAAGAGAATGCATCAGAAAGAAAAGAGGACAAAGACAAACTTCTCACTCCAGAAATTTACTTAGGAATCTCCTAAGCAGAGAGAAAAATATGCAGCTTCATTTTAGTAAAAGTAATATGATGACTTGATAACTCATTTTTCAACTGGGCAAGTAGTTTCAAGGCAAATATCTTTAAGTTTTCATTCATTCAGCAAATATTTATCAAGGACCTACACTACGTTAGATATAACTCTAAAGTGTTATGTTGGCAAAAAGGCCAATATACAACCATGATTTCAACTAAATTTTATGGTTAAAGAAAGTCACAGAACAACCCAAGCTTAAGAAGAGAAAAACAGAAGGCAGAAAAAGCAGAAAAAAATTTGTGGTTAAAATTTTATTCGCTCTAATTTGTTTTGGTATATTCTTACTATTTATAATGTTTTCCTTATGTAATTTCTATGCAAATACAATTCACTATGCATTAATGACCACTTCAACTTTCTGCATATTAAGCTGCAATTTCTATTACTTGAAAAAAATCCAGTGAAAGAGAAAATACACAGTAAGTAGTTAAGGAAATTTATTGCTCACAGATAGTAAAGGCCAACAGAATTCTTGGATTCAGTGCAAACTGGTCACAGGAAAGCAGACCAGAATAGATAGAAGGTTGTCTACATATGCCCCACTTGCACCATTCTGAGGAACTCCAAAAGGCAGCCCACCTGGCTTTATGCCCTTGGTGTAACATGACATGCTGTGCCAAAGCAATGAAGAACATCCTATTTCTGGAGGGAAGAGGGACTGAGCCTGGGTCTGACCAGTTCTCCCTCTCTCAGCACGTTGCATTCCTAGCACATTCTGCAGTTATTCTTGAGAACTACAAGTGAGAAAGTAGGGAGAACTGGGTCAGCCCAAGGTCACATGAAGAGCTGTCTCACTCTTAATTTAAAAACATTAATTCTCTAACAATAATAGTTGCTGAAAACTAGTAACTCTAGACTTGTTGATCATAATGTAAAGATGCATATAAGATTAACTAACATCTTCACTAACCTGTGGAAATTAATCAGGTAAAAACACTAGAAGACTGTTGTTTTTTGTAATAAAGAATATCTGTACTAATTATTATAAGAGGAGACTGTTAAGAAAAATTATTTCAAATTGCTAATCAATATAATATCTACATATGATCTTAGTGTCTTACTGGCTCATTTTCTACCCAAGAAGGATGTGATTCCCTAGAATATTCAACTGTGTTAAGTTTATTATTTACTATTGATTAAAGGTAAGAAGCAGTGGAGTAGCATGTTCACTTACAGTTTGTGTCCATTGGAAATGTAAATAATTTTTTTTTGAAGAAAAGTTATATCTTTATTGCCCGGGAGGATATTAACTAATCTTGTCCTTAACTTGGCAAACTAACAAAGACATTTCAAAAGTTCATGGGAAAAAATGTGATTAAAGTACAAGTTTATTTTGGTGCCAAAAAACTTCAAAAATTCAAGCATAGCTTCTTTCATAGTTTTTGCATTTTCTGTAAACTTTAAGATCCCATTTACTTAAGACTCCATTTCACCATGCCTTTCCTAACAGATGCTACTTTTCAAATGCTCCTTGAGATAGCTCTATCACCCTGCTGATTCCTTCATGAATGATGTAAATAAGTGTTCGGCATGTACTTACTTGATATTTGTATATATGAAAGTGGTGTTTCTAAGCTTAAAAATCACAGTTTCACAGTCTACTGATAAATGTGGAGCTGCAGAAAAGTAGTGTCAGGACTTGCTGATGAATTAGATGTGAGAAGTTAAAAAAAAAAAAAAAAGGAGAACTTTGAACCATAACTTGCAAATTTTCTCAGACTTGGAATAAGTCATTTGTGAAAGTAACTTAACACCACAAAACATGAATGTCTCCAGGGTATTTTTTAATGCTATAGATGAATTAATCTCACCTGTTTTAAATCAAAAACAAAAACGCTTTGCCTCTGTCTCAAATATTGCTCAGCAAATATTGTAGAAGCATTTTAAAACATTGTTTTAACTTTTCAAAGAGAATATTTCTGGGAACCTTTTATCCATGGAAAAGTTGGATAGAAACTTATATTGGATAAAAACATAAAAAATGATGTACTTTTACTGTATTTTGATTCAATTTGCAGTATTTCTTGTTGCATAATTTTAAAAATAATTTTTATATCCAATATGTCAAACTTTTCCTTTATAGTAAAATTTTAAGTTATATCCTTAATTGTCCCAGCCCGTGGGACAGTCGAACAGGTTTCCTGGGGGAGGGAGTGAGAGATGGGACAAACACACAGACACACAGAGTGGAGACAAGACGAGGTGCCGATCAAGTCTCATTTATTAAGGAAGAACAGTGAGTTTATATACAGGCTGGTGGACATTGATTGATTGCCCGAAATGCAAATGAGATAGAAAAGCATGAACCAATCATTGATGTGGGTGAATCTTTTCCGTTGCCTAGAAACCCAACCACTTCTGGGGAGAAGGGTTGGTCACATGATTTATGAGAACCGGTTTGCTCAGTGAGGAAGTGAAGCCTAATGGTTTTCAAGATGGTGGATAGCTCAAGATGGCTTCCGTATGCAGTGCCCTCCACACTTAATCAACATAAAATTTCAGTGCAAGATGTAAGGTGCCATTTTTTTAAAGTTCCCATACAATTGTTAAATATCTGAACTAGTACATTTTTGTTGAGGACTTTTGCTTTTTAATCCTCCTTCTGCTATTTTCTAGAAGACACACTTGATCTTATCATTTTTTTTTCCTAAGGGCAAAGTGAAAAATAAAACAACTATGTAGAAAGAGATACAGTGCTTAAAGTAATTTTTTATGACTTATGTGCCATATACAGCTGTTCACTATATATTATTAGGCTGTACTTTTGTCACTAATTGCTATATAATGAACTGAGTACATTCTTCTGTCGTGTTCAATATACTACAATTTCTATGTACCATAAGAATAAAACTTATCTCTTTAAGGGAGTATTTTATGGTTAAAGTCAAAATCAATAGTATTAATAACAGCTTATACATGTCTCCATGGAGTATTTATTTTGACTTAATAGTGTTAGTTATTGTAATTTCTATTTTCACCACTATTTTATGAGCTTTTAGTTCTTTATTTTTAGTATCTTCAAATTCTAGCAGATTTGGCTGTCTCTGTGGTGCAATGTTAATGCGCTGCTCAAGAGAACCCAGATCCCACATGATGACCATGGTTTGAATAATTGTCCCAGTTAGCTTGAAACACACTGGCACATGCACAAGTGTACAAGATCCAATGAGCTGGAGAGCTGAAAGAAAGAGGCTGAGGATCACAATTCCCTGAGGATGCTCATTCCTCTTTTTCATGCGCATGCACACTGCCATTAATAAAGAAAACAAATCATTAAACTTAAAAAAAATTAGCCCATTTTTCTGGTATATAGCTATCTCAATAAATACTGCTGAATGAATAGGATAAATGCATTATACTTTACATGTTTCAATAATATGTTGATATATATTCAGAAGATATCAAAAGGGCACATATTTGTAGTGTTACCAGACTCTAAGTAATTCGTGAAATAAATTAAAAAACTTGGCAGTGTTGCCTTATTTGATATTATTATAATAGGAATGTCAAAGGAAGAAATAACCTTATTTGAAGATATTTTATGCACTAGTGACTAAGTCATATTCAATGCAGTCCTGTACAGACCCAATATATACCGAGTTGTCCTCAAAGCAACAAGCATTAAGCCTAAAAATATGTTTAAAATGCAATTTTAGACTTTGAGTTTATTTATGGCAGCCCCACATTGGTCTAGAAAGAAATTAAGCCTTGCATATTTTAGCTATGGAATGACTGTAAAATTAAAATGCTATACAGACTCTAATATAGAATTGATTATGTTAGAAAAGTTGGTTATTAAGTCAGTTCTTAGAACTTTCTAAGATTTTCCCAGGATGCACAGTTCTCTAGGGTTTTAGGACTACCCCTAGGTTGTTTTGGAACCACAGTGTGAGTGGACTACGTAACAGTCAATGCACTGTTGTGCTGTGAGCACAGCCTTGCAGTCAGTCAAGCCAATTTTAAATCTGTTCTATGTTTTCTGTTGTTGTTTTTAGTTGTTTTTTTTTTTTTTTTTTCTGCCATAGAGCATAATCTCACTGGAGAGACAGACAGAGAAAGACAGCGAGAGGAAAAGTGAGAAATCATCACCTCCACCCCCTCCCCAGGAGATGGTCATGCCACAGTCTCTTGTCCTCCATCCTCCTCTCAGGAATTTGGGCATGCATGCACATGTGTCCTGCATGATTTTTAAGCCACCAGGTCAGAGACTCAAACTGCAGCCAGCCATGTGGAATCCAGCACCTTTATTACCATGCCACTTGCTGGCCTCTTGGGTCCAGTCTGTTTTAACAATACTGTGACCTGTATAAGAGATTAATTCATCTTTCTAACTCAGGTTTCTTCATCTTTAATATTAAAATCTTAATACCTATGGAGTAAGGTGCCATCATAGTGATATTGCAGATTGATCCACATGGGAGAGTGTATGGTTTCACATCCTGGAACCTCCCTGAGCATGCTGAGCATATGCATGTGCACCCATGACCCCGGCTGGCTGAGACTGAGAGTGGATCATGGCATGAAAACGCTGTTGAGGTATTTGCTCTCTCTTTATCTCTCTATTTTCTCCCTCATGGACAAAATAAAGACTATATATACATATATATAAAAGCATCATACCTGCAAGACGGCCATCAAATTAAATAGAGAAATAAATGTAAACAATATTTTTTACCTAAAGTAAGTGCTCAATGAGCAATAATTTTCGCCATTTGAACACTAGGAACCTTCTGATTTCTACAGAAGTATCGCTGGCAGAGATTGGTTGATGAGGATCTGAGAGTGGTAACATTTCTCCTAAATTGTCCATTTCTCATAAAGCCACTATTTTTGATGTGATTAGTTAGCTGATCTAAAGTACTCAGAAATATATTCAGAATGGAGATGACAGAAAAGATATGTTCTCAGTGTTCTAAGTGTACATTCTTTTTTTTTTTTTTAGAGAGAGAAATTTTTGCTATAGGGTGCATGCACTTGCCAGAGAAACAGAGAGAGACAGTGATACACAAAGTGAAAAGTCACCCCCCCAGGAGGGTGGCCACACCACCATCCCTTCTCCTCCATTCTCCTCTCAAGATCTTGGGCATGCACACACATGCACCTGGTATGAGTTTTAAGCCATTGGGTCCAGGACTGGAACTGTGATCAACTCCATGAGAGTCCCAACAATATAACCGTTATGCCATCTGCTAGTCCCCTGGTGTGAGTTTTAAGTCTCTGGTCTGGGACTTAAACCACAGTCAACTACAAGGGATTCCAGCAACGTAACCATTACACCATATGCTGATTCCCGGAAACGCCTTTTCATAAAAATCTCACCAGCCATATAAGTGAGTTTAAAGTTTTTAATATTTTTTTCCTAATAACTACTAATGTTGAGCATCTTTTCATGTCCTTTTTGATGGCTTGTGTATTTTTGTCAGAGAAATGTCTTCTCAAGACCTTTGTCCATTTTGTAATTTAATTATTGTCATTTTAAATGTTGAGTTGTGAGAGTTCTTTATATATTCTGGATACAAGCCCTTGATAAGATACATGATTTGTCAATAATACTTTAGTTTTTTTTTAACTTCTTGAGGTTTCTTTAGAGCAGAAAAGCTTTTAATTTTGACAAAGTATAATTCACCTATTTTTTCTTCTGTAACCTATGCATTTGGTTTCTCACATCTAAGATATTTATATGTAATCCAACATCATGGAGATTTATACCTATGTTTTCTTGTAAAAGTTTTACAGTTTTAATTTTTATGCTTAAGTCCTTGATTGACTTTGCATTTATTTCTATATCCAATATGAGATAGATTTCAATTTCATTTTCTAATTTGTGGCTATACACTTGACTCAGCACCAAGTGTTGAGAGGAATACTCTTTTCACTTTAAATTTTCTTGACACCTTTGTCCAAAAGAGTTAACTTTAAACATAATTATTTCCAAACTCTCTTTTTTAAGAATTATTTATTTAATTATATTTATTCATTTATGTATTTTAATATGACCAAAGAAAGACACAGAGAGAGAGGGAAAATAAGAAAGCAAACCATCAGGTCTGGGACTTGAACCATGGTTGACCATGTGGGAGTGTCTCGCACCTTAACCACCACACCACCCACTAGACCCCCAAGCTATCATTTTTATTCTATTGATCTATATATTTATTCTTTTACTATTACCACTGTCTCTTGATTTCTGTAGCTTTATGTTAGCTTTTGAAATTGAAATGTGAGTTCTTTATATTTGTTCTCCTCTCTCAAGGTAATTTTGGCTATTCTAATTTCCTTGGAATTGTTCTGCCTATTCTGAATTTTCCATAGAAATGGAATGACACAGTGTAATATTTTATGCATTTTTAGGATCAGATTGTTAAAAAAAAGAAGAAGACAGCTGGAATATTAATAGACATTTAAAGATAAATATGAGGAGTATTGCCATCATGGGGTATGTGTCTACCTATTTAGAATTTCATTAGTTTATCTGAGTAAGGTCTTGCAGTTTATGTATACACTATTGCATTTATATTTTAAATTTTATTTTTAAGTATTTTTGATGCTATAGAAAATGAAATTATTTTCTTAACTTTATTTCCAGGTTGTTCACTGTTGATATACTTAAATACAACTAAATTTTGTATCTTGATCTTGTATCTCCTAAACTTTGCTAAACTCACTTATTAATTACAATATGTTTGTATGTAGGGATTCCATAGGATTTTAGAATCATGTCATCTCCAAATAGAGATATTTTTACTACTTCCTTTTAATATAGTTGGCTTTTTTCCCCTTATTTAATAGCCTTGGCCAAAATATTATGTATAGTGTTGAATAACACTGGTGAGATGCTTATCATTTTTCTGATCTTAGGCAGAAATCTTTCGTCTTTTACCATTAAGCATATTGATACTTAGAGGTTTTAGGTAGAGACCTTCTTACATTGAAGACAGTTACTTTTTATTCCTGTTGGGTTTTGTTTTTGTTTTTGTTTTTGTTTTTAAGTGTTCTTATCATGAAAGACTATTGAATTTTGTCAAATGCCTTTTCTGTACATATTAAGATAAAAATATAGTTTTATCCATTATTCTATTAATAATGTATCACACCAATTAATTCTCATATGTTGAACCAATCTTTCATTCCTGGAATAAATTTCACATTGTCATATTAAATAATCTTATTTATATATTGCTGGATTTGTTTTGCTATCATTTTTATGAAGATTTAATATTATATTTATAAAGAATATTAATCTATAGTTTTCTTGTGAGGTCTTTGATTTCAAATATTAGAGTAATTCAGGTGTGATAAAAAGAATTGGGAAATGTTCTCTTTTTCGTAAGAATTTCTGAAGTATTGATGTTTACTTTTTATCACAGCATACACCAGTGAACCCATCTGTGGCTGAGTTTTTGTGCAGAGGAAGGGCAGAGAGTTTTTTGCCTGTTTAGTTTTAATAATATTTATAAGTTTATTTAGAATTTCTATTCTTACTGAGTTAATTTTTTTCCTAGAAAATTTTCTATTCTTTCTAAGTTATCTAAAGTGTTAGCATACAATCGTTTATAGTATTCTCTCATAGTCCTTTTTATTCTGTAAAAACTTCTCTTTTGTTTCTGATTTTCATAATTTAAGTCTTTTTCATTTGTTCTTGGTCAGTCTAGCTAATGGTTTATCAATTTAGTGGTGTTATCAAGAAATAAACTGTTGCTTTTATTTTCCCTATCATCTTTTCTCTTTTATTTTATTATATTTATCACTCCTTTTGTTTTCCTGTTTGGAGTTTATTGTATTACTTTTTCTAATCTATTAAAGTGAGTGGTTTGAGTATAGAATTGAGATCTTTCTTTTCTTAGCATTGCCTTTCAGGTTCATTTTCCCCTCTATACACTAATTTAGCTGCATCCTATAAGTTTCAGTATATTTGCTACCTTGTACATTAATCTCAAGGTATTTTTAAATTTCCTTTGATTTCTTCTTTAACCTATTGGTTATTTAGGAGAGCGTTGTTTAATTTTTGCCCATTTGTAAATTTCCTAAATCTGTTTTATTATTGATTTCAAACTTTATTATATTCTGATCTAACAAATGCTTTGTGTTATTTTAATCATTCTTGATACTTACTTTATAGATAAACATGTGATCTTTATTGGAGAATGTTCCTTGTATACTTTTTTTTTTTTTTTTTTTTTAAATTTTATTTATTCATTCATTTATTCTCATTTGACCAGAGAGAGAGAGAGAGAGAGAGAGAGAGAGAGAGAAAGTGAGTTAGTAAGCCACCAGGTCCAGGACTTGAACCATGGTCGGCCATGTGGGAGTGTCCAGCGCTTTAACCACCACACCATCTGCTGGTCCCTTCCTTGTATACTTTTAAAAATTGCACATTCTGCTGTTGTTGGGCGCAGTGTTCCACAGATGACTGTTATGTCTGCTTGAGTTATGGTGTTACTTAAGTACTCTTTTTCATTCCTTACCTTTTGTCTAGTTGTTCCTTCATGGAAATAGAATATTCCAATGTCAATCTATTGAACTGAACAGAATTGTCTATTTTTTCCTTCCAGTCTGTAATATTTACTGTGTGTCTATTGGGATTTGTTGTAAGGAGTCTTCGAGCTTTAAAATTGCTTATACCTTTGATTATCTTTCAAGTTCTTACAAAAATAAAATTTTACAAAGGTTACAAATATTTTATCAATGTAAACAGTATTTTCAATGTATTAATATTTTCTAGTTTTTTATTGAAATCATACCTTTCTATGATAATATTCGAAAAAGTCCAGTTATTTTTTAACTGAAAAGTATTCTATTTATTCATTTTATTTTTCCCAATATTTCATTTTATCCTTATAATATTCTTTGTTTTTGTTTTTGTTTTTTTTTTCTGTAAAGAGAGATTTTTGCTATGAGGCATGCGCTTGCCAGAGAGACAGAAAGCAAGAAATCACCCCCAAGGGAGATGCATGCTACAATCCTTTCTCCTTGTTTCCTCCAGGGATCTTGGGCTCTTGGACATCCATTTACATACACCTAGTGTGAGTTTTAAGCCTCCACATCTGGGACTCGAACCACAGTTGGCCATGCAGGAGTCTAGCAACACATCCGCTATGCCATCTGCTGGTCCTCCCCCTAGTATCCTTAAAGGTCTACAGGGATTTTGTGTTTGTATATTCATTTTATGTTACCATACAAATTTCTACTCAAATGCTTTCTTTAATGACAATCAAATCTCCACAAAAGCACTACATTAGTCATTTTTCTCAGTCATTTTTTCCTTAGTGTTAGATATTTCATATTAAAATGTAATTTATTTGTTCTTCAGGGCCCTGCATTCATTTTATATAATTAGTCAATGTTCACAAATACATTGTAAGGAATGCACTAATTTTCCATGGCCTAATAAAATCATGGAAAAGAAAAGTTTTTTAAAGTCATGAAAATTTGGGGGCCAGCAGATGGCCTAGTGGTTACATCTCTATACTTCTACATGGCTGACCACGATTCCAGTCTTGGACCTGGTTACTTGAAATTCACCCCAGGTTCGTGTGTGTGCATGCCCAAGATCAGAGGAAAATGGAGGAGAAGGGATTGCAGCAAGACCATCCCCCCGGGGGATGATTCCTCACTTTCCCTCGCACTGTCTCTGTCACTCTCTCTGATGACCACATGTGCCCTAAGGCAAAACTCTCTTTAAAAAATTATTGAAATTTTAAGGTATATGAAGTGGAAATTAAAGTGAAATAGAATTTAAAATTTAAAGAGAAAACAAGTGAGATAATTACATATAAGTTAATAAAAATTCACATAAATAACATAAAAGTAACATAAATTAACAAAAATATGATGAATTATATATAAATTATTATTAAAATATAATGAAAGGAAATATAAGAGCCAGATGGTGGCACAACAGTTAAAGCACAGCCTCTTTGAGGCTAATCAACATGGAAAAGTTTTGGGTTTGCATCCAGAAATCTCCATGAAATATGCTGAACGCATGTGTGCCCATGATCCAGGACTGGTTGAAGTTGGGATTGGGTGGTAGCATCAGACTCAGTTGGGGGTGCACTTTCTCTGTCTCTGTCATTCTTTAAAGAAATCACTAAATAAACTTTTTTAAAAAAGAAAAAGTCTATTAGAATAGATGTTGTAAATTGAGGGAATTAAGAAAAAAAAAAAAAGATGTAGTAAAACAAAAAAGTTAAGAGCATGCTTCCCAGAGTCAAAGGTCCTTGTGACTGAATCCTGCTTGGTTCTGTCACTTCTGGTGAGTAAAATTGGGCAAATTGTTTTATTCCTGCGTGTCTCCTTTTAAGAGCTTTAAAATACAGGTAATAGAACATCTCAAGATTGTTGAAAGGATTAAATAAAAGAATAAATATTAAATACTTAGAAGAATGCAAAGATAAAAATAGTTTATCTTTAGTAATAGTACTTATTAGAGACCAGCAGGTGGCATGGTGAGGTGATTAAGGTGCTAGACTCTCACATGGCCAAATGTGGTTCAAGTCCCAGATCTGGCAGCTTGAAAATCCTGCCAGGCCACATATGTGTACCCAATATCCCAGGAGGAGAATAGAGGAGAAGGGATTGCAGATTGCAGAGTGGTTGCATCACCCAAGGGGGTGTGATTTCTCACTTTCTCTCCCTCTCTCTCTCTCTCTCTCTCTCTCTCTCTCTCTCTCTCTCTCACTGGCAAGCACAAGTACCCAACAGCAAAATACTTTTAAAAAAAGGTATTAAATGTGCTAATTATAACCTCTCTAGACAAGATGATATTTTTAAATGGCTAAAGGCAAAAACAGTATGTCCAGCGCCAGCAAGTGGCATGGTGGTTGAGGTGAAGGACCCCACACAGAAGACTCCACGGTTTGATTTCTGGACCCAGTGGCTTGAAAATATGCTGAATATACGTGCCTGCCCCAAATCCCACTGTGTGGCCACCACCCCTGTAGAGGTGATTTCTATTTTCACTCTTTCGTTTCTCTCTCTCACTTTTTCTCTTTCTCTGGCAAGTCGTATGACAAAAATCTAAAACAAACAAACACAAAATAGCGTGTTCAAATAGAAACTGCTGGGCTGATCTCAGATTCTTGTAGCATTTAGGTTCTTGACATTTGATGTCATAGTAAATCTATAGTTCACTTTATTAATTGCATTACTTTCAAACTACCTATTTCTATAGTTCACAACTGGCTTATTATTTATTATAATGACTTCTCTAGAAAAGGAAAACATGCTCAAAAATAGTTATTGAAGACTTGTCAAATTTTGCCTAGGGATTTTGAAGGAAATGGAAGGAGGGAAATGTCTTTGTAGATATGGTTTCTCACATATTGTCATTTTTTCACCTCGGTGTCCTCATTGAGAAATGCTGAGTACAACACAAGAAGAATATGGTAAATGAGTTCTCTTTGAATCTCATATTGTAAATTTCATTAAATATACTGTGATGCTAGAGAAGTTGCTAAGAAATGTAAAAAAGTTACAACCACATTTAGTGCAAAGGTTTTTTTCATTGAACCTGAAATTACAAAATAGTGCTGATGAACCATAGGACATATTCACTAGCTCTTTTTCCTCAAACAATAAAAGTAATGATGTTTTTACTGAAGTCTAAACACTTTCAACTCTTTCTACAAGTGATTCCATACAAAGTTAGTGAATTCGTAGTTCAGCACTTAACCAAAGGTAACGATCAGCTCTTTTCTTTTTCCCATGTTTAACCATTGATAAACTTCATTATTGTATGCATTAAGTTTTAGGTTCTGATGTATAAATTTGAACCTCTTGTAACTCTTTTGAAGGTTTTCTTCTAGAAAGAATTTGGTTCCTTTACCTTTATAAATCTGTACTTTTATTTTTAAAGGAATGCTAAATCTGTGTTTCACGATAAGAGTAAGCTTTAGATACTAAAGTATATCTTCTTAGCAGGATATTAAATTTTCTTATCTATTCTTAAGACATTTGAAATGTTAGTATAAGATACAGTTTCTAAACTAATGTCTTAGATCAAAATGTCATTTTTCTATATGGTTATATAACCTGAATTTTTTGTATAAATTCAAAAAGAATCTTTATTAATGCTTTGTGAAAGGAATTAATTTAACTTTATCTGAAGATCTTGTCTGGCAATTCTCAAGAAATAAAATGTTTTGAGTATAGGGTAAAGTTCATTTGTATGTTTATGAATTTGATGTTTCCTAGATAATTTGATTTTGCTGAAAACATCATTTTATTGAAAAATAAAATTAAATCTGCTCCAGTGAGTACTTTTGGATGACATGAATAATAAATTGACAGTATGTTATATTCTTTGTATCCATGGTTATGACTAGATTTGGACTCTAACTTATGCCTTAGAGCATCAATTTTGTGATCAAATGACCATGAAAGATCTGTATCAGTGAAATCCATAAGAAAGAGTCCATAGTTTATACTTGGACTTTCTAAGCAGAACAATGCCAAATTGAGTCGAAATTCATCAAGAGGTAAACCTTTGTAGAATCAGTGACTCCATTCCCCTGATTCTCTGTTCACAGTCTGATTATAATTATCTCAGTTGTGTTGCTATCTACCTAGAGTCCTCTCAGCTTCTATTAGATGCTAAGAATTTCAACAAAAAAAGTGTCATATTTAAAACATGTGAATTATTCACCATAAACATCCAAATATTGGCCTTATTTGCATCTGACAAAATTTTTAAAAATCAAATCTATGTTAGAGTCTATGTGAGAAATTTTATGTCCTCTTAATTTAGTCCTTTTAATTCTATAAATAAGCAGTATTGACCTCAGATAGAAACAAAGATAAGGAACTTGTTCATGGTACCTGGCTGGCAAAATGCAGCACTGTGCTATTTCTCCCCTAAACTTTGACACTTGAACTGCAGAAAAATTTTCTATCTGGGAACATTTAACACCATTAGTCACCATTGGTATCAGGTAAATCTACCATCAATTCCTGGGCCATAATGCCAAATGTACAATTGGAACAATATTTCTAGGAACTAAAATAGATACACTATTAGAATGGCATTTTGTTTTCAAAAAAAATTTAGATAAATAAATACCTAAAGATATAAATATATATTGTTTAGCTAGGGAAAGTACTGGTACTAAACACTCTATAATATATCTATATAATTTTTTTAAAGAATTATTTAATTTTATTTATTATTATTATTTTTAGGGCATGTGCACTCACCAGCGAGAGACAAGTGTGAGAGAGGGAAAGTGAGAAAGTAAGTCAATGGTCTGGGACTCAAACTGCAGTCAGCCAGGTGGATTCCAGTAAACCACTATACCACCTGCTGGCCCCCCTATATTGTTTCTTAAGGATTATGAATATTTTAAAAATTAAAAAGCATTATCAAAAATGTGGATATCACTAACTTTAAGAAGAAAAACATACTTTGTAATCAATGTCATAAATACCTACACATCTTTTTTTTCTTTTTAAATAAAAGAAGAGAGAACAGGAATGCCTACATATCTTTACCGTATTCTCTAGAACATAAAAATTTTAAGTAAACAGGAATGAGTAAAATATTCTATTTTTTCTCTACTCTTATCTTATCCAAGATCACTAGTCTAATTCACCACAAAATTTAAAACCCACCCTTTTAAAATAAAACTTAAATCTGGGAAGTAGTAATCACTGAAAGAGTGGCCTTTACAAATCAAGAGTAAGTAAGTGGTAGTTAAGAGAGTGTCATATGAACATCCTAAAATCTGTAGGTTGTGTTTGCTTTTCTTTGTCTCCATAACTTCCTTGGACCTATTGAACATATTGTTGTACAAGATTTTCTTTCTTAGTAGCGTTTTTCATCTGTTTAAATCATGTCTTCAGTTGCTTGACTCCAAGTAGGCTCTATAATGACCACACAAAATTTCAGACCCTAACCCTAGAACCTGCAAATGTTACCTTACTTGGAAAAAGATCTTTGCAGATATGATTACATTAGGATCATGCGATGAAGTGATTATTCTGGACTACCCAGGTGGACCTTAAATGCAATCATATATGTGAACACCAGCCAAGAAATCCTGGCAGCCATGAAAGCTGGAAAAGACAAGAAACAGATTTTATCCTAGAGTTTCCAGAGGGAGCGTGACCCTAACATAAACTTGATTTTGAACTTCTGGTCTCCAGAACTGTGAGAAAATTAATTTCTGTTGTATAGATCACCTTTTTTAGTGGTAATTTGTTATACCAACCACAGGAAACTCATACATACCTCTAGGAGACAAGATACTTTATCATTTTTATCTTGTTACTTCACTGCATGTAGTTATTTGCAATTAAGAAAAATACTCAAAACTTTTTAAAAATGAAGAGAACCCAGAATAAATCTTCTCACTACAGAAATTCTAATTTAATTAATCTGAAATAAGCCTTGGACATTGATTTTGTTTGTTTGTTTATTTAAATACCAGAAGGCATATATGCGTACAACAGAGAGAGAAAGAGAGTGACAGAGAGAACACCCCATAATTCCCTTTCCTCCATTTCTCCATCCTGTCAGGATCCCCAGCACTTATGCTCAAATGAATTTTTTTTTTCAGTCTTCCAGGGGTAGGTTCTAGCCTGGGTCAACCTTGTAAGATCTGGGTCCCTATGCACAGGGCTTACCCACAGCACTATGGGGCCAATCTCTCTCTCTCTCTTTTTTTTTTCTTAACTCTAGATTATTTAGTGTGTAACCAAGTTGAGAACTATAGACATCAAGAATAATGGAATGAAGGTTGGCTACACGGTGCAGAGGTAATGCACTACTAAAGAGAAACTGGATTGCACATGACGACCATGTTTCAAATCCCCAGTCTGGTCAGTCAGAAACACACTGGGTACATGCACAAGTGCCCAAGATCCAACAGGATAGAGGCAAGGGATCTCAGCACGACCACAACCTCTTCTCTCTTTCCGTTTCTCTGTCTCATTCACTCTTACAAATGCATGCACACATTTTATCATGAATCAAAGGAGACAAAAAAGAATAATTGAATGAAAGGAGAATTAGTAGTGTGTAGCAACAAAGAGCACTGGCTCTTAAATCAGATTACTGAGAGTCTGGTCCCAGCTCTACCATGTGCTGATGGTGTAAGCTAGGCTGAGTTGCTTAATTCTCCATTTATTTGTTTTTTTAAAAAATGAGATAAAATTATCTTTATCATAAGTGTAACTGTGAGGATTAAATGAGGTAGATTTTTAAACATATTATAGTGCAGTTATAAATTTTCCATAAATGTTAGGTCTAAATGCTAGAAAAGGTTTCTTAATTTCACAATTCTTTAGTGTACCATTATTTTGAATTTGAGTCCATTAGAAAGACAAAATTTATCAAAATATTTAATGGTTACATAATTCATATAGAGTCAAATTTGATTTAGTTATTACAATTTGCTGAGTTTCTTAAATTCATAGGTTTACGTTCATAAACAGCCATTCAGAGATTTCCCAAGCAACTTCTTTAAAATCCTACAATCGGGTCTCTCTTATTGACTTGTGCAGTATGTTCTCTTTTAATGTAATAGTACTAAAACCCCCTTGTTTGTACTAGATTTGTATTGCTTTTGATGGCAGAGAATGGAGCAGCATTCTGTATACAGAGTAGTGCCAACCTTTCCAAAGCTTTCTCTCCCCCAACCCCCAAATCCCCATCTGTTTTGCTGATGTGCCAATATCTGGGGTCTGTTTTTCATAATGTCATTTTGTTTGTGAGGATGTCTGTTCCTGAGAGTTCACGAGCTGGCTGACAATGAAAAAAAGTGATCACAATGAAGCCAGGAAATATCATGAAAACTGAAGCAAAAGCCAAGAAAGACACTGCACTCTGCTGGCCAGTCACATGGAGAGCCTCCATAGAGAAGTAGGGACACAGTTTTGGACATTACTTCGGAGGACCTTCTTGGTGGCTAAAGACACTTCCAAAAAATGGCCACTTGATTTCCGAATTACATCACAGCTGCTCATGTTCTTGCAATGTGATTTAAACAAAACAACTCCTTGGGGAAAACTCTTGTTTTACAAAGAAAGACAGTAAACAAGAGAAAGGGCCAATGACATATACTTTAAAAAAAAATCTCTGAAAAATTTTTTAAAAAGGCAAAATATAAGTACTTCTATTAAGGATTTGTTAGTTTTGTATCCATTTTTAACTAAAAGAAAGTAGGAGAACTGCCTGGAATATAAATACATATATGTTTCCTTTGATATTTTTGCATAACTAATCATTTTATCTAATGATCAGTTTATCTCATCCACTCAACACTAGGTGGATGAATATATCTGAAAGGAGGATTATTTTTATCTCTGTTTTGAAAGGGGCATTGAAACTCTTAAAAACTTGCTAAGCAATTTATCTTTGTTAGTTTTTTTTTCAGCCATTTTCCAGTGTTATCTGTAGGTCAACTGTTCTTGTTAGTCTATGTTATAGGTGCTATAAACATAGTCACCCTTTAAAGGTTTATCCACGTTAAAATTGTTGATGAAAATTTTTTTAATAAGCGTAAAAATATTCATTCTCAGAATTCCAACTTGTGTGATCATGAACAAAAAAAAACCTTTAATTTTGTATCATTTTCTATATATTTGTATGCTAGGAAAAAGCATGAATGTTATGCATTCACACTGGCATTAGATTAAGGACTATCCTTGTTTAAAAGAGATGATTTTTTATTCTGATGTAAAATAGGAATAGTTCTAACTTCTTGGGTAATAAGAAATGACTTCTTGGGACCAGCAGTTAGCATAATGGCTATGTCACTGGACTCCCACGTAGTCAACCGCGGTTCGAGTCCTGGACCCAGTGGCTTAACCTCACGGCGGGCACGTGTGCATGCGTGCCCAAGATCCCAAGAGGAGAATGGAGGAGAAGGGATTGCGGCGTGGCCATCCCTCCTGGGGAGTGATTTCTCGCTTTCTGTCTCTCTCTGTCTTTCTGGCAAGCGCACGTGCTCTATAGCAAAACTCTATCCAAAAAAAAAAAAAAAATTACTTCTTTAAAGGAGTTAGTGAATTGAGGTTGAAAAATATCCATGAAGCAGCCTGTGAAAATTTCTGTGATAGTAGATTACGGAGAATTCACAAATTACTTTTCTTTTTATGTAACCCTATTTTATCAATAAATACTGTAGAAAGAGTAGGTAAGTCCACAGAGTGACCAAGAAGTGAATAAATACTCTCTGAAGCAGTCACCTCGCCTGTGCACAGTAGGCCAGCACCTCCACAGACACTGATCTGGTCTTTCACTTGGCCACAGGAAGCCACGAGTAAAAAAAGGAAGAATGCAATTCCTCTCTAGATCTGATTACTCATTTTCAAATAAAGCAAGTTAAAATGCTACAATATGGGGGGGGGGGGGTGGCAGGGAAGTGGGATTGGGGAAGAATATTTGAAGAAAAATATATACATAACTTTGAAAATACTAAGTTTGGTAGTTAGTTCTATGTCTACACAAATTAAAGTACTCATTCAAGAATTAGTTGTGAATTCCAAATACATTTTGTAAAATTCCATTTTCGGTGGGGATGTCATGATGTGCTATATCCCTTCCCTTTCCCTCTGGCTTTAATTCAGGTGATAGACAGGAAAAAGAGAGTTCCAGGATCCCGCCTTTTCCCAGCTAGGCATAGCTTTTTCAGCTTGAGGTATAACAATTGTAGGAAACGGTGAATGATGGAAACATTTTCCTAGAAGGGGAGTTTGAATGCAGCAAGAGACACTCCTATTTGAGCTGTAACTACTTACAGAGGCATGAATCGGAGGAAGCTTGCCACATTGAGAAGGCCTGAGCAGACCAACTTGACAGAGGACTAGATTGTCCCTTCCTGAGAGTGATGCACCTTCCTCTGACATTTCCTGAGCTTTGCCTCATTATTTATCTACTCCCAGGATTCAGTGGAAGGGCTTACAACCTACATTTTTAAATGGCTAAAAAGGAAAACAGATACTACTTGTAATACTCTGAAGCAACAAACTGTGGATGTATGCACCTTATTTATATGAGCGTTTCCTATAAGACGTAAGTTGCAAAGGAAACAGCATAAAGATGGTCTCATATTTTAGAACAACGAAAAAATATTCAGCTGCCAAGACACTGGAAGAAAAGCACAGTTATTTAGTAGTTTGAAAAAGAATCATTACTGCCTCTCATACGTGGAATTTTCAGTCATGCTCAAGTGCGAGCCTATCATCAGTAGTTCCTAGGATTTTTATTTTCCAAAAACATAAAAGTATATTGCCTTGGTTGCCCTCTGTTAGCTCTTATTCTAACAGTTACAAAAAGATTATATATGCGAAGTGATTTGTATTCAAGATGACTTAAAAATTGATATCAGGATCATACTAAGTAAGAATGCTGTTTATAGAATGGGAGTAAGTAATTTAAATTGCATTTTACTTTAAATACCATTATAATATATGTAATGTCATATTTTATAATAAAAGAATAAATTGATATATATTTTTGATGTGCTTCAGAATTAAATAATTTTTCCCTAAGGACTTGTTTTCAGGAGTTGGAGGAGAGTATGAATATTAAGTCACAGAGAAAGGCCATTTATTACTGAAATCTCAAGATTAGTAATTAACAAAAGCTTAGGGAGGTAGTAGATTAAATTCAAGTAAGGAACTTTCATTAAATAATGATGATGAGGATACAAGGCATATCCTGAGGATTCCTCTTTGATTAGAAGAAGTTGTTGAAAGCATTCGGCCTTTAATTCCAGCCGGTCCTTAATCCTCAGGAAGTCTCCTGAGCCTTAACATTACTGCTATTTTAAGCTGTACTAAAAGCTTTCAGAGAGAAAACGGTAAATGATCTTTTTTTATATATGATGTAGCTCAAAGATGTTCCGAACTCTTTAACCATTTCTTAGCATTTTACATAATTCTGTGTAGCATGCATGTGCTAATACTGCATATAGTCTTGGATAGATAGTATAATGTTGAGGGTTTTCTTTGTCATACAAAATATCTAAGGTCCTGATCCCAAAAGTTATATGTGATTTTGAACAGGTTATTAGTTCCTAAATTGCAGCAGGGGGACAATAACTTTCTAATTAATGATTAAATCAAATAATTATATGCAAAGTGCATAATAGTCATCTTGTGCATAATTAGTTTCCTTGTAATTATTGCTACATTTCTCAGAAATGTTTAAACTCTATCAAACAAAGTAAATTAATGTTCCCATTATTTTATCATCCCTTTCTTACTTGTTTTTTCTCAAAAATATTATGAAATGAGGTATCTCTATATTTAAACTTTCCCAAAATATTTGCATGTTAAGAACTCACTGAAACATCTTACTAATACAATCATATCCAGATAATCAAAGAATGTACATGAAAACATGTGACTGTCACTAGATTTCATTCTGTCCATCTCACAGTAAAAGATTTCTGCTTAAGGGTCAAGACTACATAAGCTCTTTGTTGTTAAGATCTATAGTACAGTAAGAATTTGAGACAGAAAAAGGTCACATTTATAGAAATTTTATTTTGTTGTAGTTGTTCTATTTATTATTATTATTAATCTTTCTGTGCCCAATTTATAAATTAAACTTTATCATAGGTATACATGTATAGAAAAAAAAAGATATAGTGTATGTAGAGATTGGTACTATCTATAGCTTCACGCATCGGCCAGGGGCAGGGGTCTTGAAACATACAACTCTCAGGTAAGGGGAAACTACAGTAAGAACAATACAGTATAAAAAGCATTATAATGGGGGTCAGCAGGTCACGCAAAGGTTTCTTTGCTGGACTCCCACATAGTCAACCACAGTTCAAGTGCCAATTCCAGGAGCTTAAAACACACCTGGCACGTGTGTGTGCTTGCCCAAAATCCAGAGAAGAAAATGGAGGAGAAAGGATTGTGGCGTGGCCATCCCCCCAGGGAGTGATTCCTGACTTTCTTTCTCCCTGTCTCTCTCGTGAGTACATGTTCCCTATAGCAAAAAATCTCTCTCTCTAAAAAGTAAATAAATACAAATGCATTATAATTAAGGGATGTAGAAAGTGGGCACCTGTAAAGAAGTACAAGAGCTTAACCAGAAGACCTATGTTGAACGGTTATATTTAACCTAGACACTGAGAAATAAGTGAGCATTTTCTGAAAGGTAAAAAGATGGGAAAAAAGTTACAGAAAAGGGGGGATAATTCATCTTTGCTTAGGAATATAAAAGAACACAATGTTCCAAGATAATTGAAAGATGCTCAGAAGAAATGAAAAGTACAGAACCTCAAGATTGAGATGCATATTGAGGCCAAAGATGAAGCTGGGACACAATCTAAAGTGCTTATAGGTCTTTCCAAGAGAGCTAGAGTTTGTGTAACAATGAGAGCTACTAGAAAATAAAGCTAGAGAAAGAAGTAAGTGGCAAGAGAGGATGGTTAATTGGGAAATTATTGCATTTGCCCAGACAGATCAGCCACTAGTGTTTCTGGGACAGGTCAAAAGAATAAATGAAGGCCTGGACTTGGGTCTCCCTTCTGCTTCCTTCTCTAGCTCTTACCTCTACCACAAGGGACCTCAGACAAAAGGAAATCCAGTTACTACCACAACCTCCCATCCCCATGGCATCCAGAAAACAAAGAACCTTTGGCTGTAATTCAGTTCTAAAAGTTCCCACCCACACCCTAGGGAAGAAGGCCTGGAAGAGTCTCAGGATCTGGGAGTGTAGTCTGGAAGGGTGGAGAATGCAGGGTCTAGGGAAACACATTCCCCTCGGCTCTGCAGACCTCTGACCCATGGAGGCTTGGCAAGGAAAGGGCCAGTGGGTGTGCCTCTGAAGAGTTCAGTCCAAGAGAGGGGCCCTATGCTTGGTTGGTAGTTGTACAAAGATGAGATTATAGCCACCCAAACTAACACAATGACAGCAAGAGAGAGAAGAAAGACCAGACTAGTATCAATGGGACTTGTTCACAGCAATGCGATGACAAATAACAGAAGGCAAAAGTACAGCTTTCAAAAACTTCATAAAAAATGCATATTATGTGCACTGTATTCAAGCTGAGAAAAACCACATTCTACACTATAAAGTTACACAGTGGAATCAGCAGACGGCCTTGCGGCTCTGTCGGTGGACTCCCACATGGCCAACCACGATTTGAGTTTTGGACTCAGTGGCTCTAAACTCACGCCTGGTGCATGTGCATGTTTGCTCAAGATGCCAGAGGAAAATGGAAAAGGGATTGCAACATGGCCATCCCCCTTGGGGGGGAAGGGTGACTTCCCACTTTCCCTCTGTCTGTCTGTCTCTTTCTCTCTCCCTCACAAGCACTTGTGCCCTAAAGTAAAAACCTCTTAAAAAAGAAAAAAAAGGTGTACGTTTATTAAATGTAAATAAATAAGTATGTATGTATGATATCAAAATCATTTGCACCAAAATAAATTTATACCTTAATTCATTTTTAAAAACTTTTTGGTCTCTTTGTATATGTGTGGAATAGCTATACATTTGAACCAAGAGAAGCATGTCTGAAGGACACCAACATTTAGTAGATATGGTAAATGTCACTAATTACAACTATTACAAAGGTGATAATGATGACAACTACTACTGCCACTATCATTACTGTTCAATTACTCTGCATAGGTGCTGAACTAAAATCTTTAGTCACATAAGGACTATAAAAAGAGTAGAAAGGAAAATGAGGAAATGGAGCAACACTGGGGAGAATAATGATTATGGCTTTCATACTTTTGCATTTGTGTGTTTTCAAAATATACCAATAACTACATCCGACAGACTTAAAAAAGATCAACAGAACAAGCACTTCTGTGAAGCAAATCTAAATTAGTAACTAGTTATGAAAATAATTTTACTCACAACATATAGCTTAAAAATACAAAGTATATTTACTTATTTTTAATCACTTTTTTTCTGAATAATACAATACATAATAAAATCAAAGCATGTATAAACTAAAATAAAAGCATAAATAACTCATTTAGACATAACATGAAATTATATTATTTTCCAATAATTTTTACCAGCAATATTCTGTTTAACCACCTCTCTTCTAAAGAGAAAACTTTCATGAAGGCCCGATGGCTCGATGACATAACTTTTGTTTTTAACAAGAAAATTCTAGCTGTTTGGATTTACTCTTTTTATTTAAAAACTTTAATCTCATGGTCAATTCCAGAGGAAAAAGGTATCTTACATATTTGCTGTTGGTGAAGTAGTAGTCCTCCCTATGTTGAATATCATTGCTGATTTATGGCTTGTCTATAGAGTAGAGGTAACCAAGTTAGTCTTAGCACACCTCACTAATGCAAAACACAGTTCCAAGCAGCTTCCTTAAGTATTGGTGGTTTCTGGCAAAAGGAGATCATAACATACAACTGACACCTAGATTTTAGCACCGTATGAGTTCCTCCTATGTCCAAATTTTCTTATCTGTAATGTTCAATGTGTACTTTCTGGGGCCAGCCGGAGACACAGAAGTAATGCATAGGGAACCTGCATAGGAAGGTCCCAGGTTTGTATCTAGAGACATCTCTAGACAGATCCATCACACATGCATGCTGGTGATCCATGCTGGCTGTAACTGGGGAGGGACCATGGCATGATGATCCTATTGGTGATACCGCTCTCCACCTCTTTCTTTTCTTTCTCATAGAAAAACTAAATAAACTTTTAAAAAGTATATTTATTTCCTATAGATGGACGTAAATCATCTTCCATACATTCGGCCCGTGTAAATTTGTGGAGTGGGCAGACCTTGACTCACTGTTATCAGGACGTACTTCCATATTCTCAAGGCTATCTCACTGACAGCATGGGTCAAGTCAGTCATCTTGGAGGATTTAACTAGCAAAGATATGTCAGGGATTTTTTCTTTCATAGTCTAGATGTGATTTTCTTAGGAACTTTCAATTGAGAGTTAAGAAATGCCTCCATTTCTCAGACATGAAAACCTATCAAAAATCTTCCTTTATCCTCCTAACTCTAGAAGGTTAATCCTGCCAAAGTGATGTGGTCACTGAGAGGCAATGATGAGCTCTTCATCAAGAGATCTCAGTCTCATGCCTGGAAGTGGGTTGGCCTTCTTTGACCTAAATCTTAGAGAGAAATTACAAACACTGTCCTCAATAGTCGCCTGCAGAATAACATCTAGAATTAAATCTGTACTTGAACACTTAGACTAATTAGTTCAGCTCTCTGTGGGTTTTGTTTCCTGTTTGTTTGTTTGTTTGTTTTTTGATATAGAATGTGCACACTCACCAGAGAGAGACACAGGGCAGGGTGGGGAGTGAGAAATCACTCCCCAAGAGGGATTGCCATGCCACAATCTCTTCTCCTCCAATCTCCTCTCAGGAATTTGGACACACACACACAATCATATATGATGTGATTTTCAAGCTGCTAGATCTGGGTCTCAAACCGTGCTGCTGGCTATATGGGATCCAGCACCTTAACCTCCACACCACCTATTGGTCTCTTCTCTGTAGTTTTACATGGGGATATTTCTCATTTGTAAAATGGGGATAATTTAAGTACCTACCATACAATGTAGTGAGAATTAGTTGTGTGAAGAAATGTGACTCTCTTCCCTTTAGTCACCCAAATCCAATTCTGTTTCTATCTGCCTCATTCTCTGTCCTGGGAAGCTGACCTCTGTTGACCATAGCATCCAATTTTACTCATCTTTAGAGACTGAACTGGGTTCTGCCAGCAGGAGGCATCAGCAGTAGACATTGGGGTATTGGTTTTTATGTTACTTCCTTTGGTTTTTGGTGTTATGGTCCTAGCCAGAAATGTTTCCTCATGCCTAAATCTTCCTTTCCAGGAGGCTCTAATCCAGGTTACCAGTTCTCAAACAGCTCTAGTAACATGGCTTCCTCCCTTTGCCCTTTGCATCTAGAGGCTATAGGGTATCCTTCTGTTGTTAGACATAGGTTCCCTAGTATGATGATATTCAATTTCCAGATATCAATTAATATCTTACTCAATCTTGCTATATATTTAACAACTAGAATGCCCTGTTATTCAACTAGATTTTTATTAGCACGTTTGTCAATTATTAAAAAAAGTATTTACAGAACCATTTAAGTCATACCTAGAGATGCATATACATATTGATATTCATGTAAATACACATATACATGTAAATGAACTATAATACTTAGCACAGAATGGTACTTCCCACACAGTCACATTCTCTCATCTGTATAAATTAAATCATATCAGCTCTCCTATATAAACTTCACAATGGCTTTTCACAGCATATAAAATGAAATAAAAATTTACCAAACACAACATAATTTGACCCCCAAATACTTCTGAGACCTCTCTACTGCCACCTCCCTTTTGCTTACCATGTTCCAGCAATACTGAACTTCCTCCTTCACCAAGTTCATTAGCATGGCTTGTGATATTTCCTCTTGATTCTGCAAGGAAAGTGCTTCCATAGATCTTTATATGACTAGATTTTTCTCATCTGGCTTTGAAAAAATGTCAAATAGCATTTGATCATGGTCCCCTGCTGCTACACCCCTCCTCAGTTGCCGTTATGCTTAATGCTCCATGAAATCATATACTTATTTGATTATTGGTTTGTGGTCTGTTCTCACATTAGAATGTGAGAATGTGGTCCTCAATTGAGAGAATTTAGGGTTTTGTTTTGTTTTGTTTTGTTTCGTAATCACAATAGTCATGATACCTAGGGATATGCCTCATACACAGTAGGAATCAAGTACATAGTCCACAGTCACTAAATGTGTTGATTGAAAATTGTTTAAGAAATAAATTAATTGGGTCCAGCAAGTGACTTGGCAACTTGACACTCATGCTAGGTTCAAGTATGTGCATGCCCAAAGTCCTGAGAGGATGAACAGTGTATTTTTTTTCCAGCTTTTGTGGGATATAATTGACCAAAAAATAATGTATATCTTCAAGATATAAAACATAATGCCTTGATATATATATTTATTGTGAAATGATTAGCACATTCAAATTGACAGACATCTATCACCACATCAACTTACTGTTGTACGTGTATTTGGTGGAGGTGGGACATGAGGGTTCTGAAGATCTACTTTCTTAGAAAATTTTCAGGGAAAAATGGAGTATTATTAATTAGAGTCACCATGGTGTACATCAAATCCCCAGAAATTATTCATCTTGTGACTGGAAGTGAGTACCCTTTGCCTAACATTTCTCTCACTCCCCAAGCTCCGGCCCCAGACAACCACCCTTTTATTTACTTTTATTTCTATGTTTCTATTTTTTTGTTTGTTTTGTTTTGTTTTGCTTTTAGGTTCCACTCATAAGAAAAATCATACAAGATTTATGTCTCTCTGTCTGGCTTATTTTACTTAGCATAAACGTTCTCCGGGTTCACCAAGGTCGTCATAAATGGCAGGATTTCATTCTTTTTATAGCTGAATATGAGTAGTATTTTACATCTTTTAGGACTGCCAAAATAGATCTATAAGATCTAATTGACTAATGGCAATATAAGCACAAGCATTTTAGTGCTTTTTTCTGGGTGGCTTTTTGAAACATAATGCTTGTTTATATAAAACAATTCTCATGGGAATTACTATGGCTTTCATGCAAGTCCCTAGTATTGCCATTGGATTTAAAAACTGTTCCTATAACCTTAACTCAAAACCATCTGAAGTAGTATTTACCATTAGATAGGCTTTGTTGTTTCTTTGTCACTAGAACATTTTCATCAAGATTATATTTAAAGACATACACAATGAATGTTTATGGAAGGAAGGTAGTTTATCTACTGTTTAATTTTATCTTATCAGTGCTAACTATGAATACTGGGGAACAAAAATATTTACCAGTTTTACCTAAGTGATAAAATAAGGAAGACATTATTGTTTTACCAGTGATAGGAGGACTGATTATTTGAAGAAAGCCAAGAGGGTGTGCATATGTGTATGTGTTTCTACTCAGGGTAAACCTTACATATAAATGAGGCAGATAATCGCAATATTTGCTTTTTGAACATTTAGCCTTGAAAAGAATACATGTGTATCCCAATCTGGAATTGAAAACATTTACAAAATTATGTCAGTTTTGTAATTATAATACATAAACACCATACTCATAGTTAAATACAATAAATAATTATACTTTATGTTAAAATAAAGATATTCAAGAGATGTTTATAGATAATATATCACCAGTTTCTAAATGCATCTTAAACATCCTAATTCACTGTGAAAATTCCAATAAGAAAAGATGAATACCTCTACATGTTCTATGCTATTTTCAGACTCTGAAGCTTAAGCTTTAAGTACATCTGTTAAATACTGAAATAGCCAAAAGGAATCCCCAAAGACACAGTCTGCTTTTTCAGGCAGCAACTTTTCCTTTTTGCCAAAGGTTTATAATCAGAGAAGTTTTACCCGGTCCAGGTGTGGCCTTGAATACTGAGCACAGCTGCAAAGAAGCAAATCTAGATTTTTTTCCCCTTTCCTTTCCCTTCCTAAGTAATGTGGCAAATATTGCCTTTTCCTCTCTTGAGGGGAATTCATGGATTTATGTTTTGAAAGATTTTCCTCTTTCTGTTGCCTAGCAAGCTTGCTGTTGTGTGCAGATGAAAAATATATGCACAAGAATTTGAGACAAATAAAAGATTTGATGTGTTTATATGGCCGAACCTCAGTTAGTAAAATTAATAGTTATATATAAGATATATACATATAGATAGTATAGATTTATTTTTATGATACTATTTTGTCATGCATTTTGTAGAAAGACTTAATGGCAGCTTAGTGTAGAATTATGTATTATGCATGGGAAAAAGGATATTTTGGCATGTCTGAAAAGGCCATACAGTTTGAAAAACATGAATTTTGGACTATTCATGAACTAAGGTAAGCTCAATTCGTGGAATAATTATGGTTTTATTGTGTTGTTTTTTATATCCTTAACCCTAATCCTAACCTTAACCCTTGAAAATTAAAAGAGAAAGCTGAAGCCTCAGATGTGTCTCTATGAATAAACGCATATTCAACAAACATGAATTGAATAGCATTTAGGTTCCAGGTTCTGTATTATATGCTTGAAATGTTCAAAAAACACTCCCAATGAGTTCATAACTTACTAGAGATAACGGGAGTATGAATTACACACATACACACACATATTCACACACACAGAGTAATGAGGTATAAATGAAATTCCTTAAGAGCCTAAAGATGGTAGCCAAATTCCATTTGAAGGATCTTTTACAGTGCTTGTTAAAATGATCAGATCTTAGCCTAGACTTCTAATCTACTGAATCATAGCTTTAGGGTTATGCCTAGAAATTCATATAGAATTTTGTAAGCCCCCCAAAGTGATTCTTATGCACAGACAATTCAGGATCCACTGAAGAGGAATTCACGTTTCTTGAAGGTTTCTTGAAGTAGTTAGTTGACTGTTGGAACTCAAAAGGGTATTCCTAAACACCATGTTTCTTTGCCAGCATCATATGGTTATATGAAAAACAAAATTTAATTTTTATTATTTATTCAATATTATGTAACACTAATTGATTAATCACCTAATCTATACCAAGTGCCTTACATATACACTAGCAATGTATATGTAATATTGAGCTTCAGAATTAAAAAGACGTGATTGGGTTTCTCTCATCACAAGAAGGAAAGAAGAGAAGAAATCATACCCTCTCCCCTAGCCATTTCTCAAAAAAAGGTGAGATGAGGGGGCATAAACTTGCATGCCCAGTACTTTATTCTATATTCACCAATCTGAGAAATCTTCTCCTAAGAAAGAAAAGAAAAGTAAGAAGAACTGCAGGGAGAGGCCAAATCTGGACTAGGCACTAGCAACCTTTAAAGTACAGATTATCTTTGTGCTTACGCTGCAGGACAAGCAAAAGCTTTAACAACGAAATAATCTGTTGTTATACTGCAGGGAGGATAAATTAAGGGGAGCTGAGTGTCAGCCAAAGGCGGCCAGGGGAAACTTGTTCAGAACCATGGGATACAAGTTGCTCCACAGCCATGACCATAGAAAACACCTAACTTTTCCTTCCTCTTCATCCTCCCCCATTGCTATATAAACAAAATAAACCTAGTAACAGCTCGAAGCCATGGCATTCTCCATCAGAGACACCCAGTGTACTCAATCCCCACTTTCTCTACCTGTCTGTCTGTTCGTTCTCAATCTGCCACCTGCTTCCACACAGGGTTCCACATCTCTTCACCCCACAGACCGGGACAGAGAACACATCATAGTAGAGATCTTTCCACTTGGGAAGATCAACATCTATAAAATTTATTTCCTTTCCCCTTTAATGGAGACATTAAAACTGAGTTAGTTTCACTGAGCTTGCAAGATTATGGTATAAGGTAGAAAACTAAAGTATGAAATGATAAATGTATTTAAATTGAAGTATGAGTAACATCAGAGCCCATGTTTGTAATTACCACAAAAGACAATGAAGAATCTACAGGATTTTAAGCCAATGTATAGAAAGCTCAATTTCTGTTTAAGATGACAACTCTGAAATCAGTGTATAATCTGAGCTATAAAATATTTGTTTTCCAAAAAAAAAAAAAAAAAAAAGGCTAGTTGGGAGGATGCTGCAATAATATAAGATGAAAATTACCAAGGTCTGGATTAAGACCATTGCCAAAGAAACAAAGCAGAGAATGTATTATGTAGATAGTTACATATGCCAAGGGACATGAATGGGCGACTATATACAGAAATAAGCGTCTTTGAGTATAAGATTTTAGTTTGATAGCTATGACATAATGTAACATGACATCAAAAAATAAGATGTTATGGGGGTAAAAGATGAGTTCTACATTAGATATTATTTGGCTGTTATATGGGTAACATCTGTCTTAGTCCACTCAGGCTGCTAAAAGTAAAATACTGTAAACAGAAATGTATTTCTTATAGTTGTGGTGACTGGGAAATATAGGATGACGATAGATACCAGCAGATTTGTTGTCTGTTGAGGGCCCATTTCCTGGTTCATAGACAATGTCTTTTTGCTGTCTCCTCATATGATAGAAGGAACAAGGCTCTCTCTGGGTCTCTTTTATAAAATAACAGAATTCAACAGAGTAGAGCCCTCTTTGACCTAATCACCTCCCAAAGATCTCACCTCCTAATACCACCACTGGGGATTCATTTAACATATGAGTTTGAAGAAGGCACAAACATTGACACCACGGCAACATCTGGGACCTAAGACCGGATCTCAGATTCAGGCAGAGACTGGCTGACTTCCTTCTTTTTAGCAATCATTGGGGATCTCAGTTCTTTTACCTATTTATTTATTTATTTATTTATTTTTTAGATATAATCACAGTACCTCCTACCCTTGGAAAAGTTTTAATACTGACTGCAATACTTTGTTCAATAGAAACCTCAAAAGAAGAATACATCCCAATATCCTTTCTTCAGTAGTATAAAGAAAACAATAACACCAAAAACACACAAGCCTTCCTCATTTCAAAGATATTAAAACATAGTGTGAGGAAACTCCTTTGGGACTAGTCAGAGGTAAATAGCTAAAGAGAGGTTTGAGTCATGTCTCTGTTTAAATGCCATCTTTTCAAAGGGAACAGTTCTGACAATACTATGTAAAATAACAAATCCTCCCACTACCCTAGATACATACCATGGGTCTCTCCCTTAAACCTGCTTTACTCCTTCTCATAGCATTTACCACTACTTTCATAGCAATTACCACATCTATTTTTCATTTTTATTGTTGCCCCTTGCCATGAGGATGTCAGCTCTGTAAGAGCAGGCAATTTAAGAGCAATAATTTCAAAATTAGTTACCTTAATTTGCATCAGTACTATAACTTTACAGACTCAAATACTGCTCTGCACATAGTTATAATACATTAAAATAGCATTATTTGAATGAATGTCAAAAATATATTATAAATTCCCATCTTCCAGTGTTGCTCTACTGAAAACCTTACAAGTTAAACAGATATATCCCTTGCTCTTGAAGTTTCAGAGCTGCCTACCTTGTTTGCAACATTCTTCTTAATACTCTCTTGGCCTCTTCCAAATGTAATTATATCTTACTATATTACTCCAACATCTACGGTTGATTGGACCTAAGAATATCTAACTTAAAGAGTGGAACAGATTTATGACATGACTTGATGCCAGTAGAAGAGCTGAGCCAATAAGATCTCCTTTGGGAATTTGAAACCAGAAACCTAAAGAGAACAAGGTAGCTCATAGCAGGAGCAAAAACTGAGGACTTAAAGTATTGAGTTAAAGCCATAAAAATTAAGGTCAATTAGGAGTCAAGGATTTATGAAAAACCCATCTTCTTTTTCTTTTTTTTTGGAGAGGTTTTTGCTATAGGGTGTATGCACTCACCAGAAAGACAGAGAAACAGAGAGACAGAAAGAGATAAATCACCCTGCAGGGGCGATGGCAACACTGTGATCCCTTCTCCATTCTCCTCTTAGGATCTTGGGCACACACGCACATGCACCAGCATGAGTTTAAGCCACTGGGTCCGGGACTTGAACCGCAGTCAACTACATGGGAGTCCAGCGACATAGTCATTGTGCTAACTGCTGGCCCCCAAAAACCCATTTTATTGAATAGCATAGACTATGACTACACAGAAATCTGAAGAGAAAAAGCAATTCAACTGATTAAAGAGGGTAGCAAAAAAGCGGAAATTAGCCAATCAGGTGTAATAGGAAATTGGAGCACATATACAGAAAAAAAAAAAAAAAAAAAAAAAAAAAAAAAAAAAAAAAAACCTGCAGAAACAGAAGAATAGAAGAAAAGGAGAAAGACTTATTATTGCCCCTGAGACAGAGATGGGCATAGTTGTTGGTCTCTAGACCTGACATAGCATTTGATTATTTGGAAGCTCCAATTCCAGTCTAATAAACCTTTACTTAATGTATTTTGAACTTATGAAAAAATATAGTTATAATAACATGGTTATGTATATTCATAATTAATTTATACTAGGTATAATAAATGTCAATATCTACATACATTTAAGGACCACGAGACATTTAATTTTCCGTAAAATATCATGAAACTATCATGCTTCTATTAAACGAAACCAGAATAAATATTTAGAGTAAACTACATTGGAATGAAGAGAGATAAACTGAAAAACAAGTTAGGAGATAGTCCGAGAGTCTACCACTGATCTTATTTTCCTCTACAATATTTTTTTTGTAGTCTTGATCATCACTATTTCTTTCTCTTGTTTTGCCCACAGAGAGAGATTAGGAAAAATACTGATGTTTGTTATTGTGGAAGTATAAATCATACATTGATATTTTAAATAGAATTGCCAATTAGAAAGAAAAAGCTCATGATAGACATATGTATAATATGTGTGTGTGTCACATCATTTTTTTTTTTTTTTTGAAGAGGTTTTCGCTATAGGGCGCGTGCGCTCGCCAGACAGACAGAGAGAGAGACATAGAGACAGAAAGTGAGAAATCACCCCCCAGGGGGGATGGTCACGCTGCAACCCCTTCTCCTCCATTCTCCTCTCGGGATCTTGGGCACGCACGCACACGCACCCGGCGTGAGTTTTAAGCCACCGGGTCCGGGACGCGAACCGCGGTCAACTACGTGGGAGTCCAGCAACATAGCCATTACGCTAACTGCTGGTTCCCTGTGTGTCACATCATTTTAATGAAAACTACAATTTGAAAGTCAGACA
The DNA here is from genome assembly GCA_026018925.1 of Tupaia tana. Classification (NCBI taxonomy): domain Eukaryota; kingdom Metazoa; phylum Chordata; class Mammalia; order Scandentia; family Tupaiidae; genus Tupaia; species Tupaia tana. The sequence continues at coordinate 56,896,305 of JAKSZU010000001.1, forward strand.
ACTGATAATTAACAGTGAGGAATTAGTTCATTATAGTTGTTTGTCTGGATTTTCTGTCTTCTTCCTGGCTTAATTATAAGCAATTCCACTCTGACTGAGGCCAGTTGGAATTGCTGGGTAGTAACACAGATGCTGTCAGCTGGCGTGAGGCCCTGTGATCCCGTTACATCTGGGTTTAGCTAAAAATGCCTGCGTTGATCTCGAGGCCTTAGCACCATAGGCTGACCCGTCCACGCAGAAATGAACTATAGTAAACTCACTGATGTCAGAGGTGAGCCTGGCTGATATCACTGGGTGTGACAAAAGACATCTCAATTTGTAAAACATTAAATGTCATTCTTTTATGAATAATGTGTGGATACAAAAACATTTCAGTCTTTTCTTTTTCCCTAGGAGAAAATTTTATACAAAAAGTACAAGATATGCTCATAAGAAGGTAGGCTAGGTCAGAACTTCAGGAGAAGGGAAATAACTCCCAGCTGAAGCAAATATGCTTCGTTTCTATTCATTTGAATTTTTAAATTCTAATATCACTCATCTATTTATTTGTTTAAAGAAGTATTTTATGAGTAGAAATTATGCACCACATGCTTTAAGGAAAAAGGGATAGAGATTTTAAAAAACTGTGTTTTTTTCATTTAGCATTAGGGAAAATAAACAAAAAATCATTTAAAAACGATCAGATGAAGGTCCAGCAGGTGGAGTGGGAGTTAAGGTACTGAACTCAAACATGATCGACTGTGGTTCAAACCCTGGATCCAGTGGCTTGAAAACCACCCCAGTGCGTGTACCTGGGAGTGACAAAAACACAGAAAATATGTGGGAATATAAGACAAAATTGAAGAGGTGGGGAGTTACTGGTCATGAAATTTCTTTTTACTAAGTAAAGAATTTGTATTTTATTTTGATGTTGAACAACTTCACAAAATTCATAATTCTTGAGGACTGAGATCATACAAAACACCTCCTTTCAAAAAATTAATATCATGTTTTTCTTTAGGAATACTATTTCCATGTTTTTATAATAATATCATAAAAATACCACAGACCATTACTACATTATTCCTAGATCATTTGAAAGTTTAACTACCATTTATGTATTTGCCTCATAATAATTAGGGAACACTATATCCAGTTTCTCTGAAGATTTAAATTACTTTTCAAAGTTGTAATAGCTCTAAGAAATTCTGGAATGATATTCTTTCTAATCCTTCCTCTTTCCCTTCTCTCTTAAAGGAGCTGATGTTGGCTATTGATAGAATAACAGAAATACAGATGTTGATTTCAAAGGGATATTAGAAAAGAGAAACAATGTCAGTAACCATCTTCAATTACCTCATTGTTGTTTTCCAAGAATTTTAACATCTTTTTGAGAGACAGAACTGATACATCAAATTGTGTTACATCACAGTTTTTCTTGTCAGGAAACTAAATGTTTACTTAAAGATGGACAGCACAGCGTAGGGGAAATACAGCACTAAGCTGAGTTTTAGAGATTTCTCAATATAAATTCTGCATTCACATTAACTCACTGATGAGAAACAGATTATTATTACTTTAATAGTCCATCTGTAGCCAACATGTAGGGTACTATTAGCTGAGAATAAAATGTAATCTCAGAATTACGCTGTCTCAAAAATTTCACTTGAAACAAATAACATCAACATCAGATGTATCTAACTATAAGCCATATACGGAAGGCATCCACTCTGGTGTCTGGTAAGTAAATTATCACCAGAGACAATAAGGTATCTCTCAAACCTAGTAAGAAATCAAGCACTGAAACCATAAAAACAATCTATATTTTGACTAATCCTCATATTTTTAAGTCAATATTATCTTTAACTATGAATACATTAAAAGTTTATTTCTTGTCCTTCCTGTAAAGGAAAAACTTATCTGCACTAAAATATTTAATTCTGGTATGAGAATTTGCACTAGAATTGCATTATATATGTTACATTTCTTTGGGGATAAAAAGAGAAGAAAATCTAGTGACACATATGCATATTTCAAAATAAGCCAGTGAGGATAGAAGGGCAATCTGATCATGATATCTGTCACCCCGCAGACGGCCAGGGGTGAACATCGTATCTAGCTGGCTGGGGAAAAGGGGGTTACACAGCTTCATGTGTAACCCTCCAAAGCAGAGGAGGATCTTCCCCAGCAGAGGACTGCTTTTCCATCAAGCGTATAGTGGTAGCTGCATTCCAGTGTTGGAACCTCTGAAGGAGATCTCAATAAACCAGAGTCTGAGATTTACTCACACTAAGAAGGCAAGATATTCTTCTGATAATATATTATCTTAAATGCTCTAATGCAATTTCATCTTGAATTTTTGAAGTTTAATATTTAGTTCACTAGAAATATAAATCACCCAAAGAAAAATACTGATATTTGTCATACAAAATCCTCTAAAAAATTTAGGCTCGTTTTCAGTTTCCCCAATAGTGTCATTTTATCTCCCATTCAAAGGCTAAAGTCAGCAATAGAAAGAAACTATATTTTAGAAAAATCTGTTGCACCAGCTGGTGGTGTGGTGGTTAAGGCAATAGGATCCTACATGGCTGACTGTGCAGTTTGAATCTCAGGCCTGGCAGTTTGAAAAGCATTCCAGGCATGTGTGCATGCATACCCAAAATCTCAAGAAGAGGTAGAAATGGAGAAGGGTTTGTGGTGTGGCTATCTCCCACTGTGGGGAATGGGGCATTTTCTCACTTTCCCTTGCTCTCTCTGCCTCTTTCCAGTGGTAAATTATAAATAAATAAATCTATCATTAGAGAAATTGAGGGTCATTCAAATCTTGTGAGCATGTGTGCCTTGTAGCAAATTAAAAATTAATACTAATGATAAATAAAATTAAATAGTTCTTTTAAAAAAAGTAAAAACAAAATTTTAAAAGTGTAAGTATAGGTTAGAGCCAGTTCTCAAACTCAATTTCTTGATTTGTAACTTTCTAAAATTAAAACCAAGGAAAACAATATATATATTTAACTATAACTTTTATTTCTTTTCAGAAATTAGAACCATTTTTTGGAAACATTTGAGTATTTATAGTTATCTAATTAAATTATGAAATGAATGGTAATATTTCCAATTATATGGAAAGTGTCTCCATCTAGAATGTTCTTATTTAAACCTTTTGTATATAAGGCATTCTCCTACTAAAACCCCAAAGCAGGATCTAAAATAACATATAATAGTATTATGCTTAGTTATGATATTTAACATAATAAACAATTGTAATGAAAAACAAATATACATGAAATAAACATCTTATTTTATAGGGCATTTAAGGAAGAATATGTCCCTTTTTTATTTTTGTATTAAAAGATAGTGTCATCCAGAATTAAAATTATTGAATATCAGAGACTGAGTGGCTAGAGATTGTGTTGCCAAGCTCTTAAAAGGGTTATGGGAAATGTCTCAACCTATTAAACTTGTCAAGGTAAGATGCAAAGTGTGACTATGACTCATAATAGCTAAAAAATTACTGAATTACAAAGAAAAAATAAAAGTGGAAAAACAAAGAGGAGATAATATATTTACTAGATGGGCAATTTATGGATAAGGCTAAGCAATATATTTTGATTTATACTTTCATTTTTTCTAAGTGCAAGCCCTCAGTTGAATGTAAAATAAGGTTACTGCAAAGTTTCAAGTAATCAGGCTATGGGCATAAAATAATTCAAATTTTCTCTTTAACTACCTTCCAACTATGTTATATTATTCCACTTAATTATATTTTTGCTATAAACAACCAATTTCTTGTTACATTTGGGTACTATCACTGTCTCATTTTATTTTGAAGACACACTCCTGTACTCAAAAAATTTCCCATCCTTATTTCCATGTGTGTGCTTGTGTTCTTCCACACTCCACCTCCCACACTGAAGGAAACTAGGTCCTGCTTGCTAAAGGATGAGGGAGTGCCCGGTTGGCCTCTCTCAAAGACATCTCTTCCTTTTCTAGGCACTATTTCTGTGCTGCTGAGAACAGGAAGAGACTAGAGAAGGCAAAGATGCTTTAATGTTACTGCACTGTGATGGAAGGTGTTTCTGGAGTCACTCTGGTTCAATCTTGCTGATGCTCTCTGCTGATGACATGGTTCTCACAAAGTTGGTGCATGGTTTTCTTAGAGCGGGGTTCAGAATTCTTTCTGCCCCTTTGTTATAGAGGCAGAACCACAATGTGAGAATTGTGCAGGTTATTCATGAGAATATCCACCTAAGGGGGTAATGGATTTAAAATTCCAGTCCCCACTCTGTCATTTTTTGTGTCCACCCAGAGTGGTGCTTTTGTCTGACTTGCAAGAAGACCATATGCTGAGAACTCCTTTATGGGGATGTTTATGTCTGTTTCTGCTACATCCTAATGTCTTTGCGAGGTTAGATGTGACATCAAGTTTTCCCATGACTGTTCCATTACTTGAAGTTATAGGAAGGGTTACAGTCCTCTTCTCGCCGATGTGGGTCTGTTAAGCAGTGCAAACAATCATTGTACTGAAGTTGCTCCTCAACTTGAAATGCCACTTATCTTGGTTGCTTCAAATACCATTCACCCAACTTCAGAGACCACACATCAAACAAGTCTCTTTTGCCAATAGTAGTGGGGAAAAGGAAAGTGCTCCACATGCATGAGATCCCCAAATAATCTTCCAATGACTCCTTCACTACACGCTCCTATCTGTCAGGGTGGTCCTATGTGTTTGCCACTTATGCTTCTGCAGAGAGAATGAGATTAAAGTGTCTTTGTTCGAATACATCTAATCTTAATTTTCTTTTAATTTTCCTTATGTGGCTTTGGCTTGCATTCTGTACAAAGCATCCATACCCTAAGAAAAAGAAACAAATTCCCACTAAAAATCTTTTTAACTCACAAAGCCAGGAACCCCTGCCTCTATCAGTCTATCAGTCTTCTTGCTGTGGCAAAGGAGGAAGTTAGTGGAATATTGTTGAGTATCTGGCCTACATTTAGGGAGCACAGCTGGGTGGCAACTTTCTCCAACTGCAGGTTGATGGATGCTTCTTTATAATAAGGAGCATTCCCTGTTCTCAAGTTTGGGCCTTCGCCAATTCAGGCAAAATGGTAAAATTCCTATTTGCCACTTGATGGTTGCTTCAGCTATTACAAGAGACTTATAATTGAGCCTTATCATAATTTTCTAGCCTTTCTAATTTACCGAAGTGAAAATATATTCTTTTTTTTTTTAAGAGAGAAATTTTTGCTAAAGGGTACATGTACTTGCCAAGAGACAGAGAGAAAGAAAGCAAGTAATCATCTCCCAGGAGGGTAATCATCTCCCTTCTGCTCCATCTTCCCCTCAGGATTTTGGGCATCCACACACATGCACCCAGCTTGAGTTTTAAGTCACCAGGTCTGGGACTCAAACCACAGTTGACTATGTGGGAGTCCATCAATGTAACCATTACATCACCTGCTGATCCCCAAATTTGCTCTATATGGAAAGAAGTTCCTCATATATCTGAGACAAAACTTTCAATTCCTCCATAATATACCTAACATAAATTTCAAACTACTCAGCATGCAACTTCAGTCTTTCACCAGCTGGTCTTATTCCTCAGCATAATCTTCCATACTCTGATGGTTCTATGTTCCCATGTTATCCACAAGCCTAGTACTTCCTGTGTTTTCCTAAAGCTGTGAGCTTTACTTAGACTATATCTCAAACTCACTTATGCCTACTTTTTTCAAAGACCGGTCCTAATAGCACTTTTATTATGAATGCCCACCATGACTATAAGAACTAATGAATTTTTTTTTTTTTTTGGAGAGGTTTTCGCTATAGGGCGCGTATGCTTGCCAGACAGACAGAGAGAGACATAGAGACAGAAAGTGAGAAATCACCCCCCACAGGGGATGGTCACACTGCAATCCCTTCTCCTCCATTCTCCTCTTGGGATCTTGGGCACGCACGCACACGCGCCCGGTGTGAGTTTTAAGCCACCGGGTCTGGGACGCGAACCACGGTCGACTACGTGGGAGTCCAGCGACATAGCCACTATGCTAACTGCTGGTTCCCAAGAACTAATGAATTTTTCATATGAATCTCATTAATAACTAGTTTATGTCTGGGACAGATGATGGTATAGTAGTAGTACTATACTATCTGAAGCTGACTTACATGGGAAGATTTGAGATTTGCAATCCAACAGACAACTTTTTGTGCTAGGCCTGCATGTGCCCATTACCTGGGCAGACTGAGGCTGGGGAGGCTGGCAGTATGAAAACTTTCTAGGGTGCCTGTCTCTTTACCACTCTCTCTTGTCATGGACAAGATGAATAAATAAACTTTAAAATAATGATTATATTAATGTTATGTCCCTTATATCAATGCTTCTAATGAATCTTGGCTAAAAAAAAAATGAATGAAAACTTTGTTCCAGTGAATTGAGGAGCTGGATAGCGGGGCAGGGCGGGGAGATGTGGAACTCTTGGAGAAAAATCATTTAGAAGAAACAAGAATGGAAAATTAACTGTTGATGTATATGGTAATACATTTGACTTGATTGACATCTACTGCAAGCATGTTGGTAAAAAACATGTTGCAAGCTGTAAATAGGTATAAGAAATAAATGCAAATAAAAATATAAAATATAAAATAGGTCAACTACAAAGAAAAAAAAAGCTTTTGGGTCTTCATTTTTCTTACGGAGTCATTTCCCATGCACTTTCTATAAGAAACTGTAGATTTTATTACATCTTCTAAGAGTTACAGAACTGTTCAGTTTTTTCCTCTTCTTAAGGATCAGTTGTTTACATTTTCATGGGTCTCCTGAAATAAACCAATATCATTGAGTTTTGGTGATAAGATACCCTGAGGTATATTTTATTGCTTATAAGTTAATTAAGATAATCTCCCAGGGACCAGCAGTTAGCGTAATGGCTATGTCGTTGGATTCCCACGTAGTCGACCGCAGTTCGAGTCTTGGACCTGGTGGCTTAAACTCACACCAGATGCGTGTGTAAGCGTGCCCAAGATCCCGAGAGGAGAATGGAGAAGAAGGGATTGCAGCGTGGCCATCCCCCCTGGGGGGTGATTTCTCGCTTTCAGTCTCTCTGTCTCTCTCTGTCTTTCTGGCAAGCACATGTGCCATATAGCAAAATCCTCTCAAAAAAAAAAAAGATAGTCTCCCAAATAATTATGCCAATTTCATTAAATTTATGCCTTTTATTCAGAAGTATAAGGCTAAATTTTTAAAATTAATTACAATAAATATTCAATTTTGTCTCTTGATTTTCTGTCAAAGAAAAGCAGTTTATGAATAACCAGAGGATGATCTTAATTCTAATAATAACCTAATTCTAAGTAATAACCTGGGACTAGTAGATGGTGTAATGATTATGTCACTGGGCTACCAAATAGTCGACGGTGGTTCGAGTCTTGGACCTGGTTGCTTAAAACCCACCCTGGGCATGTGTATGTGCATGCCGAAGATACCAAGAGGAAAATGGAGAAAGAATTGTGGCCAGTCTCTCTGTCTCTGTCCCTCTGATAAGTGCATGTACCCTATAGCAAAAACTCTCTCTTAAAATAATAATTATAATGACCCAAAACAACAAATACGTTATCATAATAAATTTAGTACTGGAAGTGCTTTTGACAAAAGAAGCAAATAATAAACATGAGCGGGGAAGATTTACACTTAATATTCTGAATGTCCTGACCTTCTTTGTTTAAAAGCATTCCTGCTACATCAGCAGATCTCTCATACAGACAATTTGTAAGTGAGAAAATTGTAAAGAATACATTTCAAAGACGTGAACAATACTTATTTACTTAGAACTATAAACACTGTTTAAAGTTTACAGGCTTTCCTTTTTTTAGCTATCTAATACTATCATGGTTCTATGGCAAACTTTTGTATATATAAACTCCCTAAATAAGCAGAAGAGAACTGTTTATTTCCAGTGTAGGTGGAAAAAACTTTATTTGACAGCAGTGAGAGAACATTCATTGATTCCATCATTTGTTGTTGCTCTTGTTACTGTTCAATAGAGATGATCTATTTTTCAGTCTTTTCTTCTCAAATGTCCTTTTCAAAAGGCTACAGAAATAGATACATGAAGGGTGCTATTTGAGTTGCCATGCTTACAATTTTCTTCAAGATGCAATTTATGATTATAAACTTTAAAATTGTTAATATTTTTCATTGTTTTTTCTCTGTAGGTAATATTTTAATTGAGAAATTATTTTCTGTGCAGGCGCAAAATCTGCTAAATGAAATATATTATCAATTGTATTTTTTTACATTACAACGTATCGATATTTCAGTCAAGATATTTTCAGAAATACCATTTTGCATCTTTTCAAAAACTTTTTTCTATAAGCATTTCTTTGAGACAAAAAAATCATTTAAGAAGTCGCATAGCATATCCGTGATATTACATATTAATTCAGCTAACCACTAGCTCAATCATGAAAAAAACGTTAAATATGTTTCTAGAGTAGCAGTAAACCATTTAGTCTAAATTTTAAAATTGTTCAGAACATATTTCAATATTAAAAATTACTGCTTTGTGACTAGCTGAAGGCGGAATTGTTAAGTTGCTGGACTCCCACATGGCTGACCATGGTTCAAGGCTCAGACCTGGATGCTTGAAACTCATGTAGGGTGTGTGTGTGTGTGTGTGTGTGTGCTTAAGATCCCAAGAGGAAAATGGAGGAGAAGGGATTGTGGCAAGGCCATCCTTCCTGGAGGGTGATTTCTCACTTTCTGTCTCTCTGTCTCTCTCTGTCTCTCTGGCAAGTACATATGCCCTATAGCAAAAATCTCTAAAAGGAAAAATACTGCTCTGTGACCAGCTGTCGTGACCCACTGACAGTGCCACCACGTGGCAGATTGGAGGCCACATAAAAGGCATGGGTTTGGCTTCTAGGCTTATCTGAATATATGGGCATGTATGAATGTGCCTGTAATTGCAGCTAATTCGGGGCTGGTGCAGGAAGGTTGTGACATCATGAGACTCTGTCAATGTTCCTCTTTCTGTCTCTTTCTCTCACTCTCTCTCTCTCTTTTCCTTTCTCATAAACAAACAAAAAAAATACTACTCTGAATGCTTAATTTTTTTGCTTCAGAATCTTTTGGGCTTTGTTTCAGTAAAAAACCTGTATTCATTATTACCCAAGAGATGCACTTTCACCAACCAATGAAAAACATGGTTTGATTTGCTTCCTAAAAAACATCTATTATTTCTCTTTGTTCATTGCCAGATGGACACTCTATTTAGAAAATAAAATATAGTTTCTCAGTAGTCATGTTGAAATTAGACTCAAGGTTGCTAACACATCTCATATTCTGACTATTGAATAATATGCACGGCAATTTCTCAAATGCCTATATTCCCTTCTCACTATAAGTGAGAGGAATAAATTCTTGAGACTTCTGAGGAAAATGAAAAAGATCTATAGATTCAGTAATTAAAGTTGAGATAAAAGGTTGTAAAACCAAATTCTAGTAGGAGAAAAGCCCAATGCATTAGCTAAAACTTTTAATGTTGGAAAAATATATTGTAAAAAATAATAGTATTTTTGTGAAATAAAATAGCCAAAAATATTTTAAGATATAAAATCACAAAACAGATACAGTTCATGAATAAACAAAAATTATTCAAGTCAAATTTATATTGTGCATTTCTTATTATGTTATTCTACAAGATAATATTAACATAGTTGGAGAAAGGGAGGGCAGGGAAAATGACAAATTTAAATTTAAATTTGTGATCAGCAGATGGCATAGTGGTTACATTGCTTGACTCTCACTTGGCCAACCGCGATTCAAGTCCCAGACCCAGTGGTTTGAAAATCATGAGGGACACATGTGCATGCATGCCCAAGACCCGGGGAGGAGAACAGAGTAGAGGAGACTACAGCATAGTCATCCCCTCAGGGGGAGGATTTCTCACTTTCCCTCTCCCTGTGTCTGTCTTTTGCTCCCTCTCTTTCTCCCTCCCATCTCTGGCAAACACACACACCCTAAGGCAAAAATTTCTAAAAAGAATAATAAATAAATGAAGGAATTAATTTAAAATAATTTGGGAATTTTTTTGAAATTTGAAGATCACTGGTTGTTATTTAAACTATAGCATAACAAAAATGTTTATGGTAAATATATACATGGCAATAACATTTTTATATACAAGGACTAAGAATTAGATCATAGATTTTCCATAAATTCTCACATGTCTCTTTTACACACCAATTGTTACTTGCACAAATTTTTAATGTTGACTTTAAAGTCATTTAGCAAGCTTCACTCTGTTCAAAATACTTCTATGTTCTATGGTTGTCACAGAGAAAAATAGCCCTTTTCTTATAATAATTCATCTGGAATTATTTACACTTTCAGTTTCATAAAGTCTAACACCACCAACAATTTTAATTGGGAACAAAAAATCTGTTCTCTAAGTTTACATAAACAAGAACTATGAAATCAAATGCATTTAGTTAGAAATAAACAATTGTGCATTATTCTTGGCTTCCACTTCCATTTTAAATTTATTGACCACTTGGAAACAGAAATGAAAGTCACCATCTTAGCTCAGTTCTGGAAAAATAGGAGTTTATAGGGTTAGTGTTAGGGTAAAAAAAAGAAAAAAAAAAAAGAAAAGTAGGAGTTTAGTTATAGTATATGCTATTACGTTTTTTTAAGTAACTAATAAAGGTTAAAATATTCGGCACCAAAGCACTAGATATACTTCTGGCTATTCTAGATCTCTGACACAGAAAAGAAAAAGAATAAAAGAAAAGTAAATAATTATATCTTTGTATAAATATTTTAGAACATATTACACTAGCTCATTATATATTCAAAATGCACTCTAACTTCACCTCTATCATAATCATCTCTTGTTAAAAATATCATTTAATTGGGGACCAGCAGATGTCCTAATGGGTACATCCTTGGACTCCCACATAGCTGACCACCATATGAGTCTCAGACCTGGCCTAAAATGCACTGGGCTCGTGTGCATGCATTGCCCAAAGTTCCAAGAGGAGAATGGAGAAAAAGGGATGGCAGCGTGGCCATCACCTCTGAGAGGTGATTCCTTGCTTTCTGTCTCTCTGTCTCTCCAGTTAGCACACACGCCCTATAACAAAAATTTCTCAAAAAATTTATCTAAGGGAACCAGCAGTTAGCGTAATGGCTATGTCACTGGACTCCCACGTAGTCGACTGCGGTTCGCGTCCCGGACCCGGTGGCTTAAAACTCACGCTGGGTGCGTGTGCGTGCGTGCCCAAGATCCCGAGAGGAGAATGGAGGAGAAGGGATTGCGGCGTGACCATCCCCCCGGGGGGTGATTTCTCACTTTCTGTCTCTATGTCTCTCTCTGTCTGTCTGGCGAGCGCAAGCGCCCTATAGCAAAAATCTCTCCAAAAAAAAAAATTATTTAAATGATTAATATGTGGAATCTTTTCTATTTTTTTAGTCCTAGATGTAAGTACAGCTTCTCAAATTACTACTCCTAAATCTTAGACATCTCACATCATGATCCCCCTCCACACTGCCCCCCAGCTTTCCTAGCCAGCCAGGACCATGGGCTCCCATGTCCAGGGTGTTCAGGTTCATCAGGCATCTGGACCTGCAGTCTTTCATATGGTTACAGTGCTATTTGAGTAGCAAATTACTGCTGCCCCTGTGAGTTATCTCTACTTTAACTATTAATGTTACTAGAACTTTAACTATTAATGTTACTAGAATTACTTCTCTAGTCTAGAAACATATGTAACTGTCTTCTGAATACATGCATCTTGTTGTGCCTCAAGAGCAAGTATGCCAAAACCATTGCTTTCTCCCCCGAATCTGCTTTCTCATTCTTCATTGTTTATTAAGGTTAATGACATTTTAGTCTATTCATTTTCTCAAGTCAGAAAACTAGACAGCTTACTTCTTCTCATTGCCTTCAGTTAATGTTCTTAGATGTCAATCATTTATTTCCTAAACATCTTTCTAATCTAGAAATCCACTGCAGCTCAATTTCCAGTACCAGTTACATAGTATTGACATTGTAAACTTGTCTTCCAACCCCCAATTCCAAGTAACTTTAGTCCAAGTATATTGAAACCAGTTCTCTTCTTACAGAGTGATTTTCTTATGATCTTCTAAATCTTAAAAAAAAAAAAAGAACAAATCTGATCATATTTCTTCTTGACTTAAAATCCGGCAATGTTCATTCCTCAATAATCCTCAAATTCCTAAGTATGCACAACTGCTTGAATGATCTTATTTTTTCTTCCTTCATTTACAATTTCATTTCATTGTATCACACACACACACACTCACACTTATTTGGCCAGCCTGAACTATTTGCAATTCCAAAAAGTCTTATGTTCTCTCATGCTCACAGCCTTTTTAAAAATTATTTTATTTATTCATTCATTTATTTTAATTAGACCAGAGAGAGACACAGAGAGAGAGAGAGAAGGGGAAAGGGGGAAAACAAGCCACTAGGTCTGGGACTCGAACCATGATTGGCCCCGTGGGAGTGTCCAGCACCTTAAGCACCATGCCACCTGCTGGTCTCCGCAATCTTTTGTACATCTAGATTTCTACATATTTCTCACCATTAAACACATATGAACATTTAAAATATTATTAACTGTGTCATTCTCCAGTCAACTAAGTACATGTTATTTCTTCTCATTATGACTGTATTATAGTAATTTCTACTTCATTGTAATTATGTGTTGAATTCTTTCCTGTTTCCAATCTATATTATAGAGCAAGGGATATTCACAATCTAGCTATTTTATCGCAGTAGTTCAAGCCAGTTCCTAGCATTATTAGATCTTACATAAAAATTTGATAACCAAATAGGCAAAGAATCAATAAAAATGAAGAGGAATTGCTTTAGTTTACCATTTCTTTGAAAAGATACTCACATTTTTTTTTTCAATTTTTTCTGGTCTTTTATCTGCATTCATCTTTTTTTATTTATTTTTTTATTATCATCATATTCTTCTTTATATTACATTGAATTACATATAACTTTACAGTGTATTACATTGCTTTTTCAAAAGGGAATGCCATGCATGTCAGTCAGTACAGACATTAATCTCCTCACTTTAACATTCAATATCTTTTCTATGTTTTCCCCAATCATTATTATTATTATTCTAATTATTTTTTAAAACAGTCAATTGCTATTTCTCATTTTGCTTGTACAAATACTTTGCCCATCATGAAATACTTCTCAGAAAAATCCAGTTGAGAATACTATACATGTCAACATCAACAGTTAATAAGTCATATCTGTTTCTCACTAATGTCCTGCCTCTCTATTAAGATACTGACATTTTTAATAAACTTATTTTTTTCTAGCTACAGCAAGGCAATGGTCATAAGACAAAAAAAAAAGATTTGATAACTCTAAGGATAGATGAATAAGATAACATTTTTTTCTTCTTAAATGATAGAAGAAACAAATAGTCAAAAAATCAGTGTGTTATTATGTAAAATTTCAAATTATCACTTTTTAAAGATATTTTTATTTCTTGCCTTTTTTTTTTTTTTTTACAGATTTAGGAGATCATAAGAAAATCACTCTGTAAGAAGATATTTTAAAATACATTTTTTTAAAAAGCTTACCATGGGACCACTAGATGGCACAATGTTTGCATTGCTGGACACCCATGTAGTCAAACACAGCTCATGTCTTGGACTGGTGGTTTAAAACGTGTCAGGTGTGTGTGCATGCATGCCCAAAATCCCCAGAAGAGAAGGGAGGAAAAGGGATTGCATTGTGACCACTGTCACTTTTTGTCTCTCTGTCTTTCTCTGTCTCTCTGGCAAGTGCACACATCCTATAGAAAAAAATCTCTCTAAAAACATTACCATAACAGAAGCTAAGAATATCTCTGATGGGCTTTTGGGTATTCTGAACAAAGTTAAGGAAAGAATCTCTGAGTTTACCGATGCATCAATAGAAATTTTTAAAACAGAAAAGCAAAGAGAACAAAGACAATATAAAACAAAAATAAAAAGCACAACAGAATATCCAAGGACTGTGGGACAACTACAAAAGGTATCACATGCATAGAATGAAAATACCAGAGAATAAAAATAGAAAGGTACATAAAAAATATTTGAAACAATAATTACTGATGATTTCTCCAAATTAATGTCAGACATCAAACTACAGATCCAGAAAGCTCATACAATATTAAGCAGGATAAATGCTAAGAAAACAACAACAAAAAGATATCAACAAAAATCCCACTACATTTAGATATATTAAGTTCAAATTATAAAAAATCAAAGACAAAAAATAAAATCTTGAAAAAATGCCAGAGGAAAAAAACACATTATTCACAAAGAATCAGGTTAAAAACTGAAACTGACTTTTTCTCAAAAACCATGCACTTCTTGATAGAAGGGAGTGAACCAAGCTCACCTGTGGTGGCACAAGTGGTAGGGTGCCCCTTTGTGAGACTAGGGCCACATAGGAGGCTCAGGTTCAGTCCCCAGTCCAATCTAGACAGGTCAGGAACAGTGGCATGCACTTGTGGTCCATGCTAACCAAGAGGCTGGGACAGAAGAACAGAGCAGTGAGACCCTGTCTGGAAGATCTCTTTCTATCTGTCTCTCTCTGTCATGCTGTATCTCTCATAAAGAAAAAGAGGAAGAAGAGAATCAAAAGGAAGAAAAAAGGATAAGAGAAAAAGAAGGGAGTAGAATATTTGAAGTATGGAGAAGGGGAAAAAAAAACAGCCTAGAATTCTGTACTATGTGAAATTATCCTTGAAATATGAAAGAGAAAAAGAAAGAAACAAAACATTTAAAGGACACGAAAATGGAAAATTATTTGTGGATGATAACGTGTATGATAATATTTAACTGTACTAATATGCAGTGTATTCATGCTGGGAAAATTTATTTTGCATGCTATGTACTGACTGGATGTATAAAAGACATAAAATATTTAATAAAAAAGAGAAGTAGAGACTTTCTTAATCAACATTTAGGGAATTGGTGACTTGAGGACCTATCTTATAAGACATATTCAAGCAAGTTCTTTAGAGAGAAGGAAAATGATATTTGTCAGAACTCAGATCTACATAAAGAAAGGAAGAACAACAATAAAGCAATAAATGAAGGCAAAATGAAAACATTTTATTTTTAATAACTGATAAGTTTTTTTCAAATAATAATAATACATTCAATTATGAATGCTTATACACACACACATATATACTTATGCATAAGTTAAATAAATGACAATAATGAAACAAGTGATGGAAGGAATAATTGGGATTATTTTCTAATTATAAGTTACTTATACTACCCATGAAGTGGTATAGTGTTATTTGAAAGTGGACTTGGAATAGTTGTGCATGTATGCTGCATACTCCAGGACAAACAGTTAAAAAGAGAGAGAGAAAATAAAATATTAAAATGCTGAATTAAAAACATAAAGATAGGCAAAAATAGTAACAAAAAATGAGGGCAGTATATACATAACAGGAACTAATATGACAGACATCTTAATCTATTTATCTATAATACCTTGAAAGCCAGCAGGTGGCATGGTGGTTAAGGCACTTGCCTCCCACATGGGTGACTGTGATTCAAAACCCAGACCCGGCGTCTTTAATATCACACCCAAAATCCTGAGAGGAGAACGGAGAATTGTTAGTGGTATGGCTATCCCCCTTGGGGAATGATTTCTCACCCTCCCTCTCTCTGTGTCTCTCTGTCTCCCTCTCTCTCCAGTGAGTATTCAGGCTCTATCACAAAAATCTTTAAAAAAAATTTTTTAAATCACTTTGAATATCAATTCTCTAAATATATCAATTAGAAGAAAGGGACTGTGAGAATGTATCAAAAAGCAAGACATAACTGTATATTATCTACAAGAAAACTACTTTAAATGTAAGGATATATAAATTAAAAATAATATTAATTGTGCTAATGCTATACAAGAAAATTTTAGTGATAAAGAGAGGCATTACATAGCATATAGTGATCAATTCTCCAAGAAGACAACAATTTTTCACATGTATGGACAAAACAACAGTGTCAAATCATGTAAGGCAAATACTGATAGAACTGAAAAGAGAAATAAACAAAAATCACTTTTACAGTTAACACTTCAGCACCCTTTTACCAAAATGGACAGATCCAACAGGCAAACCTCAATAAGAAAATGGTTGAACTCAATGATTCCATCAATTAACTGTATATAATGGACATCTGTAGGCTACTCTACTCATCCAGCAAGAACAAAACACACATTCTTCTCAAGTGCGTGTGTAATATTTACAATAGACCAGATTTTAGGCCCCCCAAAAATGCTTCATCAATTAAAAAAAAAAAATAGAGGGACCAGCAGTTGGAGTAATGGCTATGTCGCTGGACTCCCATGAAGTTGACTACAGTTCAAGTCCTGGACCCCGTGGCTTAAACTCACACCAGGCATATACGCGTGTGTGCCCAAAATCCCAAAAGGAGAATGGAGGAGAAGGGACTGCAGCATGGCCATCTCCCCTGGGGGGTGATTTCTTGCTTTCTGTCTCTCTGTCTCTCTCTCTGTCTTTCTGGCAAATGCACACACCCTATCACAAAAACTTCTCAAAAAAAAAAAAAAAAGCTACAATGTCTGTTCTCAGACCACAAAGAAATTAAACTAGAAACCAGCAACAAAAGATAGCTAGAAAATTCCCAAATATTAGGATATTAAATTTCACATGTAAATAGCACATGGCTGAAAGAAGTAATATCAAGTGAAATTTTAAAAATATTTTGAATTAAGGGCCAGCAGGTGATGTGGTGGTTAAGGTGTTGGACTCCTACAAGGTCAACGGCAGTTTGAGCCCAAGACCCAGACACTTGAAAATCATAGCAGGCAGATGTGCATGCATGCCAAAATCCCAAGAGGAGAATAGAGGAGAAAGAATTGGGGCATGGCCATCCTCCTTGGGGAGGAGGGATGACTTCTCACTTTCCCTCTGTCTCTCACTGGTGATCACACACAGCCTATGGCAGAAACCTAAAAAGAAAAAAAAAGTACATAAAGGAATATTATAAACAATTCTGAACCCCAAAATTTGATAATCTAGAGGGAACAGACTAATTCCTTGAAAGAAACAAAACTCACAGGAGAACTCTGAATAAGCCTATTTTAATTAAAGAAATTAAATCAATAATTATTAACATTCCAAAACAAAATGCACTAGGCCCAGATGGATTCATCGATGAATTCTACTAAATATTTAAGTAAGAAATAATACTAATTCTCTACTATATTTCGCAGAAGATAGAAGCAAAGAAAATGCCTCCTAATTCTTTCTATGAAGCCAGCCTTATCCTTAATAACAAAACTGCAAATATGACAAGAAAACTACAGACCAGTATATCTTATGAACATCAATGTAAAAATATTCATCAAAATATTAGTAAATCTAATCTAATGATATTAAAAATGCATTTTATACCACCACCAAATAGGTGTATCCCTGATATGCAAGGCTAGCTCAACATTCAGAAATCAATTGAGATAATCTATCATATCATCAGACTAAAAAAAAAATTCACATGGTCATAATAATAAATACAGAAGAATCCAACAGTCATTCATGATAAAAACTCTCAATAAACTGAAAATAGAGGGGGGAACTTGCTCAACTTGATAAAGACTATCTACATAAAAACAATGGCTTACAGCATATTTAATGGTGAAAACATGCAAGAATTGACTATCCCCTCTCACTATTCATTTTCCACATTGCACTGAGAGGCTTGGTTAATTCAATGAGATAAGAAGTGGAAATAAAATGTACACTGATTGGGAAGGAAGAAATAAAACTTTTGTCAACATATAACATAGTGATTTATGTAGCATATAAAAAAGAATAAATTGAAAAATACCACTGGAACTAAAAAGCAATTTTATCAAAGTTATAGCAAACAAAGTTAAAATATAAAAGTTAATCAGTTTCTTATACAATAGCAACAAACGAGTGGAATTTGAAATTAAAAACACAATTCCATTAAAAAAATACAATTTTATTTACATCAGCACCCCCTCAAAAATGAAATACTTATTTATAAACCTAAGAAAATGGGTCTATGTGAAAACACTTATAAAACCTTGATAAAATATTTTTTTTAAAAAAAGAGCTGGGGCCAACCCTGTGGCCTGGTAGTTAGGAGAGCTAGATCTCACAGGACTCACTACACCAGTCAAATCACAACCCTGAATCCTATAAAAACATATGGATATATATGTCTGTGTGCCCAAAATCTTGGTAGAATGGAGAAATGGATCAGAAAGGATTGTGGCAACACTATGCCCCATCAGGGGGTGTGAGGGACATTCTTTGTGACCCTGTCTTTCTCTCTCTCTGTCTCTCTGGTGAGCACACATGCCTTCTGGTAATTAAAAAAAATAATAATAAGCAAACTGAGCAGAGATTCCGTTTTCATGGATAAAAAGATTCAATGTTTTCAAGATGTCATTTTTTCCCAACTTTAATCTATAGACTCAGTGTAATCCTAATCAACATCCAGCAAATTATTTTATGGATATTGATGAATTAAGTCTAAGGTTCATATGGAGAAATAAAATATCCTGAGTAGTAGACACAGTGTTGAAGAACAGTCAGAGAACTGGCACTGTATGACATCAAGCATTACAATAAAGTAATCAGGATACAGTATCGGCAAAAGAAAAGACAAATGGATGAATGGAACAGAATAGAGGGCATAGAAATAAATCCACATTAAAACAGTCAACTGATCTACGTCAAAGGAGCAAAGATGATACAACAAAGAGAAACTTTTCAACAAACAGTGCTGGAATCATTGAATATCCATGTGCAAAATTTTTTTAATTTTAAAAATCTAGATACAGATCCTCCCATCACAAAAATTAACTCAAAAATAGATCACAGACCTAATGTAAAATTCAAAACTATAAAATTTCTAGAAAATAGAATAAGAGAAAATTTATATGACCTTGGATTTGGTGACAACATTTTAGATGCACTGTCAAAGGCACAATCCATGTGAAAAAGAATTAATAAAGTGAACATTAAAACTAAAACTTTCTATGCTGTGAAAGACACTATCAAAAAAAGAAAAAGATGAACCACAGTCTGGAAGAAAATATTTCCAAAAGATATATTTGATAAAAGACAAAATGCACAAAGAACTATGAAAACTCAATAATAAGAAAATAAACTACTTAAATTTAAAAAGAGCCAAATACCTTAACATACACTCACCAAAAATCTACAGATGGCAAGAAGAATATAAAATGATGTTCTCCTTCTATGTCATTAGGGAAATGCAAATTAAAACAATGAGATGCCACTACACAGGATGGCCAAAATTCTGATACTGAGAATACCAAATGCTGACAAGGATGTGGAGCACTATAGGAACTCTCACTTATTGCTCGTGTAATGCAAAGTGGTACAGCCATTTTTGAAAGTAATTTGGTGGATTCTCACAAGACTAAACATACTCTTATCATAAATCCAGAAATTCTCTTCCTTAGTATTTTTCCAAAGGAATTGAAAACATGGTCACACAAAAAAATCCATACAAAGATGTTTATAGCAGCTTTATTTATAATTGCCAAAAACTTCGATGCAACCAAGATGTCCTTCAGTAGGTGAAGGGATAAACTGTTGTATATCTATGAGATGTTACTTATCGCTGAAAAGAAATGAGCTATCTGGGCCAGTCTGTGGCATGGAGGTTGAAGTGGCTAGATTCCAAATGGCCAACTATGTGATTCAAGTCCCAGACCTGGCAGCTTGAAAGGTCATGACAGATTCATGTGTGTGCACGCCCCAAATCCCAAGAAAATGGAGGAGAAAGTATTGAGGTGTATCCATCACCCCAGGGAGTGATTTCTCCTTCTCTCTCTCTATTTCTCTCTCTCTCTCTCTGGCAAGCACATTCACCCTATAGAGAAAACAAAACAAAACAGAAATGAGCTATCTAGCAGTAAAAAAAAAATAACAACAATAAATAGAGGAAACTTAAATACATAAATACATATTATTGAGTGAAAGAAGCCAAACTGAAAGGCTATATACAATGTATAATTGCCATTCTGAAATAAATAAATTAATAAACAAACAAACAAACTATGGAGACAGAAGAAAGTTCAGTTGTGTCCCGGAGTTCGGAGAGAGGAATGAATAGGTGGAATATAAGAGATTTTTTTGGTTAATGAAACTGAAACTATTTCTTATAGTACTATAATAGTATACAGATGTCATCTGTCCAAAACCATAGAATGTACACCACCAAGAATGAAACCTAATTTAAACTATGGACTTTGAATACTAATTATGTGTCAATGTAGGTTCATTGATTTTAACAAACATACCACTCTGATGGAGAATGTTGATAATCTGGGAAACTCTGCATATGTAGAGACAGAGAACATATGGGAAGTCTGTGTATTTTAGTCCATTTTGTTGTAAACCTTAAACTGCTCTAAAATAATGTCTATTATTGAAGAAAAAAACCACAAGCATTTTGCATGGAGAAATTCAGTTTCCCGTACTTCCAAGTGTGACGTGAACAAGAGTTAAGATTTTGCAAATCAGATTACCTGTAAGCATTCAATGTTGTCATAGAGAATGTATTATAGAAACAGCATGTTTATAGTATGAGTATATGACAAGGACTCCATGATCTCAGTTGTCTTATAAAAGATATTGTGAAGGTAATAAGAAGGATAAGGGCAAAATACTGAGAATAAAGCAAAGAGAAGCAGCAGCACTAGAGAAGTCTACCTAAATCCTCACTCGCATTTTCATGCCCTCCTTTCATCTCATCAACAGCTACCCTTATACTGTAAAGGCCAAAGTATCATATTTATTGAGTGTCTATGTACAGAGAATAATAAGAATTGATAAATCCAGGAAAGAGAGTATGAAATATAAATCAGACCAAGGTAAAAAACAAAACCAACCACTACTGTTACTGGATGTGATGTGTGAGGGTATGGACAGAGCTGACCATAGGAAGAACCAGATCAGAAACTAGAAGTGGAATTGAAAGATAAATTCTCGACTGGGACCAGCAGTTGGTGTAATGGCTATGTCACTGGACTCCCATGTAGTTGAACACGGTTCGAGTCCCGGACCTGGTGGCTTAAACTTACACCAGGCACTTGTGCGTGCATGCCCAAGATCCCAAGAGGAGAATGGACAAGAAGGGATTGCAGCATGGTCATCACCCTGAGAGAGTGATTTCTCGCTTTCTGTCTCTCTGTCTCTCTCTGCCTTTCTGGTGAGTGCACGCGCCCTATAGCAAAAACCTTTCAAAAAAAAAAAAAAAAGATAAATTCTCATCAGAGTCAGGGACATTAACTACTTAAATACAGAAACATGAATTGGATTGAGACCTAGCCAGGAAACAACTTATTAGAACTCCATGGTCTGAAACTAATGTGATCCTTTTGCCTAAGTTACACTGTAAATTCCTAGGATTCATTAGAAGTCTAAGTTTTCCTATCCGTGGAAGAGAGGGGGAAGCTTTCACCTCCAAAAGAATATCCTTACCTGGTGCTACATTTAGCACAGACACCCATATAAGAGTATTTGATATGAGTAAGAATTTATAGAATTATACACATATTCAATGGACTAAGCTGAGAGAGAGAGAACACGCTCAATGAAAGTATTCTTTCCATAACATTTTAAACCAAAGTTTATACAACCTCTGCTTGATACATGCAGTAACAATGAGCTCACTCCTTTCAGAGAAAGTTTAATATATTCATCTTTGATCATTTACAACAACAAACATTTCCTGTGAAATCACCATTTGCCAGATGCAACTCTAAGTACCAAGAATACAACCATGTATCATAAGTATATTCCTTAAATTGGACTCAATCCCATCTCTGTTTAACTTCTATAATATATGCTTACCTTAATTCTTTATTATGGTACTAGACAGTCAAATTCCTAAATGTTGCCTTTATCCAGTTAGCCATCCCCAGCCACTTGAGCTGTTGTTTGTATGATTATTTCATGGAATGCTCATAACCTGGATGGCTTCCAGATATCTCAAAAGCAATTCAGAGCAAGGTAGAATCAATATTTTCTTCATGCATAATATGATTATTTCTAACGTAATTCTCTTTTTATAATAGTTACAGAATGCAATTAGAGTTCCATTTAATGCCTTCTAGTGCTAGGATAACAAATTAATGCAATCTCAGATTCACAAGGCATTGTCTTAATATTAAGACAAATCCAAAGTAAAAATGTTTTGAAGGTTAAAAGCACTATGTTTGGGGACTGGCAGATAGAGTAATGGTTACATCGCTGAACTCCCACATGGCCAACCATGGTTGGAGTCCGGGACCTGGTGGCTTGAAACTCACCCAGGCACATGTGCATACATGGCCAAAATCCCAACAGAAGAATAGTCGAAAAGGTATTGTAGTATGGCCATCCTCCAAGGGACTGATTTCTCACTTTCTGTCTCTGTCTGTGTCTTCAGTGAGCACATGTGCCATATAGCAAAAAATCCCTCTTAAAACAAACAAAAAGGACTATGTATAAATAAGGCAGTGATTATTACTATTAGATTACTTTATGTGGCTCTATAACATCAAAAGAATGGAATTAGGACTTATCAATATGATAGAGAGACAAATGCAAGAACACTATGAACATGAGTGACAGCTGGCCTCAAGAGTGTTAATAATCTTTCAGAAGGCTGAATATTGAGAGAGAAGAGTCAAGACAAGTTATGCTTGTAAGATTAGATTTCTAAGATTAAAAAAATCAATGCATTTAAAAAGTTGCACAGGTATAAAAAGAAATATATGATAGGTATCTTTCCATTTTTATAGTTTTAGTTGTCCTGAGTAACAGAAATATGTACTTTGGCATTTTATTCTTTACTCAAATACTATGAAAGATCTTGGACTTCAGGAAGATTCTGGAGCAGTATTGTCAGCTTTAATTGTGCAGAGATTCTCATGGGGCCCTTGTAAAATTACTGGAAGGGGAAAATTTTTATAAGTGAGAATTCCAATCCACAGGAGACAAGTAACATAATCTTCTAATCAGATAATAGAGAAAAATATCAACAAACACTCATAATTCTCCCATTTGCAATTTTTCCCCAAAGTATCTTGGCACTTGTTAAAAGTCAGAATTAAGAGGCAGCAATAAGAGCCAATTTGGCTGATGTGACAAGAGTAGATTTTTACCGACTGCTGAGAAAAAGAATGGCTTATCCATGAGAATCCAAAGCAATGTATGTTGAAAATTGATCAAGATTTCAAAACCCAATGAGAACACATGCATAGAACAGGCTTTCAAGTGAAAAAAACTAAAAATTTATCTTAAAAACAATGAGAGGGGCAGCCAATGGCATGAAGGTTAAGGCAGCTGGATCCCATGTGGCCCATTGAATGGTTTGACTCTCAGAACTGATGGCTTGGAAAACATGCTGGGCACCTGTATGTGCCCAGAATCCCAAAAGGAGAAAGAAATTGAGAAAAAGGAATTGTACCATGATCACCTCTCATGGGGATTGCTTTCTAACTTTCTCTCTCTTTCTCTGAGTGTATGTGACTTCTGGGAAATTTTTAAAATGATAATTCTTAAACATAAAAACATGTTATAATAAGTAGAATCACCTGAAGTACAGGTCTTTGGGGAGCATATTTATCAAGAAGCTTAACTTTTCTCCTTGCACATGTACAATAAAATTAACGCACACAACAGATTATTTCCATTAGAAAGCAGGTAGTTTGTGATGATCACATGTAAATAAAAGGGACTAAAAATAAATAATCCTCCCCAAAATCAGCAAATGCCAAAATCTCTTACGCTTAACTTTTGGTGTGCTTTTGCTTTAGAAAATTAATTATGGCATTTGCAGAGCTATAAATATCTTCAGTACTTTAAACTACAACGCTGACACTCCACAAAGATCTACATAGCTAAAAACAACATTCTCTCCTCATCCTCAGCATTTGACTTTGCCTAGCACCCTCACTTCCTTTATACTCTCTAGGGTCACCTCAGAGTGTGTGAACTTTCTAGCATTCTTTAATGCTATTCTCGTTCTAATCCAACATAGACAAGAATTTATAGGATTATAAATACTGAAAGATGGGAAGAAAAAGTAAGAATTGTTTTCTTCTGTTGGCCTCTTATTCCACTTACTAAATGCTTGCTCCACTAAAATTGCCCTCTGCTCAGAAGTTGCTGTACTCATTCCTAAGCAACAAAAGTAAAGTTCTGCTCCCAGTTCCTCTTATTTGTCATTTCTTTTTTGTTTTGTCTTGGGATCAGTGAAGTGAGTAGTAAGCTTCTACATCCAGAAACTTAGAATGGGTCAAGGGAGGACACTGTTTAACTGCAAAAAAACTGTATTTAACTGTATATAACTAAACTATATTTAACCATATATAACTATAAATTATATTATACACCCTTCTCTGCTCTGCTAAACAACTAGCATATATCTTCTATTAGGTATTTATGTCTACCTTTCTGTTTCCAACTCTACATCTGTATTCAAAACCCAAAATAATATTCAGATTCCACAGTACTCTGTGTTGATAATGGCTTATTAAATTTCTTATGGGATTTCAAGATTTCTATCAAGTGACTGCATATAGCTCATCATTCTATATCCTGTTGACATTCTAGTTTATGCCATTTGCCTCAACAAGTCAGATTAACATAATTTAAGATTTATGGTGGTAAATATGTATATATGAAGACCAATGGTAAATATGTATATATTAACTATATACTGTAATTATATGAGGTAATATATACATTAACTAACTTGAATTAGCTATTCTACAATGTGTATGTGTGTGTATATATATAAACATTATATTGTATATCCCAAATACATATTATTTTTATTTGTCAATTAAAATAATTAGGTTAATTTTTTTTTTAAAGTATGGCATGAGGGACCAGCAGTTAGCGTAATGGCTATGTCGCTGGACTCCCATGCAGTCGACCGCGGTTCGAGTCCCGGACCCGGTGGCTTAAACTCACACTGGGCGCGTGTGCGTGCATGCCCAAGATCCCGAGAGGAGAATGGAGAAGGGATTGCGGCATGGCCATCCCCCCCCGGGGGGTGATTTCCTGCTTTCTGTCTCTCTGTCGCTCTCTGTCTGTCTGGCGAGTGCACGCGTCCTATAGCCAAAACCTCTCCAAAAAAAAAAAAAAAAGTATGGCATGAGCATACCAGAGTTCAAAAACAAACAGAAAAGTATAAAAATACTTTACATAAAAATAAAATTATGTCTCTACATGGAAAAAAAAATTCAAAAGATATGCATATTATTGTTCAATTCATTCATTCTTCAAACGTACATCAATCATCTACTCTCTGCTGGGCATTGATCTAGATGCTGAAGATACACAAGGAACAAGAGACACTCTATGTTTGAAAAGAGACTTTGTCACTTAAAATAATGTTTACACATCCTGTTGAAGCCAGAGTTTCAGACAGAGTCTCTAAAGAAAGATGAATCTCAACAACTACAGTGCCATTTCAAGGATACGTGCACTTCTGCAAGTTGCTACCCTTTAATCCTCCTTTACAAGAGAGAGTAAAAGGAAAACAGAGTTGTATATTTTTGACAGGGTCTCACTGTCACGGGATCCTCATGACCCATCCCTGTAATTAGTCAGTATTACTAGCCCAGGCAGCTGAGCTCAGCATGTTCTGGGGAAGACAATCTGTGGCTGTCCTGAGGCTTCCAGATGCCCAGACGTGGCGCTACCTGTGCATCACAGTGGGTAGGCCTGAAGGTTGCTATCCTAAACAAAAGTTTTAATGTGGTGTTTGATTTCCACTTGAATAATTGATTAAATAAACAACTCATGAAAATTATACATCCAAAACACTTCATTCAAAATTCCTAATGTCAAATTTTAGTTGTATTATAAGTGTTTTATAAGTAAATGGAAGAACCAGTAAGTCAGATCAATATGTTCTGATTACATCTTGTTTTCTCTGGGAGAGTGAACTCACTGTGGCAGAATTCCCTGTCACAGAGATGGTTCCAAACTTCTTTTTAAAATTGGCTTTCAATGTTATGTATCAGTAATGTCTATTCAAAAAGTGAAAAAATCACCCAAGACAAATTATTGCAGCCTCTGGATTTTTTCCACTCAAATCCTAAAATAATACACTGTGAAACACAATAAAGTCAGGACTGCTGTCCATCTCAGCATTACACAATACGTATTGTTTGGTTCACAGTTTGAGATGTGTACCTCTTGAGAAAAACTAGGAATTGTAAGAAAAGCACATGTAACAATACCAAGGAAAGAGCAGTACAATGAACTTGAGAATATTAGTTTTCTCTATGGGTAAAATTTCTGTAACTTTGAAAATGGGTTAAGATAAACTACACTTGTGCATATCAGTTGCTTCTTAACTTTACAAATGTTCCAACTTCCAGCTTTTGTGAGTAAGCAAAATTCTACTAGTTTTAAATTCATCCAAACATAAGTGGCGAGACATTTTCCTTCTTGTTACATGACTTTTCATTAGTGAAGCATGTGAGTATGCCCTGTATTGTTTAAATAAGGGGACACAGAAGCTTTGGATATATTTTATATACAAGGCCCCAGTCTAAGAGTTTTTTTTTTTTTTTTTTTTTTTTTTTTGAGAGTTTTTCGCTATAGGGTGCGTGCGCTCGCCAGACAGAGAGAGAGAGACATAGAGACAGAAAGCAGGAAATCACCCCCCAGGGGGGATGGTCACGCCGCAATCCCTTCTCTTCCATTCTCCTCCCGGGATCTTGGGCACACACGCACACGCGCCCGGCGTGAGTTTAAGCCACCAGGTCCGGGACGCGAACCGCGGTCGACTACGTGGGAGTCCAGCGACATAGCCATTACGCTAACTGCTGGTCCCACCCCAGTCTAAGAGTTTTGAGTCAGCTAAGATACATGAATAAATAGTGCCTTTTTCCACAAGTTAAGATAACCACAGAGTAATCGTTAACATAAAAAACACTTGGGACCAGCAACTAGTGTAATGGCTATGTCACTAGACTCCCATGTAGTGGACTGCAGTTTGAGTCCCAGACCTGGTATCTTAAACTCACTCTGGCACGTGTGTGTGCATGCCCAAGATCCCGAGAGGAGAATAGAGGAGAAGGGATTGTGGCATGGTCATCTCCCCTGTGGGGTGATTTCTCACTTTCTGCCTCTCTGTCTCTCTCTTTCTGGCGAGCACATGCACCCTATAGCAAAAACCTCTCAAAAAAAAAAAAAAAAACAAAACTTAAGGAACACAAAAATGGAAAATTATCTGTTAATGTGCATGGTAATATCTCTGACTAGACCAATATACAATGTATCCATAATGTAAAAATTCATTTGGTATGCTGTAATGATAGGAGATGTGAATATTTATGAATAATAATAAAAATGATCACAGCCAGTCCTCCCAAAGCCTTCCAAGAATATCTGCCAAGGAAGCATACAGACAACAGCAAAATGAACAGGAGAAAACTGAGCAAATCTACACAAATTTACTTCTAAAAGAAAAAATCAAGTAAACAGACCTCATCTGATGAAAACCCCATAACCAAAACTTTTTAGAATTAGAAGCTATTAAGACAATAAACCAAACTAAGACAGAATATCAAAATAAATATGTTAAAAACGTCTTTCAGGGCTGGCAGATAGTGTAGTGGTTATGTCATTGGATTCTCACATGGTCAGCCGTGGTTGTAGTCTCAGACCCAGTGACTTGGGATGTGAGGGCATGCTTTCCCAAGATCCCAGGAGTAGAATGGAGGAGAAGGGATTACAGTGTAGCCATTCCCCATTGGAGGTGATTTCTCACTTTCCCTAGTGAGTACACGTGCCCTATGACAAAAACCCTTTAGAAAAAATGTTTCTAATAAAAATGTCAATAATTAATAACAAAAATTGACAGAAAGCAGAAAGAAATGAAAATAATTTCAATTGGACCTCTCCAAATGGAACAAGAAGAAATGTTTTCAGAAATGCAGACTAAGTTATAAGATATTCAGAGGAAAGTAAGGAATAAAAGTCATAAAAAAAGCAATTATAAAAAGAAAATCAAAAGAATAAAAATGAGGTAAAGAAAGAAAGCTAATGATCAAGAGAAAATGCTAGAAATTAAAATAATTGAAATCCCTGAAAAAATATATAAATAAAGTAATATTTGAAACTAGGTTCCAATAAAATCCCAGATATAAAAGTACTGAATCTACTCCACCACATACATAAAAAATTACCTGAGCACTCACAAGATACAGCCTCATAAAGTGATTAGACTTTAGTGATAAAGACAAAAGTTCCTCAAATCCTTCAAGCCAAAGGTCATATAAATTATAAAGAAGCAAAAGAATTAGACTAGTTTAAGATTTCTCAAACACAATAGCCAAAGCAAGGGAACAATGGAGCAGCATTTCTTTATAAATACTGACTAGAAGAATGTAAACCAACAATTCTACATCATCCATGCTGACCATCAAATATCTAATTCAGTAAAACCTATGGAATTCTGTATTTAAGAGCCATTTTTAAGGAACTTCTTAGAGGATTAGTTTCTTCCAAAAATTTATAACTAGTGAAAACTTTAAAAAATAGAATGAAAATATTTTAAGGTGTATAATTCTATATCTAAGATTTTAAAAAATGGAGCAAGGGTAGAAGATGAATGTATGAATTTACATGTCAAGTAAAAATAAAAATAATGCGGTAAAAATAGGAAGACGAGGGCAACATAGAATAATTTTATTGATAGATAGGCCTTATGTGGGAGTGAAAGGATTCCATTAAAACTGATCCACTTGGGGCCGGCCCTGTGCCCTAGGGTTAAAGGAACCAGAGCCTAGCTGGCTGACCATGGTTCAAGTCCTAGCAATCACAGAATGGAGAAGAAGGGATTGTAGCACAGTCATGTCCCGCTGGGAGGTGCTTTCTCAATCTCTCTTTCTCTATCTGGGGAACTCATGCACCCTCTGGCAAATTAAAACACACACACAGACACACACACACACACACACACACGTGTGTGTGTGCTCTTGGTGTCTTAGTTGTTATTATGTTGTTAGCAGAAATACCTGAAACTTGTTGTTACAAAGAATAGTTTTATTTCGTTTATGATTCTGGTGGCTAGAAAGTCCAAAGGTGAGGTCATGAGGTCACCATCAGGTTGGTATGTGGTCACAACATGGTCAACAAAAGCAGAGATAGACAGATGTATGAAAAAAATGAAAATAAAAAGACCTGGAAGCAGTCATCTTCCTTTTGTAACAACTCATTCTCGTGGGAACTAATCTCTTCTCACAAGAGCTAGAACTCACTCTGTCTCCAAATATAGCATAATTAATTCATGAGGGTGATGCCGCCATGTTCCAAACACCGCTCACCAGCCTTCAACTCAAAAGTCTCATGACCTACCAATACCATCACACTGGGGAAAAGTACAAAACATGAACATTTGGTAACAAGCCATTACTTAAACCATGGTACCTTATAAATGTTAAAAAAAGAAAACAGAGAACTAAAATCACTTTTTAAAAGTATGGTACAAAAGTAAGCACTAGAAAAATAAAATTGTACCTCCCCAAATATTAAATATATTACATCTTATAGGGAAAAAGAAACATAATAAATATAAAATAACATGAAAAATTATAAAATCTTATCACAGCGTTAACACACACATTCATCATATTATTAAAATAAATGGGCTTAATTTATCTATTAAAAGAAAAGGAATTTAAATTTGGTTCACAAAGGTAACTCAACTATAAACTCTCTATATATGACACATATGCAAAACAAAGGTTAAAAATGAAGGAATAAACAAAATTATATAAAATAGGCCAAGAAATACAGCAGGGGTATTGATTCTAATGTCAGAAAAAGTAGAATTCAAGCCTACATATAACTAAAAAGTTACTTTTTAACACCAAACCTCAAATTTACAATGAAGATATAATCATTATAGATATTATGTATAGCATATATCACAGAAAATACCATTCTAAAACAAACAAAACTGCAGATGATGTAAAGAACTATGGATAAAAATATGCTCATAAATGTAGATATCTTAACATAAAATTCTCAGAAAAGACAGATCATAGGTCCAAAAATATAGGTAAAATTACTGGAGACCTAAACAATACAACCACTAAGCTCTTACCAGTATTCCTCAATCTTTTGAGATCTTTTCATTCTTTTGAACAAGAAAATACAAGCTCAAATTACAGAACTCCATAAAATAATTCTAAAAATAATAAAAATGATTCTAAAATGATATTGAGGGCCTCGCAGGAGGTTAAAGGTACTGGATTCCCACGTGGTAGACCACAGTTTGAGTCCTGGACCTGGCAGCTTGTTTTCTCGCTCTTTTTCTCTTTCTCTTTGTCTCTCTCTGGTCAAATTAATAATAATAATAATAATAATAATAACAAGTGGAATTAAATAAATAAAATAATTCTTTTTAAGAAATTATATTGAAAGCACTACTTACATAAGGATACATTCGAGCAGTGTCATAAAATTACATATTTCAATAAAAGAAAGTAATTCAAATAGACGTATTAAATGTCTATGTCAAAAAGTAGAAAAAGAACACGAAAGTAAATCAAAAGAAAACATAAGAATGGGGACCAACAGTTAGCTTAATGGCTATGTCACTGGACTCCCATGTAGTCGACCACGGTTTGTGTCCTGGACCTGGTGGCTTAAACTCACGCCGGGCATGTGTGCGTGTGTACCCAAGATCCCGAGAGGAGAATGGAGAAGGGATTGCCATGTGGCCATGCCCCCTGGGGGGAGATTTCTCGCTTTCTGTCTCTCTGTCTCTCTCTGTCGGGCGAGTGCACGCGCCCTATAGCAAAAACCTCTCCAAAAAAAAAAACCAAAAACAAAACATGAGAATGGCTATCATAGAACTAAACATATAATTAATGAGGTAGACAAAAGAAAAATGTATAGACCTAATTAATTAGTCAAAATCTTGTTTTCTAACATTAACAATATATAGCCACTAGTTAATTTGATCAAGAAAACAAGGATAAACTCAAATATATAGATATAAATCACAGGGCAAAACAGAAAAAAATAAAATAAATTATGAGGCAGACTTTCAGACATCCATGTAAACCTATGTGAAATGTTTAATTTTCAAGGAAAATGCTGATTTCTAAAAATGACTAACTTAAATGCAGAAAGCTGAAGCAAAACAATTAATGTAGAAGAAACAGAAATGTCACACACACACACACACACACACACACACACACTCATGTGTGCACACACATCCACATACCAAGGCTTAGAGAGTATCATTGGGTAATTCTTTCAAACTACCAAAGAAAATGTACTCAAATGCTCTATAAGTTGTTTCAGAGCAATAAAAATAAGATCAAACTTCCCAGTTACTTTTTTTTTTTTTTGGTGTAGGATGTGTGCACTCCCCAGAAAGACAGAGAGAGACAGAGAGATAGAAAGTGAGAAATCACCAGAGGGAATGGCCACGCCTCAATCCCACGCGGGTACGCACACACACGCGCCAGGCGTGTTTTTAAGCCACCGGATCTGGGACTTGAATTGCAGTCGACTACATGGGAGTTCAGCAACATAGCCATTACACCAACTATGGTTCCCCCAGTTACTTCTAAACAAGCAAGTATCATACAAATGTTGATATCTAACTAACACAAAATGAACTTTCTAACACTATCATGAATATCAATACAGAAGTAATAAATAAAAAATTAGCAAACATAATTCAATGCTGTATTAAGAAAATGATACCTTATGACTACATGTAAATATATTCTCAAGGAATGTAAGGTTGATCCAATATTAGGATGCCTATTATTATAATATAATGTGTAAATAGATCTATGAAAGAAAAACTATATGACTATTTTCATAAATGCTGGAAAAACCTTTGAAATATTTAGTAACCCATTCCTTTTTTTGAAGCAAGAAAATAAAAATTGATAGTTGCTTTTTTTTTTAAAAAAAAAAAAGGTTCTTCCTTATTCCATGAGACAGAGTGTGACAGAATTGGTGAGACAGGCCTCTCCAACAGGGTCTTCATGCCTCAGCCAGCTGGTAGCACAGAATGCAAACTCATGACAAGAAGTCCTGGGATGGCAACTCCCCATTTGGGTCCAGTTGTGTTACCATTTTGTCACCATCTGCCCCAAAAATACTTTCTTAAAATGATTAAATATAGATATATAACTTAACCCTAAAGTCACCATCTTATTAAAACTTCTAAGATCAGGAATAAAGTGAAAATGTTATCTTCACAACTACATGCATTGAACAAGATCAATTAGAGAAATAACAATTGATAAATGATATTACTGAAAACCTGAAAAATTCAGAGAATTATTAAAGAGAAAATTAGCTCAAATAAAATAATTCAATAAGGTGGGACCAGCATTTAGCATAATGGCTATGTCGCTGGACTCCCATGTAGTCGACCGTGGTTCACGTCACGGACCTGGTGGCTTAAAACTCACACTGGGCGCGTGTGCATGCGTGCCCAAGATCTTGAGAGGAGAACGGAAGAGAAGGGGTTGCGGCATGGCCATCTCCCCTGGGAGGTGATTTCTCACTTTCTTTCTCTCTCTGTCTGTCTGGCGAGTGCACGTGCCCTATAGTAAAAACCTCTCCAAAAAAAAGAAAAAAAATTCAATAAGGGAACCAGCAGGTGGTGTGGTGGTTAAGACACTGGACATTCCCACACGGCTAACCACAGTTCAAGTCCCAGACATGGGACTCACTTTCTCATTCTCTCCCCCCACTGGCCAAATTAAAAAAAATAAATTAATGAATAAACACAATTAAATAAATACTGAAAAAAATTCAACAAACAAGTAGGATAAAATAATATACAAAAATCAATGGTATTTACACATGCAACAATAATCAGTTAATTGTATAATAGTAGAAAAATGCAATGGCAACAGATAATAAAATTTAGAAATGGATAAGAAATGGATAAAACCAGGTGATAAAAATGTATATAATTACTGAAAGACAAAGTAAACTTGCTGTTCTTGGTAGAATAACTCAATAACATGAAGATGTTACTCATCCCTAGTATATCTGTAAATTTAAGAACAGAAAAACACTAAAATGGAAAACGTATGAGGGTACCTACTCCTACAAGTCATTCAAACATATTATGAAGCCTCTATAATGAAAGGAATATGGTACTAACATAAATAGAAAACAGATTAATATAATAGAATAGAAAGCCTAGAAATATACCTAAGTATGTTATTGGGAGACAGTTCTCCATGGGTCTCTCATATTTCTGTCAGCCTCTGTTTCCGACTATCTTCAAGGATGTTTATATAGCAAAAGCCTTGGGAGACAGAGCTAGTGTCTCCCTCCAGGACAGGGAGCAGATTTGCTTCCTGACCAGCAAAATAAAGATAATATCTTATAGATTGAATGGGTGCACTTGAACATAATGACAGAAATTTACACTTTGGCAGCATTTGAGGATGTGTAGAGCAGTGAAAGATATGTAGAAAATTAAAACAAAATATAATAGGGCTATTATTTCAAGGAAAACAATGCCATTCAATAGATAACTCATCTGTAAATACACGTACAAAAAGCACAATTTATAGATAAGTACTGATTTAAACAAAACAATCTACTATTTAAACAATACATCTGTATTATTTTTATAAAAACTTTAAAATTAGATGTTTATTTTTAAGGAATCTAGTACATAGGTCTTACCAGAAATTATTACACCAAAATGTAAACATCTCCTTATGTAAGAATTTTGTCTAAGTGGACCACAAGGAATAAACTTACTAAAAATTAGATCTGCAGACATTTTAAGTGACTTATATTTTCAAATACGAGTGATAATAGCATGAGTTAATATGATTTTTGTAAATATTTTTTAATGTGCATTAACTGCTTTATTTCTTATGAGAGCAAAAAGTAAAAATCAGGAAAAAAGTCTCAAAGCAATAAGAGAATAGTTCATTGAATTATGATTTTCTGTAAAATTCTATGAAATTACATAAAGATGATGAAAAAGATGATAAATTGCATGCAATATGGTTATGAAATAAAACTATTTTAGAGATTATGACATTATTTTACCTGAGAATTAAAAATATACACAGTAACTGAAGTAGCCCTCCCCTCAAAGTACCCTTATTTTCAATGTAACATCTCTCTGATATCTCTATACAGAAAAGAACATAAAGCATATTATATATCATTATTTATAAATGACCAGAGCATTTATTATGAATAAACTTTATTTCTGCTACATTTTATTACTTAGAATAGTCTCTCCATTCTCTCACAACTTACGCAAGCTTTCAGTCACATTTTTTTAATCATAAACTTTTTAATTCTTATTTGCCAGAGTGATATTTTTAAAAATGTATTTCAAATAGTACAGCTCATTGCTCACACATCAAAATAAAGCACGGACCCATCACAGCAGATGACGGCTGTTAACAAACACTGGCTGAACTGACCTATACAGCCCATAACCTATCCAGCCTACAGGGAGGGCAGTGGTACATCTTTTTACCCAGTACGGTTCTAGTCTAGGCCTGTGGTCCTGGTGTAGTCAATAACATACACTTTCATTCTCAAAAATGTCCTAATTTACATGACAAAATATATCACCCTAACTTGTATTTACATAAACATGAATTATTCCATTGAATATTAGCTACCACAGATGTACTCTCATTGAGGACTGGAGAGCAAATATTTCCATTTTCGCCTCCTAATGTAGACCAGTGGTTAGAGTTTTTATGTACATTAACATTAAAAATCCTGAAGTATATTCTTGCTTATTCCAAATATCTTTCCACTTCTGCACAAAAGTAGACTAATACTGATAACTTATCCACAGCTCCTGGCCCTGTCAAAGAACCCTGGAACATTGTATTTGAATAGGGATAAGGTTCAACTGGTTAAAGACTTCTCTTTGGGACCTAAAATGTGATGACATAGCTTTCACTTGAGGAAGTCTAAGTATATGCCCCCATCAGTCATGGATCTTTCCTATAAGAATTCTAAAGTGACAGCAGGGGAGCTCTTTGGAACAAGCGAGCCTCTCTGTGAGTCTAGCAGATTATATAAACCATAAAATGCACCACAACCAGCTAATAGTGGATGAAAGGCCCACAGGAGGCATCACAAGAGAGGCAAAATATGATCTCGGGTTCCAAGTGTAGACAAGGTAAATAGTAATGGCAGGGAAGTTTGCCAGAGGAAAGGCTGGCTGCCCCCCAATAGGCCTCACAGGGTGGTATTCTTTACCTTGGTGAGGTTAGCATGGCCTATGAATTGGCCAGCAGTTTTATATGGCTAATAACCTGATTTTTGTCAGCAATCCAAAAGCAAATTCACTTCTCATGAACAACCTCACATTATCCAAGCTCCCAAGGTTGATAAATAAAACCAGAATCTGACTTCATTTATAACATGAAATAATTGTCATAAGGACTAACATACTTGAAGCCCATATGTGTAGCACATTTTGTCTTGTAGGCACACACACAGAAAGACAAATAATAATCAGAAGATTGTTTAATAAATGTGGAGTCAAAACAAAGATGTTAGATTAATCCTGTGTTTAATGGCATCAGGCTCAAACAGCTGATGAATTCATCTTAAAATAGGGATAAGCTTGCCAACGGAGTCAATATACTCAAAGCCTCTTGGCTGAATGTCCTCTTCTCCTGGGTAGTGTTTGGATGAAAACTGCCAAATTTGCCCTCATGACTTCTTTTTCCAAGGCTCCCACGACTAACCAACTTGCATCAAATTGAGACATTCCTTCTTTAGATATCTTAATGCTTTATATCAAATTGCACTCATGTTACACAGCCAGTAAAACCTTGTTTCTTGTCAGAGTTTTAAATTGAAACAATGTTTTTTTTTTTATTTATTTTTTTTTTTTTTTTATATTTTTGCCATAGACATGTGCACTCACTGGAGAGAGATGGAGAAAAGGGCCGGGAGATGGCGTAACAGGTTACGTGGCTGGACTCCCACATGGCTGACCATGGTTTGAGTGTCAGAATCAGTAGCTTCAAACTCACCTTGGGCGCATGTGCATGTGTGCCCAAGGTCCTAGGGGAAGAATGAAGGGGAAAAGAATGAAGCGTGGCCATCCTCCCTGAGGGGGAATGATTCCTCACGTTCCCTTTCACTGTCTGTTTCTCTCTTTGATGAGTGCACATGCCCTAAGACAAAACCTCTAAAGAGAGAGAAAAAGAGAGAGAGAGAAAGACAAACTGAGAAATCACTCCCCCAGGGAGGATGGCCATGCTGCAATCCCTACTCCTCTATTTTCTCAGATTTTGGGACACACACGCACATGTGCCCAGAGTGATTTTCAAGCCATCAGGTCTGGGGCTCAAACTGTGGTTGGCCATGAGGAAGTACAGTGCCTGAACCACCACGCCACCTGCTTGCCCCCCAAATTTGAAAACACTCAGATAACATTTACAAGAGTGGAAAGCTACTTTCGACCCTTTGAAAATGTCAATGCCATCTTCAGAAATGCACAC
This sequence comes from Tupaia tana, assembly GCA_026018925.1. Taxonomy (NCBI): domain Eukaryota; kingdom Metazoa; phylum Chordata; class Mammalia; order Scandentia; family Tupaiidae; genus Tupaia; species Tupaia tana. The sequence goes on from JAKSZU010000001.1 coordinate 56,932,881, forward strand.
TCATGCATACATACCTATATATAGTAAATGTATAAGGGATTCTGCATTGGTTCCTTGCCTTAAAAGTGAATTAAATTCTACCCCCGATGCTCGTCTATGCTGGCAGGATAATTACTCTTGGTCATCCATGCTCTTCTCTATTACCACCCTCAGGCCCCTTGACTCCTTTGGTCTCATTGTGCCACAGTCCTTTTTCATCCTAGTCCACTCCCAGGAGTGCTATATCTTTAGGGATCTGAAAGGAAGTTAGTTTTTCAAATTCTATTCTGAATTTTCAGCTGACTACCTCTTTTCACTTCCAGTACTCTCTTAATATCCCCCACTTCCTCCCTTATGTAGCTTTGATTCCATGGGTCATATTTTTAACCATTCTTTGTGGCTAAAAACTGTAGTTTTCAACTCCATTATCCTGCCTTCATTGCAGTTTACCTGGAAACAATCCCAGTCATTTGTCCTACTCCTATACCTAGGTTATTGACTATACCTGAAGAAAAACACAGAAACATGTTGGCCTACTGAGATGTATTACTAGAAATATCAAATGATTTGTCAGTCCTGCATAGTGATTGTACTACATTTCTAAAGTCAGTTCACATTTCACATCTCTAAAAAAAGGATTATATCCCTTCCCTCTCTGAAAACCTCAAAACCCTATTCTGCTTTCTGCTACCTCAGTCTTACCTAATGATCTTGATTTTTTTTTTTTTTTGAGAGGTTTTCGCTATAGGGCGCGTGCACTCGCCAGACAGACAGAAAGACAGAGAGATAGAAAGTGAGAAATCACCCACCAGGGGGGATGGCCACGCTGCAATCCCTTCTCCTCCATTCTACTCTTGGGATCTTGGGCACGCATGCGCACGTGCCCGGCGTGAGTTTTAAGCCACTGGGTCCGGGACTCGAACTGTGGTCGACTACATGGGAGTCCAGCGACATAGCCATTACACTAACTGCTGGTCCCTGATGGTCTTGATTTTTTTTTTTTTTTTTTTTTTTTTTTTTTTGGAGAGGTTTTTGCTATAGGGCGCGTGCGCTCGCCAGACAGACAGAGAGAGACAGAGAGATAGAAAGCGAGAAATCACCCACCAGGGGGGATGGCCATGCCGCAATCCCTTCTCCTCCATTCTCTTCTCGGGATCTTGGGCACGCATGCACATGCGCCCGGTGTGAGTTTAAGCCACCGGGTCCGAGACTCGAACCGCGGTCGACTACATGGGAGTCCAGCGATATGGCCATTACACTAACTGCTGGTCCCTGATGGTCTTGATTTTAATTACTCTTAGAAAGTATAAAATTTTAGTTAGCATTGGTCCTATAACACATCATTTGTATACTATTCATGGGAAGCTGGATCCCACATGGCCAACAGCAGTTTGAGTCCCAGACGTTGCAGATTGGAAGATACAACAAGTGTGTGTGCAGGCATGCCCAAGATCCTAATGTGATGGAAAAACAAAGGAAGGGGGATTGCAGTATGACCCCATCCACTAAGGGGTGCTTTCTCTCTCTGTCTCTCTTTCTCTTCCTAGTGCACATTAATGCACCCTCTGGAATTCGTTTTCTTGATGTCAAAAGAAAATATAAAAATTTTAAAGAGAAATTTAACTTCTACTAAACTTACCAATTTATAATTATTTAACTTCAAATGATACTTTTCACATTGCTTTTATCAACTTTTAATTAAAGTGGATTGAAAGCTCTATCTTATCAAAATCTCAAGGGTCCAGCTAAATATTTATTCTCATTTCTCTTACAGTCCCAAAATCTTTTTTCCCCATTTCTTTTCCTCTTTTCATTGCCTTGTATTTCCCATGGATCATTTTCATAAATAAAAAATATGCTTTATTTCTTTCCTCCCAATTTCAGAAAACAAAAACTGTAAGCACTTTTTATGTACTCTACCTTCACTTCTCTTCACTGCTCAAGGAGCTCTTTTCTCCAAAGTCCTTTATGTATCCAACAGTCCCAACTCAGTCCTCATCTAACTTGGCTTCTCGATATCATTGTTGCCATTGATAAATCTCTTCTTTTTCAGAACGTCACAACTTGCTTTTATAATACTGTTGCCTTAGTCAACAGTTAGAAGCAGTTACTTCCTATGTCAGGCTTCTAAACTAGGTCCTCGCCTTCCTAACTCCTACATACTGGGATGCTTCAAAACTTACCCCCCAAGCCTCTCTTTTCTCTTTTTACAATTACTTTCTAAGTGAAATCCCATGACGATTAATAAAGTATCATAAGTTCTACATTTTTTATATTTAGCTCTATCCTTTCTACAAAATTCCAGGCTCATATGTCCAATACTCAGTATCTCCACTTGAACATTTATAGGACTGTCAAGTAAAATATCCAATACTGAATGTTTCTTTTGTTGCGCACCCAAGAAACGTCTCATCTCATTAATTGCAGCACCACTTTCCCAGAGTTAGACCCCAAACCAGATAATCATCTTCAATCAGTTTACACCCAAATATATTCCAAAAGCAAGTACTATACATTCTGTATCAAAACATATACCAAAATAAATATTTTCAGTCAAGAGACAATTATTCCTCGTCCGTATCATCATAAGTAACTCTAGGATTTTCGCTAACACTACAGGTTTATTTCTACTTTAGGGCCTGTTGCTGCTGATATTCCCTTTGTGAGAATGTTTTTCTTCCTTATATTGGCATAGCTCAATGATTCCTTTCACTCAACCTCCTAGTTTAAGGTCATCTCCCCAGACTTTTCCTAACAATCCTATTTATCATAACAAGTCCTGCCACTTTCTATAAACATCCACCCAAAGATGGAGGAAATATTTTTCATGTGGAATATGCACTTCAGTGACATAATTTTGCCATCAAGAGATTAAAAAAAAAAAAAAGCTATGTCTCTTCCTTTTAAATCTGGACTGACCTTCTGATACCATTTGACAGAAATGATGGTGTGTGACTTTCTGTTTTTTTTTTTGGAGAGGTTTTTTGCTATAGGGTGCGTGCGCTCGCCAGACAGACAGACAGAGACATAGAGACAGAAAGTGAGAAATCACCCCCCGGGGGGATGGCCACGCCGCAATCCCTTCTCTTCCATTCTCCTCTCGGGATCTTGGGCACGCACCCACACGTGCCTGGCGTGAGTTTTAAGCCACCGGGTCCGGGACGCGAACCGCGGTCGACTACATGGGAGTCCAGCGACATAGCCATTACGCTAACTGCTGGTTCCCAGATGGTGTGTGACTTTCATGCTTAGATCTTAGGAGCTTCTCTTTTGGATCTGATGGAATTCAGTAGCCATGTAAAGCACTAAGCTCCCAGACATCTGTATGAAGTCACCTTGAGAATTTGATCCTGAACATGCTTCCTTGCTCAGCATAGTCACATATACAATGAGAGATCTTAAAGATTTTGTCCTGATACTAGACCACATTCAACCTCTAAACAATTAGCTATTATGTTCACAAATAATTTCAAAACAGCCTTCATTGTGGAGTTTAGACCTTCTTATTTATAGGCTTGTAACACAGAAAGGATATTATGGGATATGAATGATAAGAAACTGTTTTCTTTCAGCTGAGAAAACACAATCGAAACTGTCAGTCATTTCATTACCTTAGCCTCAGATAGAAAAGACTTGTGACAAAAAGAAAAGTAAATATTCAAAATATAAATTGATAATAGATCAAAAAAGAAAATACAGTAAATAGATGTTTTTCATTATTTCATATCAGGTCAGCCTGCTATGGCGGTTAAGGCAGCTGGATCCCACACAGAATGAAACAAAGCTAATTTCCCCTGAAATTTAAGAAATTACAAAAATACTCATTTCAAAACAACAGTAAAAAGGGTAACTGGATTGCAATAGGATAGGAGTGAGTGGGAGGTAAAAAGCAGTGGTGTGTTTATTCCTTATTTCAAAGAGTAGTTTAGTGGGGCAATGGAGGTTAGGAAGGAGTGTGGGACGGAGGTCACAGGCGTAGGCAGGAGGAGGAGCTTTGGAGCCAGGAGATAGGAAGTTGCATCAACTGTCAGAGGGCTCCCTCTTCAAAGCAATGATTCAAAAGAAATTGGGAAAAGCAAGACAGGAGGTTGAAGAGGCTGGTAGACATTTTTAAAAAGCCACTGTGATGAGTGAAAAAGAACATTCAAAATATCCTTAAGGGTGAGAATCCAGCTACATTGAAATAGTACTTGTAACTTGCTCATGTCGGCAGTCTTGCTATGAGATGATCACATGCTCAAATACAGTCCAGAAATGGTCAAAATGTTTGTATTTCATCTTAGTTTCCCATTGTGCATCCAAAGTCCACAGTCAGCAAACACAGTCAATACTCCTATCGTGTCTATAGTTCAAGCATATCACGTTAATTGCCATTTCAGGTTCATGACCAGCTTCAAAACATTTTCTCATATACTGCTCCTGCTTGCAGCAGGACTGCCCAATATTTTAGAGCTTAGCTCACTATAAGATACTTTAAAAAGTCTCCCTGTTGCCTATTTCTCAAGTAGAGTTGGCCATATTTACCATTACATTGCACCTTGCACTTGCATAATAAATACAAAATCAGCTAGAGGAAAACCCTATTTCCAAGTGGAATATTCTAGAAAATGTATACTAAAGACAAATGTAGAAAAGTCAAACAACTTACTAACAATAAAGATGAAAACATTTAAGTACTACTTCTGATTGACTCTTTTTGGTCAATATTTCTTTTTTTTTTTTTTTTTTTTTGGGGGGGGGCGGTTGCCATAGGGTGTATGCGCTTGCCAGACAGAGAAAGACAGAGAGAGTAAGAAAGTGAGAAATCACCCGTCAGGGGGGATGGCCACGCCACATCTCCTCTATTCTCCTCTCGGGATCCTGGGCACGCACGCACACGCACCCGGTGTGAGTTTCAAGCCATGGGGTCCGGGACTTGAACCATGGTAGACTACATGGGAGTCCAGTGACAGCCATTACGCTAACTGCTGGTCCCCTTTGCCAGTATTTCCTAATCCATAGAGAGAATACAGTGCCTGTTGCATAGCGAAAACTCAATTCATCAATTAGATACAGCTTTAAGCATTTCTTGGCTAGAATATCACAATAGCTTACTCCCTGCACTCACTAATCTCTCCTAATGTGAATGTATTTACTCACACATTCACTTTCTATAAAAACAATATAGATCATGTTATGTCCCTATTAAAATTCCATAATGTAGCATTGGTGGCTATTCAATACGGTTTGACTTTTAGGCTCAACTCTCATCATTGGGATCAACCTATGCTCCTACCATTTCCCCAAAGCCTTTCTATTTTAACTGATACATGCTTCCCACACACCTATTTAGTCTTTCGTTTTTCCCCCCCTCTTTTTCAAGACATTCTTGCAATATTGCTTAGGCCAGCCTGGAGTTCACAATTATCCTGCCTCAGCTTCACAAGTAGCTGGAACTAAAGTTAATATATCCAGCTTTTAGAGTGGTCTGGGATCAAACCTAGGCCTCCAACATCGCTTCAGTCTACCAACTAGCATATTAGCAATGCATGCCACCACAGCTGGGCTGTTTAGCCTTCTTTAAAAAATTGTGTAGCACATTAGACGATGTAGTCAATGAATTCTTTCCTGAGGCAGTATTATTTGCTCCTTTCTTTGTGTTTCTTATCATGCATCACCTTTAACATTAAATGAGCTGTTACATTGTTATGTAAACTGCAGCAGTACATTGTAACTGTTATTCTTGCATATTTTTTCAATCATAGATTGGATAGATGTAAGAGATCAATACATTTATTTAATAATTAATTATGGGGTTTTTTTGAAGAATTATTTTAACTTTGTTTAGCTATTTATTTTAATTTGATCAGAGAGAGTACAAGAAAGAGAGAGAGAGAGAAAGAGAGAGAAAGTGATAAAGCAAGCATCCAGGTACAGGAGTCAAACTGTAGTTGGCCATGTGGAAATCCAGCACCCTAAACTACCACTCCATCTGTTGGCCCTAATTTAGATTTTTACTTCAGTAAATTGATTATGGTGATTTTCTTCAATTTGTTCAATGAAATTGAAAGACTATACAAAAAGCCAATGGAAACTGTGTATTATACAAAATTGATGCATGGATTTGAATTTCTCTGCACAAAAATAAACTCGCAATTCACTTTCATTGCCCCACAAACTTTTAGAAGTCCCCTAGTATATATCAAACCCCAACGTTGTGCCCACCATTGAATTAAAGACATAACAACCTTCAATAAACCCCAAATAATAGTATTTACAGAACTTAAGAGTTGGTAGAGTACCTACACAAATAAGCAAACAAAACTCTGTATAAAACAACAAATTTATGTTAAATGTTATTAAGAAAAAGCATAATGGGGTTTAGATTAGATAATCAAAGGAACTCTGTCTGAGTTAAGCTAAGAACCATTGGGAAAAAATTACTTTTAAGTTATGGAATAATGGTATAGAGTCCTCTAAGCAGAAATCACATACAAGTTCTGAAGGCAGTCAAGGCTTGCCACAGGTAAAGGAACACATTTAGCTGAAGTATGGTGTATATTGCAGAGAACGATATGAGATGAGGTCATAGAGTGGTAGCCAAGAACTATGTAATGAAAGGGTTTTCCCACCATACGAAGAAATTTTGATGCTATTCTAAACAGATGGAAAAGAAAAAAAAAAAAAAAAAAGAGTTTCAACAAGGGAGCTCTAAATTATCCTTACATTTTTTTCTTCTGCTAGCCTCTGAAAAATACATTAGCAGTAGCTAGAATGGAAGCAGGGAGACCAAAGAGGAGAATAGCAAAGATGTCAATAAGAATGTTAAGGAAAGTATCCTGATGATGATGTGAACCAGGGCCATAAAAGCTGAACAGTATATTGGGCCAGCAGGTAGAGTAATGGCTATGTCACTAACTCCCATGTAGTCGACCGTGGTTCACATCCCGAACCCAGTGGCTTAAAATTCACGCCAGGCGTGTGTGCGTGCGTGCCCAAGATCCCAAGAGGAGAATGGAGGGGAAGTGAATTGCGGCATGGCCATCCCCCCCGGGGGGTGATTTCTCGCTTTCTGTCTCTCTGTCTCTCTGTCAGTCTGGCGAGCACACGCGCCCTATAGCAAAAAAAAACTTCTCCAAAAAAAAAAAAAAAATTGCTGAACAGTATAGATGTAGATATATTTGAGTGTCCTTTATAGAGAGGAGAGGTTCTAGTAGTTGATTAGATGAGTGTGTAAGGGAAATGAATGTGTCAAATTCAATCCCATACCATTAAACATTGTCATCATTATGCCTCTGTATGACCTATACCTGGGTCTTACGTTCAAATTGTATCAATAGATAGGGCTTAAGGGAAAATGTTCAGGGTATGTAACTGACACTTTCTTTTTTTTCTTTCTTTTTTCTTTTTTTTTTTTTTTGAGAGGTTTTTGCTATAGGGCACGTGCGCTCACCAGACAGACAGAGACAGAGAGACAGAAAACGAGAAATCACCCCCCAGTGGGGATGGCCACACCGCAATCCCTTCTCCTCTATTCTCCTCTCGGGATCTTGGGCACACACGCACACGACCCAGCATGAGTTTTAAGCCACCGGGTCCAGGACGCAAACCACGGTTGACTACGTGGGAGTCCAGCGACATAGCCATTATGCTAACTGCTGGTCCCATAACTGACACTTTTCTTGAAACAAAGAAGGAAAAAATAGTCCTACATCCATCTCTCCCCCTTCTAATTCTCAACGTTGTAGCCAGGCAAATTTGACTTACAATTCTGACTCCATCTTTAGATGACATGACTTTAGCTAATCAAGTGACTTAATTTCTCCAACATTCAAATTCATTATCTGAAAGCGCATTTTTGAATGTGCAGGCATGCCATAAAATTTATAGGAAACAATAAGCTCAATAAATTCTGTCCTTTCTCCATCATGCCAATATTTACGAGTTTAACCTATACTTACACTTATTTTCAGTTGCAGATTTTTCTTTATTTAGTTTTAATTTCCTAGAGTATCGTGTGCTCCCTGAAGAGAGATAAGAAGGGAGAGGAAGAAAGTGAGAAAGCACTCTCATGGGGCATGGTCACCCTGCAACCCTTTCTCTGTCCTTTCATCTTTCAGAATTTTGAGCACACACACACACATGTGCCCAGTGTGCTTTTCAAGCTGCTGAGTCCAAACCATGCAGTCAGCCATGTGTGACCCAGGCACCTTATCCACTACACCACCAGCTTATCCACAGATGTTTCTCTTTAAAACCCTTTTGCAGTACCACATATTTGTGTAACTCGAGTTTCAACTCTTTCAGCAAGGCTGCCTCGCTCATAGCAAAGCCAGTACTTGCTCAGAGAATTTGTGTACTTGGTTCATTATTAGTAGTAGTCCCCAAAAGCTAAGTGATATTTTGACAACTGCTTCCAATAATGATTTTACATTTTAAAGACACAGTGTGCCCTAATATATATACTGACATTTTTTCCCATGGTATTGATCATTAAGCATATTGTAGAAAAAAGTAAAAAAGTAGCCATGGAGATGAAAATTTCAGAAAAACAGTATCTTAAAAGAAGATGGTTTCAGCTCCTTAGATATAGTCATATTTTCTGTCTTTGTATATGAAAATTACCAGGTTATAAATATTCTCATTGTACTTATGTTCATTTTTGGTACTGTATCCATTCTTTAGAACTCACAGAGGCCTGAAAGAAAATCATTCTATGGCACACTGCTAGCATCTGTCACAAAGTAAAAGAATAGCAAAGATGACAGCTTTTACAATGGGAGGAACAGAAGCATTCTAGAATCTTCTGCTGCTCTTAAAATCTTGCACATAATTACAGAAAACTGTCAAATTTCCACACAACACCTTAAAGATCTGTATGCTTTAAAACATCTAGGGTATTAGAGTAAAGTTGGAAAAATGATTTCCATTGTGTACCAAAAAAAAAAAAAAAAAAAAAGAATACAAGGTACCTTCCTACTGTCTTCTTTTGTAAAAAGCAATTCTTGATATAGAAAAAGAATCAAAAGGCAACTGTAAGAACTGTAAAAGATAGGCTATAGTAAAATAATCAGGCTCAACTTCCATTTGAGCAAATGATGTAAATGTCAGGGTATTCACTCCCAGAGGAAGGCATGAAAAGTGTCCTTTCATGATTGCCTTTTTCATTAACCTGCACTGTCATTTGGTGCATAGTGACTATGCACTGTTACCACAGACAGCATCCTGATGGGGGATTGTAGCCTGAAACCAACAGCCATCTCAGTCAGGATGATTAGTTCATGGTAGTGAATGCCTTCACTCATATATGCAATAATGATACTCCCAGTAAAAGAAGTCTTTGTCTAACCTACATGTGTATGGGGCACTGCAACCTTGATTTCTATTCCACAGTCAAATAATTGGATCTACGTACTAATTATTTTAATTTCATGAACTTTTCATTGTTTTATTTTTATTTTTAACTTAACAGATCAATTCATTGAAATACTATTCATCTTAAATCTAACATTTAACACTGCAATTCCCTTCAGAAATGTTAACTTTGAAATTATATTACACCGAAGAGGGAAAACATATAATATTAAGCCAAATGACAATTTCAAACTCACTATTTTGGGTCTAATACCACAGTCAAATAACTGATATACAAGCTTTTTAACCTACAGATGATCTTTGTGCATGACCATAGTTAACATTTAAGCAGTGACTCCTTTTCAAATAAGCATCAAATATATTAAACTCTCTAGCTTCCATTATTTAAAAAAATGAATTCTATAAATTAATAGTATTCCAAAATCTGTTTAGACCAATCAAAGTAAGTTGCCATTATGGGCTATAATTGCCTAATCTGCAGCATTAGATGATTAGATTATGTGATCACCAAGGTCCCATCCAACCTTAAAGTTTTATAAGCTTTATTTCCAAAAATGGGAGTAAAGGAGCCCAGCCTCTGTGACATCAGCACTGGATGTCCCTGTGTTCCTTTTCTCTTTTGCCTCCAGAGGAGTTGTCTTTTAAAATTGTACATTTTATGCAATGTGCTACTTAAAGCCAAAAAAATTAAAAATTATTAAGTTGCTTATTACACAATAGTATTTCAACCTATAGAGACTAAAAAATAGAGATACTTTCAAATCCAAAGAAATTAAACCATTTAGTAATGGCAATAAACACACACACACACACACACACACACACACACACACACAGATTGGCACCTATGTCTTCATGAAATCTCATGATTCCAAGTATTAAGCATGTTGCCTCAGACTTGGCTTAGGAATAGTGATGTGAGATACCCCTAGAGGAAATCTATTAATATAAACATATTCTTAATATACCAAAGACCATGACTGATCTCTTTCAGATTTCAGCTGGCCTTCTGCAAGAAGCAAAGCAAACACTAAAATCAGATAGAATGAAACTGAATAAGTCTAAGGGAAAAAAATACATTTTTTTTTCCTCTTAACATCTCAAATTTTAGGGAAAGCAAATAAACTCTATTTTTTCTGGTCCCATTTTTTACAAAATAATAAATTAGATAGTATTTAATTTTCATACAGATGGGAGCACTAATTTATCAGGGAATAATTAATATTCCCTGATAAATCTTATTCTTCTCTTTTGTATCCAGATTTTTATGCAAATCTCATCTCAGCTTAAAAAGTGTTAGAAGGGGAACCAGCAGTTAGCATAATGGTTATGTCGCTGGACTCCCACGTAGTCGACCGCGGTTCACGTCCCGGACCCGGTGGCTTAAAACTCACGCCGGGCGCGTGTGGGTACGTGCCCAAGATCCTGAGAGGAGAATGGAGGAGAAGGGATTGCGGCGTGACCATTCCCCCTGGGGGGTGATTTCTCGCTTTCTGTCTCTATCTCTCTCTCTGTCTGTCTGGCGAGCGCACGCGCCCTAGAGCAAAAACCTCTCCAAAAAAAAAAAAAAAAAGTGTTAGAAGTAACATTGGTTAAACTGGTTCTATCTATCCTTGCTCTCCTTAAACTATATTTACTCATAAATATGTCAGGATCAACTGGATAAGCATATAGGAGGATAAGTACACTATAGCAGCAATAATGTCACTTCCTCCTACCTGAGCACAGAAGACCTCACTTTAGACTGAGCTCCACTAAGGCTTATTCTTATTCTCCCAGTACATTACACAGAACCTGACCAAAAAAAGAAAAACAGGTATTCAACATCTATGCCATTAATAGCTGAGAAAGACCCAGTTCACATGTTGTTGTTTTTTCTCTTTTTTTCACGTCTCAACTACAGTTCTTTGTTGTTATTTTATTTTATTATTTTTAATGCATTCAATCACTGCATATCATAACAGCTTGCAAAATGAAATTTCCTAGCATGAATACACTGTATGTTAATCCAGTTAAAGATATTATCATACACATTATCATTATCAACAGATAATTTTCCATTTTCATGCCCTTTATCTTTGCTTCTATCTTTCCCTTAGTTTCCTTCTTCTCACCTCCCCCATGTCCCACCATCTTCCAACACTATCTCTAGAATTCACAACGCTTTTGTATCTTCCAGTCTCCAGTTTCAGCCATAGAGCGCAGACATTCAGTATCTATCAAGCAGGGAATACAGTGCCTCTCTTTCGTAGTCTGACTTGCTTCACTTAGCAGTAAATCTTTCATGTTCATCCACTTTCTACAAAATTTCAGCGTCTCATTTTTTTTTTTTATGGCTGAGTAGAATTCCGCAGAGTATTTGTGCCACACTTTTCGGAATTTTTATCTGTTCGTGGATATTTGGGTTGACTCCATGTCTCAGCAATTGTGAATAATGCCATAATAAACATGGATGTGCAAGTACTTTTCCAACTGACTGTATACCTATCCTTTGCAAAGATACCCAGGCGTAGAATTGCTGGATCATATGGTACTTCTATTTGTAGGTCTTTGAGGAACCTCATTGTTCTCCATAGTGGGTGTACTAATTTACATTCCTACCAACAGTGTAGGAGAGTTCTCTTTCCACCATAGCCTCGCCAACACTTATCATTTTCTTTTTTTTAATCTTCTCCATCCTGACAGGGATTAGGTGGTATCTCATTGTGGTTTTGATTTGCATCTCCCTTATGGTTTTTAAAGCAATAACAATGCAATCTATTAACAACCAATAGGTAGTATGAGCCACCAACAGCCTGGACACAAACATCCTGGACACCAACTTATTGATTTGTTTCTTCAAGATCTACTAAATGTGCCCAGGACTTAGAACTAGTTTTTAGCTAGTTTTTAGTCAGAAAGACTGTCCAATCCATTTTGATACAGGAATCATGCATTGAATATCAACCTATTTGACTGTGAGGGTAGACTCTATATATTGAGCTATCATCCCCTTTTCACTCTTTGCCCTATCTCCCTTTGACCCAGCTGCTGGTCCGGGTGGGCTCTCACAAACATCTTGTGACCATTATCTTACCTCATGGAATTGGCCCATAGCAGGGGCTTTTCCAAAGTTATGTGCACCACTCCCACATTTATATCACGAGATTAGGGGGACTAAACCCTAAACATACTCTGCTGATTTTATTATTCAATAAACCAGCATTTATTGCAATCTTCAAACAATATATGTACAAACCAGATCCCTGTCTCAGTGACAGGGATTTGCATTGATCTTTAACTTATAAATATTTTTCTCCTTAACATGTATAACTTGAGCCTTTGCTCAATGATAGCACAGACCATTCTCCTCCTCACTGTCAACAGAGCATCCTGCCCTATCTCAGTAAACTTATGTCTTCCCCTACTAGAACTCTGGGTGTGGAGGAACAGTAAACATAATGTGCAAGCCTTCTCAGACTTGGGACTCCTCCGATTCAGAATGATATTCCAATATTTTGTTTTATTCCTGCCAATTACGCTACTGCCAGAGCCTGGCTCTCATCTTCTATAGCTACTGGCTGTGCACTTTCCAGGATCCACAAGATTGACTGCAGTAATAAGATATGGACTGGGACCGTGTCTACCTGTTTCTACTAAAGTCCAGGACAGTATGTCAACAACTTTGACATTTTCAAATCAAATCCTAGACCATCCAACCAAAGAGTGCAAAAGATCTATGAATCAGTTTTGTGAACTTCTTCACTTTTTCCTCCCTCACTTGTAAAAGGGGTTGGAAAAACAGATGCATACATTGAAAGCAGGAAGAGGTTCTTTGGATAATTGGGCTGTCAGAAAAGTCAAAATGTATTTTTCTGTTTTTCTATGGAAAAACACATCATGGCTTTTTAAAAACAACCCAATATTTACTAAAGAGCTAGAGGAGATATATGGGAGCCCATGGCAAGGTTACCCCTGGTCTCAAGTCAAGTGAACAAGGCTTCAAGGAGGCCATTTTTTTAATAGTTTGATACACAATATTCATTAGGGTTTGGGGACACCCAGTCTAGTCTCCAACTCAAATTTGACTAATTATAACAGCCCATGTTGGTAGAGTACTGGGCTGTTTAGAATAGCAACTGTTTCATCTGACAATGTGTCAAAGGCCACAGTTTTCAAGGACAAGGTGTGGGTCACCTGGGAAACAAATATGCCCTGAAAAATGTTTTGAATTGTGCCCAAGAAAGCTTCCTAGGAGAGCCAAGGGAGGCTAGAGGCATAGGGCCAAGTGCAGATGCCATGTGGGAATCATACATGTACACACAAAATAGAATTACTAAGCATGTAGAGCTTCAAGAAAATCATGGAGTTGTTCACTAAACAGGCACAAGGGAATCAGTTTAAACAACTGTGTAAACCAGGGGAAACCAGCATCATGTACTACCTGAGCTGGTTATATAAGAAATTGTGTAGCTTTTATATAATCTCCCTTTTATACTCCCATCAAGGCAAAGTGGACAGCAGATCAGAGAGAGCGATATAAGCAGCAGTGCTAAGAAGATAGAGATGAGAATAAAGATTCCACTTAACCCCCATCCCTGAGGCAAGATGGAAAACCCTAAGCAATGAAGAGAGAGATTAACTCACAGTAAAGCTTGTCATTTGCCCATTGTGTAAGGTTGGATATTTTAATCATTGAAATGAGTTGAGGATTTGCGATGGAGAGGGAACAGATAACTTTTTGTTATCGAAGAGAACTATAAAAAGTATAGGACCTACAAAAGATTTCATTCTTCTTCTGTATAGAACTTTAAACCTAAAATGATGACAAAACTTAAAATCATTGTCCAATTTTGCCTTGTTATTTCGCATACTGATAATGTCTTTCATCAATATTATCTACTCTTCTCAGTTTTGTAAATGTCATAGATGCCATATATTACTTCCCAGCACAGAATCTGTAAAAATTTCATCTGCTTGGATGCTATAAATTATAGTATTTAATAACCTTACCAGTAGAGTAAGCTCATATTCTGGTATATTATGCCTAAACTTTATGTCTTCCTTACTCTTCTCCTCTTGCTTAGCTTTCATTAATGAATCAGCGTATCTTATAACTAAACCCTGTGGGAAATTAAAAAAGAAAAAAAAAGCAACTTAGCAACAAAAGAACTAGAGCTATGAATATTCATCAACAATAAATGATTGAGTAAATCGTGCTATATTAGCACTATAGAGAATTTCAAAGTAATGAAAATGGGAGTGGGGGTGGATTTGTTAAACCAATTGACCTAAAATGAAAAATAAGATAGTCTCACTGCTTCATGAACAATTAATTAATTATAAAAAGGCTATAGAGATGAAGGCATTTATGTTCGTATAAAAATAGCTAAAGTCGAGAAGGACATGAAACACTGCTTAATCAAGGTGTAATAGAACAAATGGAGAATAAAAATGACTGATTTTTAAATATATATTTACCTTATTGGAACAATGGTATGCTTTTTATAACTCTTCTTATAGTTAAAATTGAACAATATTACACCACTTTGTATTACCAGAGGGCACATGGGCTCATGAGAGAGAGAATGTATCCCCTCCAATGGCACTGCCACACCACCATCCCTCTTACTCCATTTCCCCCATTCTATCAGGTTCGGAGTGTGCATGCACATGGACTTGGAGTGTTTTTCTTATTGTTGGGGCTGGGATTCTAACTGCAGTTGGTTGTGTGGGACCTGGCTCCCTATGTATAAGGCTTAACTGCTGCACTACAAGGCTGGCCCACACCGATTGAATGATATTTGTGTACACACTACATTAGTTTATGGCAGCTGCAATAACAGCATCCTGGGTGACTTCAACAACACACATTTATTATCTTAGAGTCCCGTAGGCTTGGCAAGAGACTCCCTTGGCTAAAATTAAAATGGCAGCAGGATTCTAGGATAAAATCCTAGAGCCTAAAATTCTAGAGTCTGCCAGCATTCCTTGGCTCATGGTCCCATTCCATCTTTTTTAAAAATGTATTTATTATTATCATAATCTTGTTTCTGTTACGTTGAATCACATATAACTTTACAGTGGCATTCCCTCTTTAAAACTAGCAATGCCTTCCATGGTAAAGTCATTTTAACACTGGGTCTTCTTTTGCCTCTTTATTCTTCTTTTGAGTACTCATGGTTATATCAGACCCACCTGAATAATCCAGAATCTCTTCTAATTTTGCAGTCAGTTGATTAGCATCCTTAATTTCCCTTTCCCACATAAATTATTCACAGGTTCTAGGAATTATGACATAGGGAAACTTATTCTGCCTACATCCTCTCCCACACACAGGCATACATTATTTGTCTGTTTAGTGGGATCAGAATGGTAAATGTCCTTAGGGTGTCACACACTGCTTCGCCATGTTATAAATACACTCGCTGCCTTCTCTTTTTTAATCAGCATGAATGCCACTTGTCCATGTAAATATTCTCTGAATCATTCTGTTTTTAAAAAACTCTCTCACATGACAAGTTTCATTATATTAGTCTTCACCCACTGGATAAAGTAAAAACCCTTATTTATTCTAACACTAATTATTTTAAATGAAATCAATATGTATGCTTCAACAAAGAAATGAAACGTTTTTTTTTTCTAATTCCTTCTCCTGAGTTTCATGGAAAAATCTGTATTTGGCAGCAGAATTTAAGTCAACTTGCTTGCTACAAGTAGGGGCTTACATTGAGTTTTCAGTTAAAAACAATTATCTGCCGATGATAGCGTGTATAGTAATGTCTTTGACAGGACTGATATGCAATGTAGTCATGGAAAAGATTCATTTTGTATACTGTGAAGATGTACAGTGATGAAAATACAAGAAGAATAAGAAAATTTTAAAAATTTTAATGAAGATGGTTGGAAAGATCCAAGTTTTCTAGTACATTAAAGTGTAAGACAAAGGCAGGTAATATAGTTTGTGGTTAATGGTATATAAGTCTATTAAAGCAAGATGGCAGGATTTGTTTTCTCTCTCTCCTATCTTTGTCTGCCTCTTCCCTTAAAAGCAGGATCCGTGATAGGAATTCAGGTACAGATGATTTCCTGTGTAAGTCTCTTCAGGAAAACTTGCATGAAGTGGAGGACATGATATGGAGGGGGAAAGAACCAACAATCCTGTGGCCTCAGGTAAAGTCCAGTTTGGAGTGTAGATTGCACTGACAGAATCATCTCACCTGAAAACAAAAGGCCTTTGCAGTTTGTGTCAGTATGTCCTGGCCATTCCCAGGGTAGGGGGACATATAACCTCACAAATACTGTGGAAGAGGATCAGGTCAGCCAAGGACAGTGCTCCAGAGTGACTCAACACTTCCACAGCTGGAGGATGACTTCCTGATCCAGAAAAAAAGATCTGCCAGGGACATTAGCAACAACCTCCTTCACTTCTTCATTTTTTCTTTCACAACTTCTTTATTAAACGTTCTTCCTCTATTCCTTTCATTCTTACTTTTCTCTACATTACATATTTTCAAATAATCAAATCTTATTGAAAAAATGCATCCATAATCTTTAAACAATGGAAAATGTGGTGTCTTTCTGCTTAAGCTGGCTAACATGATTCCTGACATGTGCAACTGAACCCTAATTGATACCATTACTATAAAATATTTGGTTTGACATGACAAATAATTATTTTTTTTCGAAAATTAGAATCAGGTCTTGGTGACACAAGCATAACACCCTGAAATGAAGCCTGTCAAACTATGATTTCTGTCTAATTAACTTGCTAGATTCCAGCTGCCCACAAAATGCTATAGCAATTTTGAGAACCTTTCACTCAAATCATGGTACTAGACCACTAATGATATAATTGCCTAAAATTCAAAGTCATGAATTTTTCTGAATGTTTTTGCATAAGATGTATGTGTGTGTGTGTCCAAGACAAAAATGGGAATCTGATCGTTTTCTTTAGCTGTCATAAAAATTAAGCACAAACACCCTTAATTCTTGTTGGACAGTGCATTTAGAACAGGATTGACTTATATTTTACTGTGGGAAAATAAAAACAAATTAGAAATCAAGAATATCTGGAAGACCTATAACAAGTCACTCGTTTTCATCATTCATTTCCTCATTTATAAAAGATTTAAGAAAATGACCTAAAAATGCCTTCTAAAATTAAAATTTTGTGATTAAATGACTACTTCTAACTTGAAATTGTGTATAGAGTAGTACTCAAAGTAGTAATATAATCCTTTGGTTATGTGAAGCTTCACCTGTTTCTACTCTGAAATAAAAGGGTAATATAAAATTAATAGGCTGGGACCAGAAGGTGGTACAGTGGTTAAGGCACTGGATTTTCACATGGGCAACCACAGTTCAAGTCCCAAGCCTGGAGGCTTGCTTTTTCACTTTCTCTCTCTTTCTTTCTCTGATCAAATTGAAAATAATAATAATAATAAGTTAAATAATTCTAAAAGAAATAAAGTGAGCAACTTTTCTTCATGGGGACTGAAATGTCTTACACAAAAATTTTGAGTTTCTCGGGACCAGCAGTTAGCGTAATGACTGTGTCACTGAACTCTCACGTAGCCGACAGCAGTTCGAGTCCTGGACTCAGTAGCTTAAATTCACACCAGGCACATGTATGTGCATGCCCAGGATCCTGAGAGGAGAATGGAGGAGAAGTGATTGAGGCATGGCTATGGCCCCTGGGGGATGATTTCTCGTTTTCTATCTCTCTGTCTCTCTCTGTCTTTCTGGCGAGGGCACACCCTGTAGCAAAAACCTCTCCCTCCACAAAAAAAAAGTAAAACTCAGTAAGAATTATCTGCATGTTCAAGTTTTACTATTAAAAAAAAAGACATGAACCAAGTGACTTTTTCACATTACATTTTTTTAATATGCAGAATAAGATTCAATATTCTTGTTAAAATTTATTTTTACCTTTCACTTATTTTATGTAACAAGTATAAATGTCAGCTCTACACCATATATACAGTGGGGACATAATAAATTGAAGTGATGAAGAAGAATGGGAGAAGTGGATCTATAACAATTACTAATAATTAAAGTGAGTCATTATTGTTTTATTTATTTATTTATTTTTACATTTTCCCAAACACTTACTTTACATATCAAAACATTTTTGTTCATACTCCACAGTTTTTGACAGTTAATAAACAACTTTCAAAATTTCAAAATACTGAATTTTAAAGATAATGTTCGAAATATCCTTATAATGTCACACGCCCTATAGCAAAAACCTCTTCAAAAAATATATTCTTATAATGTTGTATACTTTTGTTTGTGACTCTATAATAACAGAAACAGTATGATTTTAAATATTTTTGAGAAAATATTTTCATGTCAACCACTCAAACTGTTGAAACGCAAATGCCCAGCACACAAATCACACACAAACCTTCTCAATTCAGCCCCGCCTACCAAGTATTCTGTGATATACCATCTGCTAGCAAAGATCAATCTTTTTTTCTTCTTTCAAAGTCTTTCTCAAGATTATCTTCTGGTGTGGTTGCTCTTTTGCAATCTCTACTGATTACATTGCTGGGCTGGAAAAGTCCAGGTTATTTTATGTTACAAATTCTTCCATATATCTTCACTAATCCTCTCTGCCAGACAGAACTATTTGTGGTGCCAGGCCATCTTTTTAAGAGCTTCTTTTGGCTTACTTGAGAGCCATCTTAGTTCCACAGTTTTATGATTAATCTTCAGATATGACATTCCAGTCAAAGCTCTGTCAATAATGAGTATTTCCAATTTCTGATTCAATGCAACAAGCATTATTGAACTTATGCAAATAACCCTTCTGCCACAAAATAAGAATACTCCCAAATATTTTCCAATTCCAGAGGGCTCAGGAAAGAAGAAAAGTTTGTTTCCATTTAAAGAAAAAAACAAAAAAATATTTTAACAAATTGCTGAACCTATCAACAACTCGAAAGAAAGTAAAATTCTTAAGTTAGGAAAACAAAGTATAGTAAAAAAAAAAAAAAGAAAAAGAAAAAGAAAGGAAAACGTCAGTAATGTTTTACTCAAAAGTCATAAAATTCTATTTCATAGTTCAGTCTTTTCAAACTCTCTTCCATTGAATATGCACTGTTACTGTGGTCCAATCTTTCCATTTAAATCCTGAAAGTTAACATTCAACATTATTGGGACCAGCAGTTGGCATAATGGCTATGTCACTGGATTTCCATGTAGTTGACTACAGTTCGAGTTCTGACCCTGTGGCTTAAACTCACGCTAGGCACATTTGCGTGCATGCCCAAGATCCTGAGAGGAGAATGGAGGAGAAGGGATTGTGGTGTGGCCATCCCCCCTAGGAGATGATTTCTTGCTTTCTGTCTCTCTATCTCTCTCAGTCTTTCCGGTGAGTGCACGCACCCTATAGCAAAAAAGTCTCCAAAACAAAACAAAGGAACAAACAAAAAGCATCCAACATTATTATTGATATTTCTTGTACATAGTATTACATTGGTCAGTTTTTTAGTTGCCTTTTGTTCTCTTATTTCTGTATATATCTTTAAGTTTCCTGGTAGAGCACTCCTGTCAGAACTTCTTGAAAAGTGGGTCTGGTATTGGCAAATTCTTTCAGGTCTTGTTTATCTGAGAATGTTTTTATCCTTTCTTTTCATATGAAAGATTATCTTGCTGAGTATCATATTCTTGGTTGAAACTGTTTTACACTTAACACTTTGAATATATTTTCCCATTATTTCCTTGTTCGCATTGTTTCTGATGAGAGGTCTGAGGTTAGCCTGATTGGATAACCTTTATAAATAACCTAAAGTTTCCCTCTTGCCAACTTTAGTATCTTGTCTTTGTCTGTAGATTTGGACGGTCATGCTATGATGTGCCTTGGAGAAGATCTTCTTGGGTTGATTCTATTAAGGGTCCTTTGTATTTTTTGGGTCTGGATATTTGAATACCTCTCTAGATTTGGAAAGTTTTCTTCCAAGATTTTATGCAATAGATTATCAATGCCCTTATTAGTTTCCTCACCTTCTGGGATATTGAATATCCTGATGTTTGGGTGCTTAATGCTGTCTAATAGTTCTTATACAGTATTCTCACTTGGGGGGTTATTTTCTTAGTTTTTTGGTTGTTTTTTTCTAGATCAAATATTTTGCCTTCAACATCCTAGATTTGATTTTCTGCATGGACTTACCTGCTTTTAATACTTTTGAGGGAGGTTTTGATTTCCTGAATGGCAGCCTTCATCTCTAATAGCTCCATTTGATTCTTTTTTATGGTATGTATTTCCTCTTTCAGGTCATGGAAGAGCTTCAACACCTCCTGGAACTCATTGTCTCTTTTCTCCTGTGTCTTCTGGAGTTCATTATCTCTCAGCTCTTGCATCTCATTTAGTTTTGTCACTATGAATATTCTGAATTCTCTATCAGACATTTCCATGAGATCTGCTTACTGTCTGTGGATGATGAGCGATTGTTCTCTTCTCTTAGGGGAAAGATATTTTCTTGGTTTCTCATATTTCTTATGCCTCTGTGGTGTTTTCTGGTCATTCTGTGACAAGATCTCTCCTCCAATGTGCTTCGCAATATGGTATCCACAGAAAGAGATTAATACTTTAGATTTACCAAAGGAATTTTTTCCTTAAAGCAGGAGGTTCAATAAGCGTTGAGGATTTCAATGACTCTAAAAGTATTCAGATGCTTGGCTACTGTGCACAAAGGCCTATCTAGACATTCAGCATATTGAGAGTGAAGATTAGAGTGGGAAAATAAATTTAAAAAAAAGAAAAGAAAAAAGAAAGAAAACTATAAAAATTCTACCAAAAACAAAAGAGGAAAACAACTTTTTTTTACACGTGGAGTTTAGAGCATAACTTCCCTGAGCAGGCCAGGACACACCTAGGTTTAAAATGACTTCTCGTCTGAATATTTTGGGAGTCCAGAAGAAAGTGAGTCATTATTCTGAAAACTGTATCTCTTCACTAGCTGCATTCTACTCCCAAAGTTCCTAGAACATATCCTATATAGTGTATATCTATGTTCTTCCACTTTTTGTAAAGCATATAAAATAGCAAAAGTCACATTGGCTATTGATGGTTTTGATGCAGTCCCAGAACTATCCTCAAACTATTGATATCAGTGTAGACAGTGAACTAGAACACATTGACTTTAGGGCCAGGGCTCATGACTCCTGAGACATGGGGGAGCCCTGCCCAAGCATATGGATAGAAGAAGGGAGAGGGGGTAGATTCCTAAATTAAAAATTGACAGTGTTGGGCCTCTCCCTACCAAAAAGAGCATAGTGGACAGGAACAATTAAAAGACAAAACTATAGGAAATTTAGTTTAAAGTCTAACTGAATTTTATTTTTCAATACTAGAATCGGGGAATATCTCTAAAACTTTCTTATTATGGTGAGTCAGGTTGAACAAAACCTTCTCTTTTATTTTTGTTTTCTGCTTTTTTTTTTTTTTTAAAACTGACTCATTTCAAAGACCAGTTGATTGCATGGCACTTTACACTAGTGACTCCATTCTTGTTTGGTCCACTCTGATTGGACCTAGTGCAGGAACTCAGTTCAAATAATGGCCTTCCACAATGTTTGTTTAATACAACATATAATAAATGCTTGTTACCATTGCACTTCCTCAGCTTTTGTCTACCCTTCTCCCAATTCTTCTATAAATATTCTAAACTGAAATGTAAAAAACAATTTAATCTAATCATCCTGTAACTCCATTAAAATGTCAATCCTGAGATTATTTATTTACCATATCTGTCAGAATTCTTCCCTCTCATTATAGTTTGTCCTTTCATTAATTAGCAAATTACTTAATTAAACATTTCATGTATTATATTTCTTTAATTTCTGCCTGAATCACTGACATGGTTTCCAAAGAGATGATTCTTGAAATACATTAACTAATTTCAAATATATACTTCCAATAAACATTTCTGCATCTGAAAGGTACCTGTTGAAGTAAAATCTATAAAGCACAAAATAATATATCCTTGAGCAGGAAAACTAATTTTAACCAATCACAATCCCAAGAGTTGTATTAAATAGATCATATACTAAAATGTGAAAGGGCATTTCATCAATATCAATAAACTGATGTGCTTACTTTTAGGATCACAGAGAAGGAATCATTGAATTGCAGAGCATTGAATTCTAATTTTATTTTTATTGACAGAGGGCACACACTCTGAAGAGAGGGACAGACATACAAAAAGAGAGGGAAATAGAGAAACCACCTCCTATTGGAGTGTTTTCACACCACAACCCCTTTCCTCTATATCTCTTTTCCATAGGGATTGTAGGTATGCACGCACAATTGTCCAGCATGCTTTTCAAGCCCACAGAGCTGGCCGTGGGGGATCCAGAATCCATTGCAGAGCTAATAACCACTGTACAATGGGGCTGGCTCTAGAGTACTGAATTTTAGATTTGACAATGTCAAGAGAGAGAGTATTGTTTAAACAAATGTCCCCAAGTCTGCAATAAGTTATTGTGCTTCTCCAGAGAACCTATAAGATCAGAAGTAGTCCCAATGGCAGGCAACACCTGTCTATTCAATACATCACATGCACTTTACCATTCAGTTACAGTCTTTTTAAGGTGTAAAGTACACAACAACCTTTTTATCAGGAAAAATTGGGGCACAAAGACTGAGACTAAAACAAAAAGTATTTGAGGTTTTAATAAGCTTGTTGATTTAATGTTTCTCATGAAAAACAATGTGGAAGTGAGTTATGCTTTCAGATAAGATGATTGACAGGAATGCCTCCCCATCTATTCGCTCGCTTGACCTTTAGCAGTTAGTCACAATGGAGTAGTATGGGGTAGATTGCAATTTGGAACATAGAGAATAATAAATTGCTCAAAAAGCTTTCATCAACATGGCTTTAACTTTATTAACAGTGATTATCCTTGCCTTTGTTTTCATTTCTTCAACTTTCAATGATATTTAAAAAACAGAAAAAACACTCTTTGTGACAATGCACTTGGAGTAGATAATGAAGGTAATCAGAGATAAGTGATTGATCAAAGACACCAAAACTTTCATTCAAAGGATCCCAAGGTTAAAGAACAGACTTAAATTCAAAATGTCTTTAATTCCCTACTGTAATGTTCTCATGTAAATTGTTCCATCCATTATATTGTCTCATGTAAACAATGTAATTACCTTCACAACTGGGAGTATGTTTGTATTCTTTATAAGACTAGGCACAATGATGAAATAACTGGAGGCCTCTTGAATAAGAAACAAGAAAATAAAAACAAATTTTGGAAAGCAAAATAAACCTAAGCAATCTCATGATTTCTATTCTCTTCCCAAAATGGATCAGAATATTTATGTGAAACTTTGAAAATTCACATCTGGAAAAAACACTCAAAACCACAAACCATCCCAGACCAGGAGCTAGACTTGACAGCAAAGCAAACACCTTAAAAATTTGGTCCAAATGTCCCCTAAAACAATAAACATTCTGAGATTTGGGGGACACTAATAATGTAATAGTTTTGATCACAGAAAAACAAATCTAAATTTTTAATTTGCAGTAATATTAGAAAACTTCAGGGTCACGGGTGGCATGGTGATTAGGGCAGTTGGATCCCATATGGCCAACTGCGTGGTTTGAATCCCAAACCTGGTGGCCTGAGAAGCAGGGAACAAGTGTGTGCATGCCCAGAATCTCAACAGGAGAATGGAGGAGACGGGACTGCAGAACGGCCATCCCTCCTTGGACAAGAGATGTTTTGTCTCTTACCCTCTCTCTGTGTCTCTGGCAAGTTCACATATCCTATAGCAAATGTAAAATCAGAAATAAAACTTCAGATGAACAAGTAGGGTTAATTAAAGTCACTTTTAGTATCTTTCAATTGCTCCTCATTTACACACATACTAGTTAGTGCTTCAAAGAAATAGAACCAATAGGATGGTGTGTGTATGTATGAGTGTGAATATATGCATATCTACATATCAAGGTGGGGGGATTTTAATGAGTTGATTCATGTGACTGTGAAGGCTGACAAGTTCAAAATTTGTAGGGTCAAGCCGCAGGCTGCAGACCCAGAAAGGAGTCGTTGGAGCTCAAGATCATCTGGAGATACAATTCCTTCCTCTTCAAGGGACTTTTACTTTTTTTTATTTTAATAAATCGTTCAAGTGCTTGAATGAGACGCACTCACATTATGGAAAGTAACCTGCCTTACATAATTCTCTGATTAAAATGTTAGTCCCAACTAAAAATTACCTTCTCAGCAACATCTAGACTAGTAGTTTACCATTGCCTAGCTAATTCAATATTTTATTTCACCAATAAAAGCAACCATCACATACATCAACTTTATATTCACATTTTGTGATCCTAATGGGTTTACTTTTTCAAAATCTCATTAAAATTGCTTAAGGATAATTATACTGTGTTAAAATTGATGCACAACTTGGAAATAGTTAAAGTTTATTTTAATAATAAACTATAAGTGCTTCATGCTTCATAAGACAGTAATTGTGACATCTGAAGTTGGCTTTCTCTATTTCCCAGCTATTTACAGATCCCTACACTGAGAAAATGTATATATATTTTTTCTTAATTTTAAGATGTTCAATGAATAGTTTGCAAAATATTTTTTCTTAGAAACTTATTTGCTGATTTCAGGCTGCTAATCTCTAAACTTTTGACATTTAAAATCATGCCAAAGTCATGTGATCATATTCAGTAGTGGCAAACTTGGGTTCACATTGTATTCACCAGGAGAGTTTCACAAACATTACACATAGTTTTGAGACCCACAAGCCCAAGAGGATTCAGATTTGTTGGCCTGGGATGCAGCTGGAGGTCACGTTTTTTCAAAAGTTTCTAGGAAGCTAATGTACAGCCAAAATTGAGAACCAACTTATACATGATAGTTATTCAATCCAGCCTGAATATAGATAGCTCAATATTAGAACATGTTTATAGCTATATCTATATACACTTAGCAGAAAAGAGGGAATTGAAATACCCATTTTACATTTAAAGTGTGCATAACACAGATAAAAGGGCTTTTTGTTTTCTAGATAGTTCATTTCAATTATTTGATATGTACTTTGTAGGTCTTAGATAAATTAATACTCATAAGTGAAATTAGAATGTTGGGTTTATTTAGTTTTATTTTGCTTTATTTCTCAGAGCTCGATATTAAAACATGGTAGGTGAATATCTTTTTATCTCTTAATGTTTTTTAAGTTTTGTTTCATGTTCAGTAAAATTTAAAAAACATGAGAATTTGGTATATTTTGAAAGTTTTATGTAGATTGTGTCTTTGTAGATGTTTGTATATTTTAATACTGTGCTGATGTGTATTTAAAATAACCTGAACAGTCTTCTAATCTCAGATATTGTGCAGGTATCTCAGTATGGACAGCAGTTTAATTACCTGTTTTGAAATAAAGCAAATATTCATAAAAAGAAAATAAAAGTAAGAGGGCAGAAAACCACTTAAACAAGACCTTTCTGTAATGTTCCTTTTGAATAGTTTTTCCTAAGGGGTTTAAAAAATGTTAATTATATGTAAGAAAGATTCTCCTGTTCCAAAAAATAGTACACTTTAACAAAAAAGTAATTAACTTATTAGTTTTTAGCAATTTGTTCAATTTCTTAATGGCATTCAATCTCTAGGCTTTTATTTATCTTCTAGGGTCTTTTTGCAATTTCCACTTATCTTTAAAAATTCTCTTCCATCTCAATTTTTGAATGTATTGGCCTATATCTGCTAGTTATTAAACTAGTGTCTCTCCCTTATTATACAGTATTCCACTATGTGACTCTGGGGCTAGGACAAGGCAAATCCATCTCACATGCCTGGTGTGCTCAGGGAGGTCTACAGAGGTGAATGAGAACCTTCCTATGTAGGTCAGGTGGGTCAGCTTCAGAGAATTGCATTGTACCACCATGTCATACCTAGCTCCTATTCTAGCTTTATTATGTTTCCTATAAGTGTATCGTTAGTTATGACATGATGCTCAACTTTATTCTTATTGAGTGTTTTTGTTGATAAATTATATCCCTTCTCATGTTAATATAGTTATTCTTGTTTTACTTTAGTTTCCATTTGTCTGTCATCTCTTTGCCCATTGCCTTATTATAAACCTTATCACTTATTATTTTTCCTTAACAGGGCATATAAGTGAATTTAGTTTTTAGAAGCCAATCTATCCTTCCTTTTTTTTTTTTTTTTTTTTTTTTGAGAGAGAGAATTTTTATTTTTGCTATAGGGCACATGCACTCACCAGAGGGACAGAAAGAGACAGAAAGCAAAATTTACCCCCTAGAGGGGGTGGCTAAGCCGCAGTCAGCTCTCTACTCTCCTCTCTGGATCTTGGGCATGCACGCACACAAGCCTGGCATGAGTTTTAAGCCACAAGGTCTAGGACTGGATCCGTGGGCAACTATGTGGGAGTCCAAAGATATAACTATTACACCATCTGCAGGTCCTGCCAATCTATCTTTTAATGGATGAATTCAATTCATTCTTATAGTGCATAATAAAAAACATATATGTATCTCTTCCTTCCATCATATTATATTTGCTATTTTTCTTTGCTGTGCTTTTTTCCTTTTTCTTAATTTAGCGAACTTAGCAATTTGCTAATTCCTATTCATTTTATTTTCTCCATCTTTTTTATTGTTGTTCAATCTGATCACTATATGAGGAGAGCTTCAAAAAGTTCATAGAAAAGATATATTTTGAAAACTATGTGCTTGAATTTCAAGGGATTTCTTTTGCACCAAAATAAACTCATAATTTAACACTATTTTTTTCCAGGAATTTCTCAAATTATCCTTGTACTTTCATCAATTTCCTTTTTTTTCCCCTAGCATAATAATCACAAACTCCTATTTCAAAGGAAAAAAAAAACTTCTTTTTTTTCTCCCCAATAAACTGTTTTCCACAACTTACAGGTTGCTATACTTCAATACGATGAAAGTTTTAGAATAGTTTTCCTTTGATCTTTTTTCATCCACTATTTTTTCAAAAATAGCATTATGGTATTCTTCATAGCATGCCCCCTCCATTTCAAAAGTTCTCATTTTCCCTTATATTATATTCTCAGTCCACATGTTCAGCTGTAACTACACACGTGCATTTTTATGTTTATCACCTAACATTGTCTCCTCATTCCCTTCACCTATGATTACAAACATGTTGGATTAATGATCAGCAAGTGGCATGGTGGTTAAGGCTCTGGACTCCCACAAACCTGTTGACTGGGACTCAAACCTCAGTCCCAGACCTGGTAGCTTGAAACACATCAGGCATGTGTATGTGTGCATACCCAAAATCCCAAGAGAAGAATGGAGGAGAAGGGATTGCAGCATGGCCATTTCCCACTGGGGAGAGGTGATTTCTCACTGTCTGTCTCTCATAAACTCATGCAGCCTATGGCAAAAAAACAAAACAAAACAAAAAAGTTGATTCATTTGCTATTAATTTAGAGATATTTTATTGGTAGTTTGACTCATATAGATGATATATATCCCAAATATTTTTATATTCTTAAATATCTTTCATTTGTCCTGGCAGATAAACATAAACTTGGCTTTCATTGGGTTCTAGTTCTTTCAATAGTCTGCAATTTTTAAAAATACATTTTAACAGTGGGACCAGCAGTTAGCATAATGGCTATGTTGCTGGACTCCCATGTAGTCGACCGCGGTTCAAGTCCCGGACCCAGCAGCTTGAACTCACGCTGGGGCACGTGTGCATGCATGCCCAAGATCCCGAGAGGAGAATGGAGGAGAAGGGATTGCAGCATGGCCATCTCCCTGGGGGGTGATTTCTCACTTTCTGTCTCTCTGTCTCTGACTTTCTGGCAAGTGCACATGGCCTATAGCAAAAACCTTTCAAAAAAAAAAAAAAGAAAAAAAAATATATATATATATTTTAACAGATGGGAAGGATTTGCAGATGAGAAACATTCTGATTTATTTTTTTCTTCTTTAGTAATAAAACTTGTGACACCGGAATATTGCCAGGGTCCAGCCTCGGCGTGGGTGTGTTATCTCGATGGAGGCGGTGCAGGTGAACAGAAGACAGAGGCCTCGGTGCCTTTTCATGCACATCTTATGCCGGACACCCCCCGGAGATCACTCTCTGAGGAGTGACAACTGCTAGGAATCATCGTGTGTTTTTATTGAAAATATGATACATGCAAGTAAAGGGAGAGGGGCCAGGTGTTTCAATTATCAGCTCATAAAGTTTTAACAATAGAGAACATAGATTCTATTCAGGGTTGGATTAAGGGTGGGTCTAGTGCAGTTCAGGGTTGGATTAAGGGTGGGTCTAGTGCAGTTCTGCAATTGTAGGTGGGTCTCCATGGAATGCAGTTTCGGAAAGTGGTTCCGGTAAGCAGAGATGATTATCAGCTGATGGGCACAGCAGCCATCCTGTGATTACCGGGAACAGTGCTGAGAAAAGAAAATCTCAAGTATAGATATTAGTTCCTATGGATCTTAATAAAGAATGATACTTATATAGTTTTATAGGGATTTAAAACTTCATTTGAAGAATCCTAATATATTTATCTATTTCACTTGGCGAGGGCGGAGGTGTCCTAGGCCAGTTTTGGCCTAATCTTATTTTAAGTAAAGAAAAGATTAAGTTTACTTTAAATGTATTTTGAAGGGCCTTCCAAGGGTCAAGATTATTTCTGCCTAGAAAGAACTTCAGCTCACCCTCTATTGTGACCATGGAGATAAAGCATTGTAATTAATAGTAGGTGATCAGAGCAAAGGGGAGCGGTCGGGGGACTTTCTGGAAAATTTTATTGTATACTCAAGATGTATAAGAGAGCTATGTAATTCTTTTATAGTAGTATATTGGGGAGTCAGAGGGGGGTCGCTTCCCAGCAAGGCTGCCACAGTTTCTGGGGCAAAATCCTAGGTCGGGGGGGCACACAGTAGCGGCCTTGCCAACGTACTAAACCAACTGGAAGCGGAGGAGCTCAGACAGATCCTGGGGCCCTGCCAGGTCAGACTCCTTCAGAATATACTAGAAAATTTATCATAGAAATACAGAGTATTTTTCATTCTTTTACTGAATAAGATTTTCTTCTATTAATTTTTAAATTATTGCTTCTCCTCCAACTTTTTCCATTCTATTCATGGAACCCTATCATTTGTACTTTATGTTTTATTACTTATGATCTTATACATTCCTCATTTTATTTTATTATTTGTTATGGAGCTACTACTCTATGCCACTCTTTCGGATCTTAACATTAATCATCCTTTTCTTCAATTTGTTGCTTGCATAATTTTCTGCACAAATATTGCATTAACAAAATATTCTAGAGAGCCCTTTTTTTCTGCTGTATTTTAATTTTATTAAAGCTTTTTTTTTTTGGGGGGGGGAGGTTGTGCTCAAATTGTGTTACATCCAGCAGTCTATTTCTCTGTATAACTGTTCTGTAATAGAAGATATAGAAAGCCTCTGATATTCAGCTTCCTCTTAACGTCATAGGGGCAGAGTGGCATGACTGTCTATGATGATGCTAGTTCAAGACTTAGGCTTGTTTTGAAAATCGTCAGATCTCTCCCATGGCCCAGTACCTCACATGCAACCATTTGCTAGGCAGCTCCAGATGTTCTGAAAGAAAGACAGATTAATTCTCAGGGTGGAAGGGACATGTGAAATGCTCAGATGAGGTTGCCATCTTACCCTTTGAATGGTTTTAATCTTTTGTCCTATGTTACTAGGATAACTAATAATTTGTCTAATGTGTTATTTTGTTTTTTAAATAGTCAATCCTTAATATATTCATTATTTCTATTGTTTTAGACTTATTCTTTTATCTTTATTCTTTCCTTCTGCTCTATTTGCTTTGATGGCCTTTTAAGTGTTCTTTAATTAAACATTTATTTTCATTTGAGGCATTTGTTTTCATTCTTTCTTGTTTTGTAATGTAATTATTACACTATGATTTGGGGAGTGACATAAACTTGGTCATTCTAACTTTAGTTGATCTCGTAGTATAATTTTTTTCTTTTTTCTTCTTCTTCTTCTTTTTTTTTTTTCCAGAGACAGAGAGAGGGAGAGGAAGAAAGCCCAATGAGATGTGGTCGCCACGATCTCTTCTCGATTTCTCCATTCTGTCAGATTTCAGAGCAAGCCTGCATGTGTGTGGTTTTCAGAACAGCATGTCCAAGGTTCAAACCACATGCTACATATCTAGTGTTATTTTCATTGTTTAAAATATTACATACCTCTCATAAAGATCTTTGTTGGTTTATTTTTTTAAATATGTGTAATCTTGAGATGGAATTATGCTGACACATGCATGTCTGTTTAGTTGTTTTAATTGCCACTCTGTGTAAATATAACATTTTATGCATTTCCAAACTGATAGACATTTAAACTGTTTCCAATATTTTTCTATTAAAATCCCAAACTCAGACTGTCAGAGCACTTGGTAGCAAACTGAACTGCAACGCAATCAGCCACATTCAAACCTACAGTTTAAAATATAATAATAATAATTTGTTAAATTTAAATAAATTTGTAATGTTTTAGCAAGTTTATGGAGATAGTTCTGCTAGAAAACAATATATGTTTTTTTCAAAAATCTTATTTTGACAAAATTGTATACTGAAATGGTATAGTTAACATGATCACAGGGTTAAGGGCTGGCCAACCAAAACCTATGCCACTTTCTACGAAGTATGCTAAAGTAAAATGAAAAACCTCTAATAAAATGCTAGCATAGGTTCAGTCACAGAGGCGCACTGCTAAGATGCTATGCGCCATAGGCTGGGACCACAAGGGAGACCTAGATTCGATTCCCAGCCCAATCTAAAAACTGGGAATAGTGGTGTTTACTGGTATTCCACTGACTAGGAGAGGCTGAAGCCGAAATAGCACAAGCTCAAGGTTCACTCAAGCAACAAAGCAGACCCTGCCTAAAGAGCCAGATGTGGCAGGCTCCCATAGTCCCAGCTACTCTGGAGACAGCGGTAGGGGATCACAAAATACAAAACCAAACAAAGAAACAAAAAACTAGCACAGTTAAAAAGATACATTAAAGCAGTACAAGTAAAGGGTTATTATAGTAATTAACAAATATAGACTTAAGAAAAATAAATCATACTTAATGGGAGATAGATAAGGAACAATTGAAGCAGCTGAGTTACAAAGTTGAGGGAAATATAACACAAAGAACAACAAAAATCTGCAAAAAAAAAAGCATTTCTCAGACAAAACATGTCATCAAGGAGAAGAATGTGGGGCCAATGGATATGTACAAGATATGGTCTTACATATCTGCAATATGGCTCATTTATTTAATGAGTAAAGCAGAATTCCGCTGCATTAACTTCATTATCATTTGTATTCAACCACTGTTACTTGACGGATAAAAGTTGATACGATGGGAAATATGCATTTAACCAGTGGAATTTCTCTTATACTGAATCATTTCCCTATGAAAAATCACATATGAGCTAATTCGCATGAGAAATATACATTATATTGGAATAGACTGTATTAAAAATTTACCTGTTTTAGGACCAGCAGTTAGCGTAATGGCTATGTCGCTGGACTCCCATGTAGTCGAACACGGTTCACGTCCCAGACCCGGTGGCTTAAAACACACGCCGCGCGCATGTGCGTGTGTGCCCAAGATCCCGAGAGGAGAATGGAGGAGAAGGGAAGAAGGGATTGTGGCATGGCCATCCCCTCTGGGGGGTGATTTCTCGCTTTTTGTCTCTCTGCCTCTCTCTGTCTGTCTGACAAGCGCATGCGCCCTGTAGCAAGAACCTCCCCCCCAAAAAAAAAAAAATTACCTGTTTTATAGTTAAGAAAAAGATTGCTTAAAAATTTTCCATAAATAACCCAAGGTTATTTACAAAATTATTGGAAGAGTCAGAACTCAAATCCAAGTCTCTTTGAGCCTATGGAATAATTTTTTAAATAGCAAATGACATGGCTTCCAATAATAAGAAAAATAAATCATCCATTATTTTTTTCAATAAAAGTTTTACAGTATAATGTTCAAATTGTTACCATTAGTTATATACAACTATAAGTTAGCCTGATGACTATTCTTAGAATGATGGTAGGTTAAGTTGTGACATTCATGAAATTTAGCATGTCCTTTGATAAACACAACAGCAGCTAAACAGCAAAATATTAAACAGCATCTAAATGACATGAACCTACCACCATAAGTGTTTTGTGTCAAAAACATAAATACCTAAAGAAATGTCAAGAGTTAAGTCAAATTAGGCCTTTTTTAAGGCTAACTTTGAAATTTAATGCAGTGATCAGCAAACTTTTTGGTAAAAGACCAGACAATAAATATTTTGGGGGCTTGTGGGCCATAAAGTTTCTATCATAAATATTCAAAACTACAATTTGAGTATTTGCCATAGACACTACGTTAATATGTGGGCACGACTGTACTCCAATAAAACTTCATTTACAAAAAGAGACAGCAGGCCAGATATAGAAATTGTGCTGCAGTTAGCCAACCTCTCATTTAATTAAAAAAAAAAGTCATAAATTGGCTTGTTTTATTCTCCTGGACTCAGTAGGATCACCATAATGATAAAACCATTAGGATTTGACTCAATGCCAGTATTTAAGCAGTATTATATACTGCTAATTAGGAAAGCACTGAAGCTGTTGTCATGGTAATGTTGTGAACGAGAACCATGCCACATTACATGCAAGTGATTTTAAATGGTGTGAACGGTATCATAATGGGTACGATTACCAATTATATCCCCATAGAATGTAATCAAATAAGTGATCATTCTAATTGTATGCAATTATTTATGACTTGTAGCATAAATTAATCCACAAGTCTTACACAAAAGAAGCATTCCATTTTTAGAATTGGAAAATAATTTTAGGAGGCATATTAAATCTGTCTCCTTTTGGGTACATACATATATGTCAACAATTACATAAGAATAAAGGATATTTTTTAATCCAGGTACATTTATTTCTTTTTATTAACAGCTCTGAATTGACTAACTAATTTCATTAACATTGAAATTTATAAGGCCATTGTTGTTAACAACCTGAAGAAGAAAGTTCCTTTGTTTAGAACAAATGTCAAGAAATATATTCTGATGATACTCTAAAAATACTATGGCAATAATAGAAAATTCAAATGAATATTTCCCAATTCTATAACCATTAAAATTCAAATTTTGAAAAAATATCTATCAATTTTATAAAAGGTTCATGATATGAAAATATGTAAGAAATCATTATAGTTATATATATTTTTTAAATGACATTATCAGCTCAGGAATAAAAAAAATACTGAAGAAAACCTTACTTATTATTTATGTAAAACAAACAAACTCAAGAACTTAGAGGACCTGGTTTATACTTCAACAGAAATGCCTCATCTTGCCAGCCTATCCCTACTTTGGATCTTATGACCTGCTAGTCTACCAACCTCACCTACATAGGTGTATACAAATTGATCAACCATACAAGGGAAATAAGTAGTTCAAATTGAAAGACTTAATAAAAGTCAAAACAAAAGTGAGAATAAAAGGTTTCTATTCTCCAAAGAAAAGACTGACTGTTCTTTGGCCATAGAACAACTAACCATTGATCTAAGTGATCAATAGCAGCTTCACACCAGTACACATGCCTCTATGCTTTGTTCAAAGAGACTGGGTACTACAAGCACAGCTCTCCCAAGATTAGCAAGCAATAAAATCAGCTTTTTGTTTAAGATCCTGAGTGGTGGCCTCTTCCTTCAACAGGTGGCTTCAACTAAGTTAGAAGAAAGGGGGATGGGGAATGAAAGAAGGAAGGCAGGAAAGAAAATAGAACCGTAATGCAGAAAATAATTAGAAGTCTTCAGAAAGCTTCCTTACAGGACAAAGAGGACTTTCGGGAATCAAAATCACTATTCTGAATTTTGAAAGTCAACACAATGAGTAGAAAAAGAATAAATGCAGTGTAAAACTGAACTTGTGATGGGGATTAAACACAGAAACTACTCACAACATTAAAAAAATACAAAAAGAAATATAAATTAAAGTCTTAGAATCCAAGCTTTCTAGATACTATATGTTGCCCTCTTTTGGAGAGAATTAAAAAGTGGTAAATTTTAGATGCACGATCACTGACTACTGTAAGATATTAATGAAAAAATTTGAAGACAACACAAACAAAGGGAAACATTTCCTATACTAATGGATTGGAAAAATTAATATTATTAAAATGTCTATACTGCCCAAAATGATCTACATATTTTATATAATATTTAGAAAAATTCCAGTAGCATGTTTTATAGAGATAGATAAATAATCTTAAAATTAACATGGAACCACAAAGACCCTAAGCAAACAATCTCGACGAAGAAAAACAAAACTGGAAGCATCACACGCTCTGATTTCAAACTATATTACAGGCTATAAAAATCAAAACTGTGTAGTATTGCCATAAAAAAAAATAGACAAATAGATCCGTGAAGCAGAATACAGAGCCCAGAAGTAAACCAATCCATGTACAGTCAACTAATTTCTGACAAAGGCACCAACAGATACACAATGGTCAAGAAAGTCTCTAATAGGGACCAGCATTTAGCGCAATGGCTATGTCGCTGGACTCCCACGTAGTCGACCGCGGTTCCCGTCCCGGACCTAGTGGCTTAAACTCAAGCCGGGCACGTGTGCGTGTGTGCCCAAGATCCCAAGAGGAGAATGGAGGAGAAGGGATTGAGCATGGCCATCCCCCCGGGGGGTGATTTCTCGCTTTCTGTCTCTCTGTCTCTCTCTGTCTTTCTTGTGAGTGCATGTGCACTATAGCAAAAAAAACTCTCCTCCCCCAAAAAAATATCTCTAATAAAGATTGGTAGGAAAACAGTTTAAGCACATCCAAAAGAATTAAATTGGACCATTGCATCACACTACAAACAATAAGCAATTAAACTGGATTAAAGGTTTACATATAGGACCTAAACCTCCTAGAAGAAAACATAAAGGAAAAGTTGTTTCACATTTATCTTGGCAATAATATTTTAGATACAACACGAAAATCATAGGCAACAAAAGCACAAATGAACGAGTGAGACTATATCAACTTAAAAAGCTTCTGTACGGCAAAGGAAATAATTAGAATGTTGAAACTGTTAGCAGAGTGACAAAGGAAATAAGCAAGAGACTGAAAAATAAACTACAGAATAGGAGAAAATATTTGTACATTATATATCAGATAAAGAATTAATACAACATATAAGGAACTCGCATAACTTAAAATCAAAAGAGCAAATAACCCAATTTAAAAATGAGGAAAGAAACCTAAATTATCAGTTTTCATAAAAAGACACACAAATGGCCAACACCATCAATAATTAATAATTCCAGTACTATTCACAATAGCCAAAATATGAAAACAGCTTAAGTCAACAGATGAACAGATAAAGAAAATGTGGTATATTGAAAGGAAGGAAGGCAGCAGGAAGGAAGGGGAAAAGAAAGAGACAGAAAGAAAGAAAAAAAAAATTCCTGCCACTTGCTACAACATGAATGAACCTGAAGAATATTATGCTAAGTGAAATAACTAAAACAAAGACAAATAGTGTACTATCTCACTTTTATGTGGAATTTTTAAAAGTTGAACTCATAGAAGCAGAAAGTAGAAGAGTGATTGCCAGAGGTTAGGGAGTGGTGGAAATGGGGAGCCGTTGATCAAAGCTATAAACCTCCCATTAACAGATGACGCAGTTCTATGGTTCTAAGGTCCAGCATGTGCAGTGATGGATTGCTCATTAATTTACTTGTGATAAGTATTATGCAATGTGTACATGGCATTTTGTACTTCAAATATATACCCTCTTTATTTCTTAATCTAATATTTTAAATTTTAATAAAGAATGTAGAAAGAGTCTGTTTAAACGTAAGAGAATAAACACACATTTACTTTCTTCAAAAAAAAAAACCACTAAAGAGATAGTAAGCAAAATGTTTATGCATCAACCTATGAAAACAAAGAGAATAAGAGAAGTGGCATCAGATAAAAACTTCACGAGATTCTGGAAACTGAACATGAGATCGATGGAAAAAAATGACAAGATAATAAACAAACAAACAAACAAACAAACAAACCTAAACTTAGAGAAGAAAAGCAACCATAAAGTAATCTGCTTGCTGCTTGAGTTCTAACAATAAGCATGTCCTCATAATTTTTGCATTTAAAGAGAGTTTTAAATTATACAACCTAAATATCTTTAGATATCAGAGCAGAACTAACTAGAAATGTATATATCATAAGGGGTTATATTCAAACATCATAGAAATTTTTCCATTTTATGTATCTTAATTCCAGTATTACATGTTTAATAAGCAAGTAAAGAAATTTTTACCAGGCCAGCAAGTGACATAGTGGTTAAGGACTGGACTTTCACATGGCTGACCACATTTCAAGCCCTAGACCTGGCAGTTTATTTTCTCACTTTCTGTCTCTCTCTCTGTTTCTTTCTGTTCAAATTAAAAAATTATAATAATGATAATAATAATATAAAAAGATACTTTTTAAAAAAAAGAAGAAAGAAAAAATTGTACTATTCCTTATAACAAGCATTTGTGATACAGAAGCAGTCCCAAACAGAAATGGTGTCCATTCTTAATGTTATACACAACAGAATATTCAAATGATTAATTTTTGTTGCATGTATTTCTTTATTAAGAAGCATGTAAGTAATCAGCAGTTCATATTCTACACATAAAGTAGCTAGAAAAAGCACTCTTTAAGAAATATTTAAAGCTTTGTGTAAAGATTGTATACAATTTCCATTGCAATGTTATATGTGACACTAAAATTCTCAAAAATATTCAATTAGAAGACACTGGTTGGGCCAGCCAGTGACATAATGGTTAAGGTGGCTGAGTCTCACATGGCTGACAGTGTGGTTCAATTTCTGGATGCAGCAGCTTGAGAAACTCACGGGGAGTATGTGTATATGTAAGTGCCCAAAATCCTGAAAGGAAGAAGAAATGGAGGAGAAGGTAAATGTTGTACGACCATTCCCCATAGATGATATGGGGGTGTTCTCTCTCCCTCTCTCTCTCTCTCTCTCCTCTTTTTCTCTGTGTGTTCATGCTCCCTCTGGAAAAAAATATTTTTAAAAGGTTCCGATTGATGGAATTACGATAATCTATTGTGAAATAATAAGTAGCCTATTTGAAATGACACTACAGAACATTGATGACATGAAAAAATATTCATGACACATAATTACAAAGTAATATGAACCTAGTTAAGTTTTCTTTGATGTATATACTAAGTGTATATGTCTTTATACATATATATGCAAATATTTATGTGTATGTGTCTTCATTTAGATAGAGGAAGAAAGGAGAAAGAGAGACGGAATGACTAGAGATGCAATAAAATGCTTAATTCTGAGGCTGAAGAAACTGGTAGAAAGTAGAGCAAATTAATAAAAATTAATCATTGGAAGGAAGAAAAATATGCGGTGGAGAAGTTACATTACAAATTCTTTAGCCAAGGGCCAGCAGGTGGCATAGTGGTTAAGATGTTGGACTCCCACATGGTTGACCGTGGCTCAAGTCCCAGATCAGCAGCTTAAAACTCATAGCGGGCACATGTGCATGAGTGTCCAAAATCTGAAGAGGAGGATGGAGAAGGGATTGCAGCACGGCCATCTTCCTGGGGCAGAGTGATTTCTCACTTTCTGCCTCTGTCTCTCTTTCTCTCTGGCAAGAACACACACCCTATAGCAAAAATCTATCTAAAAAATAAAAAAAGAAAGAAAAGAAATTATTTGACCTATGAACATTGATTTACCCTTCTTTCTCTCTATCCTTTGAGCCACATTGATTCCTAAAATTTTCCCTACATTTATATTTCCTGTTTCAGTTCCATTTTCAGCTTATTTCTTTTTATTTACATTTAATCACAGCACATCTTTACAGTGTGCAATATGGTTTTTCCCAGCATGAATACAGGACATATTAGTCAAGTCAAAGACATTACCATATACATTATCGTCAACCAGTAACTTTTCATTTTTGTGTCTATTGTTTTGTTTCCCCTGATCCCCTCCCTTCCACTCCCTATTATCCACCCCTTATTACCCATCCCCTTCTATACCGTCTCTATATCTATAGTTGGTCTCCCTGCTATTATACCTTCCAGTCTTTCAGTGTTTGCTTAAACTTCCTTGTACCCTTACATTACTCTCATCTGTCAAAGTTTCATGATGACTTTGTCATGTTTATAATCAAATTAATAAGTCAATAAATGATCAAATCACATGATATTAATGACCTTGTCTTATGACTAGTAACAACATAAGCCCTAAACTCAATTTGATTCTGTTACATTTGTTTACCTAGCTATACCCCTACCTTTGTATCATAATTCCAACCTTTCCACTCTCTTCAAACCATCAATGCCCCTTTCTCAAAAATTGTCCTCATCCAACAGGAATCCCTTGATCACCACATCTACAAACACACCTGTACCTACATTTATCCACTGTGCTATCTGGAGTCAGGAGAGACAAATTGCTCTCTTATCAAAATTCAGTTTCAAGGGCAGCAGAAGGCATGGTGGTAAAGGCATTGAACTCCCTTATGGCCGGCAGTGTTCAAGCTCCGAACCTGGCAGCTTGAAGCTCATGCCTGGTGCCTGTGCAAATGTGTCTAAAATCCCAGAGGAGAATGGAGGAGAAGGGACTGCAGTGATGCCATCGCCCCTGAGGGATAATTTCTCACCATTTCGCTCTCTGTCTCTTTTCAGCAAATGCATACGTCCTATGGCCAAAACCTTTAAAAAATTAATCTCTCTGAAAATGTTCTAGCTTCCTTCCCCTCCCATTATATATCAAATCCTGATCTCTTATTTCTCCCTTGTCTCTCCTGCACCTTCAGCCTCTCCCTTTATAAAGCTCCATTCTATCATATTTAGATATGCTCATGTCTCTCACTCTGTTTAGAAACAAACACCCATGCTTAACTCCATACTCCTCTCTAACCTCACTTCTTATTTCTCTTTAGGATCAGACACTGTGTTAAACACTTGTACTGGCAGTTTCTTTCTTTCTTTCTTTTTCTTTCTTTCTTTCTTTCTTTCTTTCTTTCTTTCTTTCTTTCTTTTTCTTTCTTCCTTCTTTTCTTTCCTTTTCTCTTTCTTTCTTTCTTTCTTTCTTTCTTTCTTTCTTTCTTTCTTTCTTTCTCTTTCTTCTTTATTATTATAATCTTGTTTATATTACATTGAATTGCATATAACTTTACTGTGTATTACATTGCTTTTTCAAAAGGGAATGCCATGCATGTCAGTCAATACAGAGACATTAAACTCCCCACTTCATCATTCAATACCTTTTCATTGTTTTTACCAATCATTATTATTATTATTCTAATGATTTATTTTAAACAGTCAATCACTATTTCTCATTTTGCTTGTAAAAAGACTTTACACATCATGAAATACTTCTCAGACCAATCCAGTTGAGAATACTATACTCGGCAGTTTCTTAATTATTAATATCTCTATCAAAAAATTCTTCTTGTCCAGATGGAAAAGCTGGCATTTATAATAAACAATTTTCAGAAAGTGTTAAAACCATGACTTTCATACAAATATAAAAGTAAGCGTGTGTGAATGATTTCTAAAAATTTCTTTCTGCTTTTGGTGTGAAATTTTCTTTTCAGTTGCCAGTTGGTGTGTGCACTCAAAAGAGAGACAGAGACAGAACCATCACCCTGCAAATATGTGTTCCTCCATTTCGCTACTTTTTCAGTATTTGGGACATGCACATACATGCAGCCAGTATGTTTTTTTAAGCTTCTCAGCCTAGATTTTAACAGAGATTGGCCATGTGGGACCTGATTCCCTAGGCACAGGGCTTAATTGCAGCACTACTAGGCTATCCCCTTCTTCAGATTTCTTGAATGAGTTATCCTCAGATGTACTCCCTATGTTCCATTCATCTCTCAGTCAATCCTCAAGCCTAACCTGATTGCTGCCTTCATTATTCTGTTGCAAATGATCTCATTTAGGTCACCAATAAATTCTGAAACCCCAGAGCTGATCAACACTCACATAATCCTTATCTTCAGTCAGAAGCATGAGACAGTATTGACCACGTCCTCTTTATTGAAACATGTTTTAAATTCTCCTTTCATGAAATCATGAAAGGAATTTTTTTTCCTTTATATATTTTTATTCCATTTTATCACACTCCTTTTCAAAATCGCTTGACTGCTTTTTGCTTCTGCTAATCTGCTTTTATTTTGAATAGAAGCTGTCCTAAATCTTCTCCCATTTAGGTGTTGCACTTTCTTGTGGGGGCTACTTCACTTTCCATTAATCATCTGTTCTATGATATATCTAAATTTGTCACATCCGGTTTTTAAATTGATGTGTCTACTGGAGGTGCATTCAACAAATACCTTTTGAATCTTTGCTACATGCTACTTATTTTGATATGTGCTTGGTTACACAATAAATGGAATCTTGATCCATAAAGTTTCTCAAGGCAGAAAACTGAAAGTCACGTTTGACTCTGCCCTCTCCTTTCTATATCACCCCACTCATATGCTGTTGATTTTATCTCATAATTTTGTCTTGAAATAATATATTATTCCTCATTCCATCAGAAGTTTAACTTAGACTTTAGGTTGCACTAATATTTTAAACTATGGTCATGTTGGGGCCTATCGGTGGTATGGTGGTTAAAGCACTGGACTCCAACATGGCCAACCGTGGTTCAAGCACCGGACCTGGCAGCTTACTTTCTCACTTTTCCTTCCTCTCTCTCTATCATTTTCTGGTCAAATTAAAATTAAAAGTAGTAATAATAAAAATAATAATAACAAAATTAAATAATTTTTAAAATAAAATATGCCATGACTTCATTCCTAGCATTTTTTATAGAAACCTATTGCTCATAAAATTAAGTTTCAAACTCTTAATAAGATACTTATCAAGTATCTTAAGTGTTTTCTTTTTTCATCCAAAGTACTGTGTTGCTTTTTCTGTCTCTCATCTGAAAGCCTTCCCACAGACATTTTCCCCTGCTAGAACATTCTATTCCCTAACCTTATACTTGCAAATTCCTTCAATTTTTCATGTCTCTGATTAAACCTTATTGTTTTAGGAAACCTTCCGAATGGAGAATCTAATTTGGATTTTTGTTTTGTTCTCTATAGAATTGTAGTATTTTGCCTTATATTACTAACCAAATGTTTGCCTACTTGTTCAAAGTTTATCTTTTAGAGACAGTATGAATGTACTTCACATTCTTGGCATGTACTAGGTGCCATAAACTTATTAAATATTTGTGCCTGAAGTTTATACAGAATCTGCCTGTAACACACACAAGACATCAGAATTCAGGGGAGGGTCCTTCTGACAGAGCAAGTAAAAACATTTTGGGACCAAACAAAGCTGTGTTGCCACATTTCTTGCCACTTTCTTTCCTTTTACCACTAACGATTCAAATAATATGGTTGTCGGTTGGATACTAACACACACAATCTCACATAACAATATGGAATATAATTTAAATTAAGAGAAGCTTAAATATACAATAAGCCTTTCTAGCTAACTCCTTCCAGAAAGACAAGCCACAGAGCAACTATTCTAAGTTAAAATGATGTATTCGGTGGGTATTCATCAAATTTTAAATTATTTGAAAATAATTTCCACACATCTTTTTTGGGGGAATATATTTGTCAAGAAATTTTATGTGTATACTTAAAAATAACAGTGCCTGATCTAAGTATTCAATGTGTACTTTTTCTGAGTGCCTGATAAATACATTCTTAGATTTTTTAGGCTCAAAGCTCAAGTTACATCAACCATAATTTAGTCTAAGAAATAAAACTTTGAGTCACTATCTCTTTGTTCATTTGGTAGAGATCTACAACAACTTTCTGAAGATGACCTTGATTTACCCATAAATATTCCTTTGACTTATCACAAGGCAAAGACAGCATGGTCTCCTCTTCAGCCATGTGTTCCTCTCAGGGTCCTCTACTTGTTGTATTCTATTCTACATAGCTGCCTCTCATCACAGCATATGACCCACTGCATAACACTGATCTCTATTTGTCTATATTCCTCCATGATTAACAGATGCTCTAAATAGAGAACTTTTCTGTTCTTCTTGACAATTGGATTGTAATTTCTACTGAGTTGTTAGAAAAGTTTGACATATTTTTCTATGCAAAAATGCATCATGATTTTTCCAACAATCCCACTATAGTACAGTAAAGTGATAAAGTGCTCGTGCTCAGTAAAATTAGTTGAATATGTCCAGACTTCATTCTGCAGTTGGTAGCTTACTGAACTGCAATGCTGAAGTCACACGGCCAATGGCTCTTTTGGCTCCCCAGCCCAGCCGACCTGAGAAACACTGGGTGTGCATGTCTGTGCCCAAGAACTTGACAAGCTGGAGGACTAGAGGAAAGGGATTGAAGTGTCATAAGATCCTGTCAAGAATGTTTCTCTCTTTCTCTCTTCTGTATATGTGCATTCACTCTCTATCATGAATAAAATAAATAAACTTAAAAAAATTCATAAAAGGGCCAAATGTTATGGTGGTTAAGGTAGCTGGATCCCAAATAGCCAATTGCACAATTGGAACCTGGACCCAGTAGCGTAAAAAAGATGATGAGGCATTTATGCGTGTATGCTCAAAATCTCAAGAGGAGAACAGAGGAAGAGATTGCAGTGGGGTCAGCCCCCCTGTGGGGTACTTTCTCATTCTCTCTCTCTCTCTGTCTTTCTATCTCTCTGCAGTGAGCTCACATGGCCTTATTTCAAAATTTAAAAAAAAAAAAAAAACAGAAAATAAAATAAAATTAGTTTAATGGACTTACTGAAAAAGATAATGTGTGTGGTTGAGACATAGTGCCATGCACTGCTAAAAAGATACTGCTCAGAGGCTACATGAAGGCATGGGTTCAATCCTGGCTCAACCTAAACAGGACAGGTATGGTGGTACACATCTGTAGTTCCAGTTATTGGGGTCTGGGGCAGGAGAACTGCAACATAGCAAGATCCTGCCAAATATTAATCTCTCTTTCTAGTAAAAAAAAGATAATGTACGTGAAAAATTATGCAAATGTAATATGGCACAACTACACACATAAATAGCAGTTTAACGGTCAATTAAAATATAGTTATACAATAACCTACATATTTTAAGTCAGGAAAATATAAAAATAATAGAAGAAAAAATGGATAGTTTCAATGATTTTATGTGCGTGCTGTATTCAAAAATAAAATGAATTATTTTTTTTTCTGAAGATTTGGTGGACTAGGGGCACATAATCAAATACACTGATAAGAGATCTTTTAAAAGTTACGTGAAAACATAAAGCATTGGGAACCAGCAGTTAGCGTAATGGCTATGTCGCTGGACTCCCACGTAGTCGACCGCGGTTCGAGTCTCGGACCCGGTGGCTTACAACTCACGCCGGGCGCATGTGCGTGCGTGCCCAGGATCCCAAGAGGAGAATGGAGGAGAAGGGATTGCGGCATGACCATCCCCCCTGGGGGGTGATTTCTCGCTTTCTGTCTCTATGTCTCTCTCTGTCTGTCTGGCGAGCGCACGCGCCCTATAGCGAAAAACCTCTCCAAAAATAAAAAATAAAAT
The DNA here is from genome assembly GCA_026018925.1 of Tupaia tana. Taxonomy (NCBI): domain Eukaryota; kingdom Metazoa; phylum Chordata; class Mammalia; order Scandentia; family Tupaiidae; genus Tupaia; species Tupaia tana. Next base: position 56,976,820 of record JAKSZU010000001.1, read on the forward strand.
AAAAAATAAAGCATTTTGGTTTTATTTCCTTTGTTTTAATAAAATAGTCATCAGTTTTCACAGGTTTTCAAATGCTATTGTATCACATCAAGAATCTGATTTTTAAGTTGATGAAAAAGAACATGTTAAAAGTTATATTCTATAGATAACAATACTATTTATGATGAAAAAGTCTCAATTTTTAAAATGGCCTATGACTTTTTATAAAGATGGACATCCTGAAACTACCTCCTACAGAGATTTAAGACAACTAAATCATTTACTGTGTAGCTGAGTCATTCATATTTTGATTTTCAGAAATATATTATTTCAAGCATTTTTTAAAATGTGGTCAAATAATCAAGTAAATATACTAGTCAAATTCAAAAATTTTATTTTGTTTTAATATTTTTTTAAAGAGAGATTTTTGCTAAAGGGCTCCTGTGCTTGCTTGAGAGACAGAAAGTGAGAAATCATCCCCTGGGGGGAATGGCCAAACCACAATCCCTTCTCCTCCTTTCTTCTTTTGCAATCTTGGGCACACATACTCATGCACCCAGCATGAGTTTTAAGCCAGGACTCAAACCATTGTTAACTACGTGGGAGTCCAACAACATAACTATTACACCATCTGCTGGTCCCCAAATCAGAAATGTTAATGTTTATTTTATTAATCCCCTGAGACAGAAGAAGTTTCTCTTTAGCAATGGTTGCATTTTCAAATGAGTCAAAGAAAAATCTGTGTGGAGTTAGAATCAAAAATCTATTAACAATTCTGATACATGCTATGATGTGGAATAACTTTGAAATATAATGCAAATTGAAATAAGCCTGAGGCAAAGGACAAAATAATTATACAATTCCACTTATAGAAAGTATCTAGAATTGTCATATTTATAAAGATAGAAAGTAGAAAAAACATTTCCAAAAGTTAAGGCAAAACAGTGGATTGGTTATTGCTTTTTTATTTGTTTTAGGTGTTTATTTTTTTGTTTGTTTTCCATAGGACATGTAAGCTCACTGGAGAAACAGAGACAGAGACAGAAAGAGGGAAATGAGAAATCACACCCCAGGGGGATAGTCACACTGCAATGCCTTCTCCTCCATTCTCCTCCCAGGATTTTGGACATGCACACACAGGTATCCATCATAATTTTCAAGCTGCCAGGTCTGGGACTAGATCTGCAGTCAGCCATGTGGGAGTCCAATGCCTTAATCCCTACACCAGTTGCTGGTCCCTGTAATTGCTGTTTAATAGATACAAATAGCTAAGATGGTCAATTTTATATTATGTATGTTTTATTGCAATAAAAATAAATAAATAGTAAATTTAAAGAGCATTTTAACATATTCTAATAAATAAAAACTACCCATTTTACATTTGACTTGTTCACAGCCAACATCACATCTAGACATTTCTGTTGAGATGAGAATGGGTCAGGGAGCCAGAAGTAGAGGTGAAATTATTCTGCTTATTAACAAAGTCTCTGTTGTCACATTTGCAAATTAGATGTTTGACTGATTGGCTTTCTTGAATGTTTAAACCGTGTGCCGCACCTTACTTTTTCATACAGATATAGCCACCGGTTGATGAATTTTTTCAGAACAATTGAGGGTAAGTGCTACATAGCAATAAGGACAGGCAGGAAGAAAAAGAGCAACTAATGAATAAGCAGATCAGAGGACAGGTGACGGTTAATATGATCTAAGGTGTGTGATATTCTACAACATAGATCTGGAGCACAAGATAGAAAATTTGAGCTGGTTAGTCTGGAGCTAACAGATGCACAATAAAATAAGGATGATAACAAAATTCATTTAATTAAATACAAAATAAAAATCGATAGTGTAGTCATGGAATGAATCCCTTACTCTTCAAAGTTAGCCTACTCTCCAAAATTCCTTACATTTTCTTTTCATGACGTGCATTTCATGTAGGTGATCTTCCAAGCCACAGTCACTATCATTGCACTCAACAAAGCTGACTCTCCCTGTGCTCACTGGTCCCACACCTTTGCTTGAATCAGAGACTTATTAATGTTCTCCAGAGTATCATAGGGCCTTTTTATTCTCTTCTATGGCACTCTTTCTTTCTTTTTTTTTTTTCTTCTAGAAAGATTTTTGCTATAGAATGTATGTGCTCACTAGAGACACAGACAGACAGAAAGTGAGAAATCATCCCTCCAGGGAGGGATGACCACACTGCAATCCTTTCTCCTCCATTCTTGGGATTTTGGGTACACACATACACATGCCCAGTGTGAGTTCTAAGCCACTGGGTCTGGGATTCAAGCCATGGTCGATGATGTGGGAGTTCAGCAACATAATCCTTATGGCATCTGCTGGCCCTGACAATGGCACTCTTAACATACAATATATACATTTGATTTGAAGATCCATCACTTGTCAGAAATAAGACTGCAGAAAAATTGCTTGAGTTATTTTTTAAGAGGTTTTTGCTATAGGGCGCGTGCACTTGCCAGAAAGACAGAGAGAGACAGAGAGATAGAAAGTGAGAAATCATCCCCCCCGGGGGGGGGGGGGCGTTGGTGGCCACACCACAATCCCCTTCTCTTCTATTCTCCTCTCGGGATCTTGGGCACGCACACACACGTGCCTGAAATGAGTTTAAGCCACCGGGTCCGGGACTCAAAATGTGGTCGACTACATGGGAGTTCAGCAGCATTGCCATTACACTAACTGCTGGTCCCTAGTTTTGTTTTTTGTTTTTTTTGGTTTTTTAGTTTCTGTTTTTTGTCTTATTTTTATTTTTATTTTTATTTATTTTTTTTTTTTTGAGAACAGAGTCTATGAAGTGGTAAGAATCACATATATTTCACTAGTTTGTTGTGAGAATTAAATAGTGTTTGGCAAACAAAATATTTAGCATAGTGCCAGGTTCATTATGATTACTCAAACAATATTAGCTAGTATTTTTTAGTAGTCATTGATTATAAAGTTTTACTTACCTTCGTTACATAGTAAACTAACTAGTTATCATAGTCAATGTGGTCAAATTGATAAGAACATATAACCAGAGTTTGGAGTTAAGGGTAACTTTGGGGAGCCATTGAATAAAAGATTGATATGAATTTACCTTTGCTCACAAAGACCTCAGTCTTAGATTCCTGGTTTTAAACTGAGAAATATTTGTTAACAGCACACTTTGATGCCTGTCTTAACAAGAAAAACATGTAAGTACTTCATCTTTCTTCAAACTGACATCAAAAGTCAAAGGAGGATTGGCTCCAGGATGTAGCTATAATGTACTGCCTAAGAGAAGTCATATATTGGACTCTCTGGCTGGTCAACCTGAAATATACCAGACACACAGGAGGCAAGTATGTAGGATCCAACAAGCTGAAGAG